>VYZM01017361.1:1847-99654 GCA_013398915.1 Dromas ardeola | reverse complement strand
AAAGAGCCTGAGTCTTTAAAATTAAGATTAGTTTAGCTTTTCCTCTCTTTCCTCTACAGTCTACAGTCTAAAGTGTAAATAGATGGGTGTTGGCTAGGGCAAATACTAGCCACGCTTTTTACATTTGTTTCTGTTGTTCTGTTTGCTTTCTGCCCTGTGGCTGAAACTGATGTATAGTGCATTCCTCTGGATTTACACCCATTCTGAATTGGGTCATTATGTTCTGGGAGGGCATTCAGTTACGCAAAAAGAGCTCAGATGCACCTTGCTGGGTGTTTCGGGGCTTTTCTGAATACTTTCAGCTCTTTCATAGCTGTATGGAACAGAAACGCTTCCTGGGTGTAAAGGCACTCCATCCCTCCCTTGGAGGGTAACAGCCCCCCCAGATTAGGCATAGCTCCAGGGCAAGGGGCCCAAACCCTGCTTCACATTCCCTCTTCAGGAGCAGTAGGTGAAAAGAGCTGATCCTCCTCTGTGTGAGTTTGAAAGACCCGTCTTGTCTTTTCATCACCAGCAATGACAGAGCCCCAGGACCACTCACTTTTCACTTGCTGATCCCCAGGGAAAAGCAGGGCAGTCAGCATAACGTGTAAGCATCGCTCCAAGTCAAGCTCAAGGGCGGGACAAACCAAAAGGAACAGGACTCTATCTGTGGCATTTGCTTTGGAGTATATCGTGGGGAGGAATTTATTTCTCTGCAGGGTATAAAAGACAGCAAAGAAACTTCATGGTAAATCCAGAGTCCAAATCAATCCTTTTTCTGTTTGGTTTTTTTTCCCCCTCCCTTTTTGCAGAGTGGTTGTCTTTTTTTTTTTAACAAAATGCTACAAATACAGCCACAGAACTCCACAGATGTTTTAGATTTTTTTTTGAGCATTGGATTCTTCTGTTCCTATTTGCTCTGCTAATTACCCTTTTAGCTTGCTTTTGCTCTATTTTCACAGATATCTTGGTTTATTTATATCTACCTATCTAAAATGATTTCAGAACCATTACTCACAGCAGCACCAGGAAACATTACATTTCCCAGTTTACAATTGCAATTATGATATCCGTCAGAAACAAATGCAGCTGCCTTTAATTTTAAGCAATATTTTGATCATCATAATTAGAAAAAGAACTTATGGCATTGCACACATTAGAGAAATTAATATAATTTCCTGTCTGCCTTAAAAGGCATGCAAAGTAGTGGTCGCTGGATTAGAGATTTAGGGGGAGAATTAACCCCTTTGGTTGCTTTTACCACTCCTCAGGACACACTGAAAGCCTTGATGACCTTATTTTTAGGAGTTAACTTCACTGTAGAATTTAATATGTGAGTTCTTTGTCCTTCAACTTTTTTTTTTTCACTTTTCTCTTTCTGAAATTACTAGTTATTAAAGTATTTGTGTGCAAACAAGAACATTTTCCTATCACTGTTCATTTCAGCTTGCACGTTTGAATGTGCGGGGACAGACGAAATCCAGTGGGTGATATTATAATCCTTCCCACAATTGCATATTACAAGCTCAATAACAAACTGCGGCAGATCCCGGGTCTTGTATGTCCCATTGTGCTTTACAAGAAAGAGTATATGCAGTGCAAGTTTGGATTAATGACACAAAAGTATCTTTAAGGGAAGGAAGGATTCAGATGAACCATAGAACATCCATTTCATGAAAATTGGGGCTCATTCAATTAATTTTAATATGCTGTCTTCGTCATGAAAGGTGAAAGTTTGACTTCTTGTTGTCTTAGTGGCAAGGGATGCATCTACGCGTGACTTTTCTTGCTGTATTATTTGCTTGCTACTTTGAACTCCCCTCTCAGGACTCAGTAACTGTTCAGCCAGTGCAGTGACATGCCATAGACCCCTGAACCTTTGAAAAATCCTGGTCAACTTGATTTCTTCCCTTTGAGTATTGACTGGCAGACTAACACCTGAGGCTGAAGCTTTATAGGTATCGGGATGGGGAGGAAAGGGCAGATTCAGGCAGCTTCCTTCCTTCCACAGCCCAAAGCTCAGCCTGTCCTACTGCTCACAGAAACCTTCCCCTCCGCCAGGCGGGAAAGCTGCACAGTTTGACCTCCCCGTTACACAGGCTGAGACACTGCAGAAGCACCGAACCGGAGCGCACAGTCAAGCTAAGCCCAGCACTCCATCTCAAAGCTGTTGGCACTGAATACCCTGGGTCTAACTCTCTCTTTGCTCTTGCTCATTGGCTTCTAGGGAATGACTCGAAATGTACACTTACACCGAAGGAAGATGCAGACAAGCTTAGCTTTCTCCCCAAGATGCAGGCTGACGCACATGACATATCACATAGTGTGCAAACTTCTAGACAAGGATGAAATCTGAGATTCCCTCTTCTTCACTGACTACCCCTGCTCTGGAGACCTCCTGGTACTTGTAATGTTCTAGTGTCTCATTCTGCTGAGCTGTGCCCCCACAATGCTCCTTTAACCACTGGATGCCTTTCTCATCTGGGAGCTTGTTCTCCAGTAGTGAAACGTTAATAACTGGAACACAGGAATTGCCAAATTTGATCAAGTCTGGGGATCGTCCAATTTACTATGCTTTCTGAGACTATGCCTATGTCATGCCAAAAAAAATAAAATAGTTGGCCTTAAGGTACAAAGTTGCAGTGAAAGCCTCATATTAACTGCAAATCTAGCCTGACACTGAATATACTGACCCATTGCCTTGGGCTCAAGGGGTAGAGGAGAGAAGAGGTGTGCCCACAGCTCTGTTGAATTAATTTGTTGCATTTGGTCACTGTTTGTACTATGACAGCCTCTGCAGTTCCTGTCCGGATGGGTGCTGTACCAGTTAGGATATATCCCTGTTCCGAAACTCATACGGCCTAACTAGACAAAATGTTGAAATAGCTTTGAGCCTGACCAAATGGGCTGATTGATGATCCCATGTGGTCACATCGTAGTGGTATGGAAGAGGACCTGCCTTTGCATCTCCCCTGTTCCAGCCTAAACCTCCAGTGCCGTAGCAGTTGATCATGGTGTCTTTTGTGAGTCCGAAAAGCCTGAATGTGTTCATAAGCACCAGCAGTATAGTCAGGGCAAAACAAAGCAAAGAGCACGAAGTGGTGCCCAGGGAAATGGAGCTAACGACGAGAGAGGTATAACAGAGCAGATGGCATTGAGCAGATGTCCATTGGTGTCTGCTGAGGTTTATACCCTCTCCGAAGGACCTACGCGGCTGAGCAAGACTGGCCAGAAGGACAAGCACTCCTTACACGTTCCCGGCCAGTGGACATAGTGCTAACAGGCCTTGTGCCTTGCCTGCAAATGCATCCCCCAGTGTGCCCCTCTGCTCCCAAATCACTCATAGCAGCCTGCCTTTTGTTCTGTGTGAATAACTCTTCTCCTGCATTGGCAAAACAAGCACACACAAACCGTGACTACATGGGAGATGACGGGTGCTTGAGTATCACATCAGATTAGCTGGGGGAGAGCAGACTGATACTAAACTAAATGATCTCATTGTATTTCCTCCACTCTGCTTCCTATTTCTGCCAGGGTCTGAACTCTGATAACTCATCTGACCACAGATTTCCATCAGGTGCAAGATGATTTTGAGATAATTTGATATCTGTCAGTAACAGGTCGGGAAGACAAGAGCCTTTTTTTTTTTTCCTTTAAGCAGAAGAACATATAGCTACAACGTGGAAAGATAGAATCTTATTTCAAACAGAAAACGTAAGCGTGAGAGAGGAAGGACTGAATTCTTTTATGAATTTTCCTTCAGGTTGGCACCTCATCTTAGCAGCCAGTGTGATCACATTCTTAATTTCAACCTCAAAAGGTCAGTTCAGTTAAAGAAAATCAAGCTGAAGTCAGTTCTCTGCACATCAGTGCTTGGAGCACGGAGCAATAATCACTCCCTGATCAGAACTTGTTTGCCATTATCTGCCCGGTGTTGGTCTATGATATATGAAGCAATTTTGGCTGCGACAGTTCTGTTCTGTGTGCATGCAGCTCCTTCCTGGTAAAAACTATACAGGATTGGGTTTTTTTTCTCTGTGCTTTCTTTTTTCCTTACCAAGGAGCAATATTTTAAACTAAAAGGAGTTTTCAAACTGTAGTCACCATCATTCATCTTTACAGTCTCGGGGTACGAACAATCTCTTCATTAGACACTGAATTTTTCTCCATTACAGCACTATCTGAATGCATTTATTCGGTCATTTATTAGAAGTCACTTGATGGGGTGCAGGGAAGGAGAGAACTAAATTAAAGCAAAAGGGTCGTGTGTGTATGCACACTTTTATATTGTAAGTGGAGAAGTCTATAAAAATATCCAAACTTAATAACAACCATAACTCTGTAACTCAAATACGCAGTGGAAACATTCCACTTGCTGGAATGAAAGGGAGGGAGGTAAAGGGAAAAGAGGGGACTGTCATCAAACCTCCTCTGCCAGTGGTGAGAGCTGGTGGACTGGAGCTAGGGCTGGGGAAGAGTGATTTCTTTTTAAATGTTGCAATCAGCATCAAATGCTTTGTTCGCAGATAGCACCGGCAGCTGCTTTGTCTGTCTAAGGACATGATTGTCTTGTTGGCTGTACTTTGTTTTGAAGGATCCGCAGGAAGACAGGATTGAAGTGTAACAGGGGCAGAGGGGTTTGATCACGCCAAGCCTGTGCTTTTAGGATTCCATAGGCCTGTCCTGTGCTTTATGTTCCAGTAATGCCTCAGGGCCATCTGATCAGAGGCTGACTGTATAAATTCAGCACCCATTCACGGCAGACACCAAGATCATATGCATATGTAATGGGCAGACCAGACACCTCAGCTGGCCTTTCACCAAGTAATCATGCATGTGCAGGTTAAATCCCCTCCTGAATCTGAGGGAGCAGAAGTGGCTCACTCATGTAAGAAAATAAAACACGGGAGATCCTGCATGGAAATATGAGGTACTATCAAGTTAACGTTGGGAATTTCAGGCTGGTCCTTTATGGACAGGTCTTGGTTTTCTCTTTTTTTCAGAAGCCAGCAGTAGAGCAATCCTCGTGGCTGGGTGAGCTCGCTTTACAAATCAGACTGTGGTAAAGATGGAAAACAAGATCTTTTTCTCTCACAGCACAGCCATGCACAATATGCCAAATACGCGCTCTCCCTTCTGCACTGTGCTTATAGAATCATAGAATCATTTAGGTTGGCACAGACCCTTAAGATCATCAAGTCCGGACATTAACCTAAAACCACTAAGTCCGACACCAAACCATTCATCTCCTCCAAGCCTAGTTTTCACACACACTTCCTTCCCAGCCCTTTTGCTCCTTGTATTTCTTCTCTTGGATATAGCCTCACACCAATGATGCCCATTTGCCCCCACTGCATGAATTCAGCACTTCAGCACTATGTTGATAGAGCTGTACTCTAAAAAAGAGATCACACCATGGGCTGTGTTTGACTAGAGTAAGACCACCACCTTTCTACCCAGCACTGTCCTTGAAGCATGCCTGATGAGATGAAAAGCCTCTCCCCCATTCTGTGCATGTCACACCATCATTCCCAAGTCAATTCTACTAGGATGCCTGTGATGCTGCAAATTTCAGGGATATAGCTGTTTCTGGGTTTATTTTGTTTCCCCTTTCTCACTTTTATTAAAAAAGACAAGTCTTTCCTGCATATTCCAGAAGGCTGCTGTGGTTCCTCAGAGGAGATTTGTAAAAGCTACACCAAAAAAGGGACTGTTTCCATCCAAATACTCTTAAAATTTTAACAAAACAACACAACAGCTCATAGCTCAACAAGAGCATTTAGTCTTTTGTGCGTAATTTCCACTGTGAATCTTTCCCTCAGAAGTGTGCTCACGTAGCAATTGCATGTTGAAAATGACAGACTAAAAACCAAATGCATGCAGGCATTTGGCCTATCCAGAAGATACCAGGACATAAAGCAGGATTATGATCCTGGAATGCAATAAAAAGAGATAAAAAATTCAGAAGAGATCAAAGTAATTTCAGAAGCAAATGAAACATTTACATGGGAATCATGCCTTATAAATGGAAACACAGCAAATGGTATTAGCCTGTATTATTGACAAGTGGTCTGAGGGCAGATACATCTCTGAAACTTATGTAGGTGTTAGGTGCATCCTGAGAGCTAAATCTGGGCCAACTCAGGAAAACTGAGCTCTGTAGGTCACCGCTGGTCCCCAGTGAATTGTGAATGGGCTGTCGGTGAGTAACTGAGTAGTTGGGAAGTGGCAGCTTGCAACAAGTATTCGTATTGCAATCAGTATTCGTAGTTATTTGTTTAGTTGATCTTTAGGTGAATAGTCATGAGAAGGCCCTTTGTGTCCTAGAACTTGACAGATGCCGGGTGGGGGAGATTTTTAGCTCTTCCTCCCTTGAAATCCTTTGTGTGATAATCACCCCAGTTGGGGAATTGCCTAAGAGCTAAAGCAACACTTCTCTGCTGTGACTCACAGGTGCCACACTGGAGAGGGGGAGGTACAGTCTGGACTAGGAGAAAACATGATTTCATGGTGTAAATTAAGGAAACAGCTGTTTAAATTACACGGGTGAACAAAGCGTAAGCAGCTGGAGACGAAAATATTAATATAGCCGTCTTTCAGCCCTTCCTTCAGGATCTCCGAGCAAATGGAAGGGTAGGCATTCTCCATTTTAGAGGTAACAAAGTAACACACAGAGGGAAAGAAATAGCTTGACCCTGAATCAATCGCCACGGTAAAGGAGGAACATGGAGCCTTGCCTCTGCATTGAAAGAGGGAAGGAGAGTAAAATGAACACAGAGGAGAAAAAGTCAGGCACCAGTATAGGTTAGGGGTGGACCTGCTGGAAAGCAGTTCTGAAGAAAAGGATCTGGGGGTCTTTGTAGACAGTAAATTATCCATGAGCATGCGATGTGCCCTTGTCGCCAAGAAGGCCAACGGAATCCTGGGCTGCACAGGGAAGAGTGTGGCCAGCAGGTCAAGGGAGGTCATTCTCCCCCTCTACTCTGCACTGGTGAGGCCACAACTGGAATACTGTGGCCAGTTCTGGGCTCCCCAGTTCAAGAGGGACAGGGAACTACTGGAGAGAGTCCAGTGTAGGACAACAAAGATGACTGAGGGATTGGAGCATCTCCCTTACGAGGAAAGGCTGAGAGAGCTGGGACTCTTTAGCCTGGAGAAGAGGAGGCTGAGGGGAGACCTGATTAATGTTTACAAGTATCTAAAGGGTGGGTTTAAGGAGGATGGAGACAGGCTCCTTTCAGCGGTTCCCAGTAACAGGACGAGGGGTAACGGGCACAAGCTGGAACATCGGAAGTTCCGATCAAATATGAGGAAAAACTTCTTTACGGTGAGGGTGACAGAGCACCGGGACAGGCTGCCCAGGGAGGGTGTGGAGTCCCCTTCTCTGCAGACTTTCAAGCCCCATCTGGATGCAGTCCTGAGTGATGTGCTCTGGGCAATCCTGCTTTAGCAGGGGAGTTGGACTAGATGATCTCGAGAGGTCCCTTCCAAATCTGAAATTCCGTGAAAAAGCAGGCACCCAAGTTAGAAGAAACAAAAGTCCTTGGAGGAACTTTCCCAAGAACAGCTCTGTGCTGAGGTTATTGCTAGTCTAACCAGAGCAGAGGGGCTGAGGGCCAGTTGCCGGGGGTTTAAGAGGTCCTCAGCACATTGCTCACTTTGGGCTGCAGTATCTATGCATAGAAAGGGCCTGCTTAAAATTGATGGATGGAGGGTCTGTTGGCAGCCAGAGCTGAGCCTCTGAAACAAAGCCTTTTGACAAAGTCTTTAATTAGATTCAGTGCCTTATCATCAGCATAGACTTTCAAGATATTTCCCCACCTGAGTTAGAATCAGCCCCAGAGGAGAGACAAAGGGGAAAAAAAAAATCTCAACCCCAAACCAAGCTGAAATCAATTCTAATTTTCCTGGGACATGATACATTTTTTGTCTCACCTGACACAGGCTCAGAGAAGCAATTTTTTAATGTCACAGCTCATGACCTCCGCCTCTCCTGTCTGCTTTAAGGATTCTTCCCTGCCCAGGCCAGGAAATGAGGCTGCCGATGAAGAAGGTGTAGCAGCCCTTGGGAGACGGTTTCAGTTTAATGCCCAGCATGTTCAGCTTTGGATATTCTATTGAAATAGAGGGAATTTGTTAAGCTGATGAGGGAAGGCTGCAGTAGAGAAACACAATAGCAGAGTGGGATTAGGCCTGGAGTAAGTGTCTGTACTTTGGAGGATTAATGAGAAAACTGCAATGGATTTTACACGGTGAAAAGGATTCACTGAATGCTTTAGGTGAAATGAAATTAGTCCCACTCACACTCTCTGAGCCCTCAAGGAAGAGAAGAGACTGGAACCTGCCCATCACATGTAATAACCAGATCCCCTCCAGCTGCTCTCCTTTATGGAAAATTCCAGTGCAACACTGCTGGCCATTTATTTCCATTTACTATGGCAACCCACACTCCCTCTCTGGGCAGCATCTCTCCTAATGGGCCACGGGACACTGCCGGGATGTATCCCTGGTCCAGCCAGCTATTGATATCTCTGCTGACTGTGTCAGCTGGACTCCCTTTTTTGGTTCAGGCTACCAGGACTGGTATAGGTAGGGCCCTGGAGCCAGCAAGAGAACAAGGGCCTTCAGCAGCACTGGCCTGATCCACACTAAAAGAATCCCAGGGGTGAAAAGCTCTTCTCCCCATCTCTATTGCCTGCTCATGTACTATGAGTTCCCCTGAGTGGCTCAGCTTTCCTACCAGCATGGGGCACGTCTTACGAAGCCAACTCTGTGTCCTTGTAGGCCAGGGACTCGGGGGTCCCCTGAAGTGGAGAGTGAGGAGAAAAATTGGCCTCAGAAATTCCAGATGCTCAAAATACTCGCAGGAGGAAAGACTAGGAAGGACAGACACTGAAATGAAGAGAGAAAGGGAAGAAGGAGCAAGAGTTCTTTAACACATCAGTTTTTCAAGGGAAAGGTAGATGTAGTAAATAAGCATGTGGACGGATGAAATCTTCCCAGGGCCACACTGACACATGACAGTTACTAGAGAAGAGCTTCCCAGCTCCCCGAGTGAAGCGACAGACCAGAAAAAGGGGCTTTGTTGATGCTGGAGCATTTATGTTGCATATCGCTGATGCTCCTGGATACACAGAAGAGGCCGTTAGGAGCAGCTTGAGCTGGCTCGTGCCTCCAGTGTGTTGCCTTCCAGTCCATCATTCTTTCTAATTAGGCACCTCTGACACACAATTAATCCTATTTGCCTTCAGGCTTTTTTATCTTTCCTTCTGCTTTTATCAGACAGGGAATTAGACTCTGTTAGTATGTAAAGTGCATTGCATGGACCTGGCTTTTCATGGGGATTTGGAGACTTTTAAGAAGGCAGTGTCTAACCCATGATCTTAAAAGTTTCTTATGAGTAATTAATTTCTTTCTCTTCTCTTCTCTTCTCTTCTCTTCTCTTCTTTTCCGAATCACAGTGCTTATTTTGCCTATGCTCATACAAGCAAAAAGGCAAAGATGTGAGCGTGGGACAGAACTCAATTCAATGCTGCAACATCCAGTAAATCTGAGCTTTCAGTCTGCTCCCCTCAGCTCTCATCAGCCACTCTTAGCAGCTATCTCAGTCCCACTGTCCTCATCCTGAGTCTGCCCCCCATCCCAGGCTTTACTTGCAAAGTCCACAGACCTGCTAGTGCAGCCCCAGCCTCTGGGACAATCCCACTGCAGGTCCAGCTTCCGCTCTGCTTCTCCTCCCAACAAATACTCTCTTGCTTTAATCTTCCCCACTCATTCCCCCAGCACTGATGTCCCCTACAAACTGCCTCTATCGAGTCCCACTCTTGATGTCCTGGGTGTGTGCCAGTGAATGCAGCCCAGAGGGGCCACCTTGTGAACATTCAGCTGTGTCTCTGGCTTGTCTTGTGCTCTCTCTAGTCAAAATGCAACATGACGGCTGATGCCTCTCGTCACTGGGAAGTTAATAAAATAATGTTAATGAAATACCCACTCCACTCAATGAGTTGTGAGTGCAGGCAGCAGTGGCCGCCACACTAACTATTTATCACTGTCAAGGTCCCCTGCAGCCTAAAACCAATTCCAGACCCAAATGAAGGAGGTTTGGCTCTACCCAGAGTGTAATCTGCCTGTCATTTCTAATACATATTCCTTTGCGTTAAGTGATGAATTGCAGGGGCTGCCAAGGCTGAAGGGTTATGAACCACTGAGAAATGAAGTGCTCCATACCCTGCACAGCTTGCTTCAGTCAGTGATGGTCCACATAACATACTACTTCTCCTTTGACTCTTGCTCTGCTTAGAGACCACAGAGCTGAACTTTCAGGGCACAACTTCTCTACCGGGAAAGGAGGTGGGGACTGAGACTTTTTGTTGCCTCAAGCTTTTCTGCCCTTTTTCACGCCCTGAAAGGATTAGTCTCACCAACCTCCAAGCATGAGAAGGAAAAAAGGAAAAAACAGTGCTGGTCTTGAACTCATGGCATGAGCTTTTTGGCAATGAGACAGGGTTAAATCTCACTTCTCCTTGGGATTTCTGCATGAGGTGCCTTCCTTATGACTAAGAAAGAAGGAAAGTCTTTCTGCACTAAGGCATGGTAAAGATGAACTACAGGTAAGCTCTTGTGACCACTGAACTCAATACTTCTCCTTCCCATGGACTAGGTCAGAGGCAGAATAAAGCTGCAACACAGCCCAGTGCTCTTATTTTGGGAACAGGGAATAGGGATAATTTCCCTTCTCTTAGACAGTCAGTTCCCTCCCGAGCAAACGCATCCTTCCTGGCCCACCAGCCTAATACATCTTCAAATACATTTGCAGCCACGCCTTCAGCCATGTTTTTTGTTATTGTTGGGAACGGGGATGAGAAATTGCACACGGGTTTAATTAGTCTTATACACTTATTTAGGAATGGAGAAGCAGGAAAAGGTCATACTGCTCACCCTCCCTGTTACCAGTTCAGCAAGAGCTGTCTTCCCCAGTCAGCCCTCCTCCCAGCCACCCTGGAGATCAGGCCTGTTAGTCCCTCCTTGTACTAATGTTTGTTTGATTCCTGTAAAACAATGATTAACAAGACACTTCTGACTTAGCAGGTACTGCAGAAAGCTGCACCTTCTTCACAAGCTTCCTAAGCTGCCTTTTATATATCAAACTGAAATGTAATTATCTTCACGGTGCAGGGTATAAATCAGGGTGTGTGTCAAGACGATTTCCTTCAGGGTTTTATTTTATTGCGTAATAATATTTGACACAGGGCTTAAAGGTGCTGTTACCTGCCTAATCGCATGAAACAATTTCATGTGCAAACAGCTGGTAAGTGTGAAAACTACCATAAACCAGCTCCAGGGAATGCTCTGCTTCCCTTTGCTAGAAATCCTTCTTGGAAAATACCCCCTAGCTCTGCAGTTTCCCCATCAGAGAAAGCAGGCTGGGAGAAATGTTTTTGCCCTCCCGGTGCCATGCTCACACACAGAGAAACCAGCCTGTTTTCACACGGTGGGTGCCTGTGTGCTCTACGCCTCCCTCTTCTCCCTTGAGGCGCAAGGGGAAGCAGGAAATTGGGGTCTCCATCTGTGTTAAGCCCCTCAGGCCGGAAGGGATGAAGTTAATTTGGAAGGGGGGCTGACTGGGTGTATTATCTAAGAGAGAGAACCATCTGTAACCAGGATTTTTCTTCAGCCTAATCTCTCACAGTCGAATAATCTGGGAGGGGGCGTTATGGATGAATACACCAAATTCTCCCTCTGAGCTGAGCCTCAAGTCAGCTGTCTTCAAAGCATCCCATGAACCAGGGTCTCCCCTCAGAGAAGAAGGCAAGCTGCTTTGAGCAGGAGTCTGCGACCTGCCCATGGCTGGGTCCCTGGAGTCGCAGCCACTGCCTGCCAGCAGCCCAAGCAGGACTGACGACAGCAAGGATTTCAGGACATGCTTTGGATAGCGTTACATCGGTACCTAACACTTTTGGCTGTCACCCTGCTCAAGTACAGGTTTTTTCATTTAGTCTCTCAATATCCAGCTTCTGGATTTGGTGTTTCAAATTCTTGCATTACACACACACACACACACACACACACAGACACAGGTACCCTTTGTCCTGCAAAGGCACTGCACAGCCTAGCAAGGGGATACAAAGCTCCTGAAGGCTGCAGGGGCACATGCATGCAGTCCATGGGGGCTCATGCAAAATCTCTGGGTGCTGGGAGTTCAGTTGGGCTGAGCTGCTCCAGCCACATCGAAAGTGCCTCAGAGCTGAGGCTCTCAGTCCTTATTTACAAACCCTGCTTGGGCGCATGCTCCCCTAAATGGTAAAATACTTCTTCACTTAGGGATGCTCAGGATCCAGATGTGAAACCAATATCCATAAATTAAAGCAGGCAGCTGTTCTTATGCGGGACTGAAGGGGCTGAGGATACACAAAGCTGAGCTCCCGCTCGCCTTTCGCACAAGGTGCACTTTGGAAGCAGGGGGAGCACAGCTTTGTGTCTCTGCTGCAGCAAAGCCATGTGTACCGTGAGAAAAGCAAATGGAGTGTAGAGCAGAAAGGGAAGAATTAAACAGCCCTCCTCTGCTTCTTCTTAGCACAAATGGAGGCCTCAGAGTCTGCCTTAGGGAGAGGGCGAAGGAGAGAGAGGCAGAGATGGCAATCTTGGAAAAATAGTGGTTATTTATATGGCTTTTTTTGTGCATTGCAGATCATAGCCAAGAGGCATCTGCCTGAGGTCTGAATTAGTCAGAATGGGGTTGGGAGGGGAGGTGGGCAGCTGCTTGAAATCACCAGTCTCCAAGTCACTATTTTTTTCTCCTCAGGGTAGCTGGCATTGTCAATGATGGTTTAACCTACTTACGACAATAATCCCTGTAATAAAGGCATTTTTAAAATCTCATAGCCCGAATGACTCTGTGGAGGGGTATGGGAGCTGCTGTGCGGGAAGGCTCTCTGTGTGGTTTGCCAGTGAAGAGTGGTGAGCCAGCTATATGCTGTAATTTCTTTAACACACTCACAGACCACTACCCACCGCAAGGCAAGAGAATTCCTTTCCAGGAAGTTGGAACTGCCAGGAGTTGGCAGGAACTGTCCCTTCCCCCCAAAAAAGATCTCCTCCCTGTGGATTAAAGCATTTCACATCTGGAGCGATATTAGATCATCTAGGTTTCTGATGCATTCTGAAAAATCAAATGCCTCTAATCCTGCCCACCATCTGGCCCAAACCCCTCGCCAGCTGCTAGGTTCCCTTTTGCACACCCAGCAAGCTCTGTGCCAAGACGCGTGCCCTGGTGTCTCAGGGACTGTAGCTGCGCAGAACAATGTGTCTGAGGCAGAAGCTGTTGCTTCAGGTGCCAAGGCAGGCAGATGCCGTGGCAAAGGTGTTGCCCTGGGGCCAGCTGCTCTGCAGGTTCATCAGCTTGACCCTGAGGCAAGTACCTGAGGCGGGCTGAGATTCCTGAGCAAGCTGAACCATTCTGACACCGGGACCAGAACCAGTAAGGATGCATCAACACAGCAGCACTACTAAGTCTTCTGGGACAGCTACACTGCTTTGGGAACAAGCTGTACAAACATACGGGTGACTGAGGACCTTCAGCAGGTTTGTGCCAGTGCCATCCTGAGTAGAAAGACCAAAGCCTGCAAGTCTCCCAGCTGTCTGAATTGCACAGAGATCCTTTAGAGGCCATGGATAGACCTGGCCTTGCCATTTATCTGTGTTTTGTTTCCACTCCTCACTACAAAGCCCTTCTCTTCCCCCCTCCCTCTGCTTTCAAAATTTTCAAGACTTTTCCTTCTGCAGAACATGAATGTCCAGCAGCCTGTAGCTCACCGTCACACTTCCTAACTCCACTTAATGAGGTGCAGACCTCGCTGTTTCTCTGACTCCAGCTTTGATAGGATCTTGGCTAAATCCTTCCCTGCTCACCCATTTGAGAATATGTGTTTGCTGAACTCAGCTCAGTGCAGTGGCCGGCACGTTGGCTGGCCAGGCGAGGAGGCATCAGAACAAGAGGGCTGGAACCTGCTCTCCCAGAGCTTTTCCCCAGGCTCTGGGTAATGTGGGGAGACAAGAGCTTTTTGTGTATTTACCAGATATCTGCTTACTGAGTCACTGAGAACAGCATGACATGAGTTCTACTGGAGGTACACTGAACAGCAGGATAGAAAGACAGGGCCAGCAGTGGATGGCAACGAAAGATAGCAAGATTATACATGGCTGTAGGTAGGTAGTCAGGGGAAGGACTGCGGTCTGTATTATTCCTCCATCTGCATGCTTACATGAGCTCCCTGTGCCTGAGCACACCATAAATAGGGGTGTCGACAGTGCTTCCTGGGTCTCACATACAGACTTCTCCCCAGGGTTGCCTCAGTTGGCAAGGAGACCCTAAAGCACTACGGTCGAGTTGCCATTTCCTGTAATTTATATTGTTGTTGGATGGATTTACCCCCTTATGCCTGGGTACATGGTGCTGGGGACTTCACACTCGGTGAGTTGGAAGGGACAGGGCTCGCACAGAAGCCAGGCAGCTGTGGGGAAAATCTCCTTCATCCCTGTGTGCTGGGTGAAACTTTTATGTACAAAACCATCATGAAGGTGACAGGCTTTAGGCTGGGACACCAGACAGATGAGGTCCCCTCAGCCAAGACACAACAATGGCAGCCCAGGGGCTCTGCGTGGTCTCCTCCCCAGACAGATCATTTCCATACTGAGTAGTGTTATTCATGAGGGTGCCTGAGGGCCCCAGTGGTGCTCAGAGAGTTTTATAGAGCTGCAAATCCCAGCTGCTCCAAACAGGGAAGAAACAGCTGTGAGCAAGAGAGATTCACCAGTGCTGGGGCTGTGGAGAAGCAGTTTGCAGAGCTTCCATGGGATTAATGGAGAGGAAGGTGACTGCATCTGCATGGATGAGTCCTGGGAGGGAATGAGAGCCTATCTTTAACATCCTGTGGCTTGTTGTGATTATTTGTTCTTCCACCATGGAGCGAGGCAGGAAGGAGGGCTGAGGTGCAGGCTGGAAAATACTCAGAGGTATAAGGGATGATTTAGAGCTCATGCCCTCATCTGGAGGTACTCTAGCTGGAAGCCTGCTCGGTTGCAGAGCTGAGCTGGATTTAGCTGACAGCTGCCTTCTTGCAGGCTTCGACAAGAATGACTGGACGCTTGTCACAGACACTACCCTGACTGTGGAGAAGGACAGCCTAGCAGGTAGCACAGGACCTGGCAGGCAGGGTCTTGGTGCGTGGTACCCATGTGGGATGGAGGATGACCCACTGGTTCGGACAGGAGAGGAGCCTTCATCTCCATCATGGGTGAGGGTTGCTGAAGTACAAAGGAATTGTTTTCTTAGTCTGGAGGGCCAGTGAGGAAAAGGTTTGTTTGCAGGCTATGTGGGTGGGAAACAGTAGCTCTGGACCAGTACAGCTAATGGTGTCAGTCCTATAAGCAGGGGAGGGAAGAAAGGGCAGCGTGCAGTATGTGTGCGTGATAAGCAGTCACTTTATGAATGCTATGGACCCTGCTCAGGCTAATGCAGAGTTTTTTATTCTAAACTGTCACTGAAACATAGCTTGAAAATTGCACTTGCTATTGCTACCTCAGCCGCTACAATCAAAGCTGAAGAAATATGCAGCTCAGAGAGCTGTAAGAAGCAGCTAAAAATAAGGTAGGTCAAAAGGGAAAATGAGGGAAAGCAGAGCTGAGCAGCACAGCAACTGCTTCGGCAGCAGAGCAGGGCAGCGTGCCCCTGCTGCCAGGGAGGGGGCTAGGAGGTGTAAAGTGGCTCCCCAGCTCTGGGCAGCTGGAGAGGACTAATCCTCCCAGATGGAAAGGACCATCATCTCGGCATCAAAGGGAAGGAGAGTTATAATCAGGTTCAAAATAAGAGGCAAAAGAAAATATGCCTTTGCTTGCATGGTGAGAGAACAATTTTTGTGGTCCTGTTAATCCTGTGTAGATCATATTAACACCAATAAAATACTTAGACAGTTCTCTCTGTAAAAATGTCAACATTTATTAAGTGCTGTAGTACAAGCAGCTGGATCTCATGGTTGTCTTTTTGTCTGGGATTTTGGAGGGCAGAGGACCGGTGTTTGCTTTTAACATTATTTCGCAGAGACATGATTGTGTCAATAAAGGGTGAGATACAGTGACCCTAGAGATGTCTAGACAAGTGAAGGGATCTTTCACGTGCTGTTGTCACCTGACTTGCTTGCAGCCAGGAGGTTTTATATCCAGGCTGTGCTCTCAGCTGCGCTCCTCACTCCCTTTATTTTCTTGCCAGTCAGCATAGCTGCTGTGTGCACCGCTGAGCTACTGTGAGCTGCAGCTGCCCTCCATGGAGCCGGTGCACAAGGTCTGTCTCCTCTCTTGGTCTGTCTGGGGACCAAGGAGTTCATATGTTTGCCTCCTGAATGCACCATGCTAAATCCAGTGTCTGGGGGAAGAGCCAAGGAAAATGAACCGCCTTAGAGACAACCTCTCTGGCCCTGCATCTGCAGGGAGAGTTGTCAGGTTCAGATCTGAAGCCAGCTGTTGTAAGACTGGTTGCAGGATGAATGACTCCCAGATCTGCCCTCAGTCTGGACAGAGAGATAAACAGACTGGGTTTATGTCACAGACCACATGGCCTGCCTTTCCATCTTTTGCATCCCTAGATTCCTTCTATTTATACAACCTCATTGGCTGCCGGGCAGATCTGAGGTATTAAAAAGAGAGTACCCTAAAGAAATCCAGCAAGTCTTTGCTATCTCAGACTCACAGCAGAACAAGATAAGAAGCTGAAGGAGCATCTATCACCACACGCAGGACCCAAAGCATCCCCCTGAAGAGCAGTGCACTGCTGAGCATCTGACAAGCAGCAGCCATGGTCATAGCCACCCTCTACTGAGACTTATCTAAGGTGAAGTAAAACACCTGTGGCAAAGCAAGAATGTTGTCTGTCTTTCACTCACTTTCCACATGCTGGGCTACAGCTTCCTCTACATAGGATGGCCCAACTAACAGCATACAGCTACAAGAACTTCTGAAAAATACAGCTGAAGCAGATATGGTGGTCATGTACCCCAGCACCTACAGGGTATAAGCATGATGGATGTTGTTGATCTTCCTGTGCAACACTGAATTGCCTTTTTAGATGGGAGTTATCAATTTTGCTGCCATAGCAACCCCAAAAGTCACCTGGAGGACAGCCTGTCTGGGAGAACAGAGATGGTTTGTGTATAAGATTAGGGGGATTCAGGGTTTCTGGGACTCTGGGCCCAGGCTGGTGGGTGTGAGACCCCTCTTGCACAAACCTGTGTAGAGTTTAATAACACCGAGGCCCAATACCCCTTTGTCAAATTTGGTTGAAGCCTGTCAAAGGGTTCAAGAGCTGTAGGAGGGGACAGAAAAGCAATTGCCTTTTCTCACGCGTACCATATGTGGTGTGATCTCATAAACTCCCTTTCCTTAGAAAACCAGGCTAAAACTGGTATGCTTCAACCATTTCAATTCTTTTCTGTAAATGTTTTCAAAACCAGAAGTTTAGCAAAACTGCCCTTTTCAATGCAAAGGGCTTCAATTTAGCTAAATTGCTATTTTCCAACCAAAGATTTCACTGAAAAATTCCCAGACAGCTGTACTCAGCAGCTTGGAGAAATCAGGGTTTCCTTCCTTCATTCTAACATTCATATACAATACTGTACATTTTAAGCATGTTTCTGTCTGTCCCTAAGCTGATGTCAGTTTCTTATTCCTATAGACAGTTTTAAGTGTATTAATTTTATTGAAAGACATTGTCAAACCTGCATCTGTGTTTGCATCTAGGATTCTAGCTCTGAAAAGCACATTTTATTTTCAATCTGACCCAATGAACACTGATTGAAAGCAACGATTTCTTCTGCTTTCCCATCATCTCTGTGACGCCCTCCTTTTTGTGTGGAGTTTATGGTCACTGACTTTGGATTGTGTCGTTATTTGTCTTTGTTCCGTGTTTTAACCTTTGTTAGAGATTCACCCATTGTGCAATTTCTGTTCAGTGACGTATAATACCCTAATTTAGTTGGCATTTTGATCTTGGATTCCTGGAGAACAATCCATCATATGCAATGTTTCTTTCCCTTCTATTTTCATCACTTCCCCACTCTTTCCTTCCCTCCTACCCTTACAAAGGTCTCCTGTGTGTTTCCTTACCCTCTTCACACTCCACTCTCCCTCTCCTTACGTTGCCTTTCATCCATTCTTTCTCTCTCTTTCCTTCTTCCAAATCAGCTTCCCCTTCCAGCCCTGCTTCTCTCTCAATCCCTGCACCATGTCATGTCACCAAGAGGTACTGCAATGAAACAAGGCATGTGTTTATCCTCTCAGGATGAGTGTGTTAAGGAAGCTGCTCTTCTGCTGAGGCTGGAAATTTTGCCTGAGCAAGAAGTGTTGGTAGATGAGACAATGGCCATAAATACAAGCTCTGGGGAGTACCGCTATCCATCTGCTGAGGACCAGCAGCAACCGCATGCATGTGGTCTTCACCATCACAAGAGGGAGTTGCTACTGCTCGTTTGCATTTTGTTACTGGAGACTTGAGACAAAGAAGACGGACTAAGCAGCATTCTGGCCAGCTTCTGCACTGGAGCCCTTCTCTGGATCGCCACTGGATAGCGTAAAGGGAGGAACCTGTACAGTGCATCACATCTTTCCAACCACATTTCAGTATCCTCTCCCAGCAGCCTGGAGGGAGCAAACTCAGCTTTGCCATGCTCAGCTAGTGCTCGGTCACAGAGTGCCCCTAAGGACAAAGAGCTGGAGCTCTTCATTTCCTCTCCTGCCTTTCCCAGGATCCCCAGTGGCTGAGATCAACTGTGATGTTCGACAGCCATGACGACATCAGGGCAGTTTTGGAGCCTGAATGCTCAGGGCAGAATTTCTCCCAGTTCACCTCCCGCTGTCCCCGTTGGCTTTGACTCACTCTCTGATGTATTCCTCTGTCAGGAGACTCCAGCTGGGACCTGCTCACAGGGGAACATGCTCACATTTCCTCTGACCGTGGGGACTTGAATATTGCAAGGCCTGGGAGACAGCAGCCGAACCAGGAGGGCTGCCTATGCTAATTTCCCTCTGTAACACAATGCCTAATAACACCAGGCTCTTGTGTCCGATGCACACAAGTCACAAGATGCTGGTCGTGCTCAGGCAGCATGGACACCACCATAAGTATGGGACAGCATCAGGCCAAGACTAGGAGATGGACGGAAACTCAGTGCCTTGCTTTTTCAGCCTGTCAAAAGCAAGAGAAACCAATGTTGTTCATCTTCTGCAACATGGACTGAGATCTGCTGGGCAATTGCTCGAGATAATTAGCTTATAGAGGAAGTAAAACAATTTAAGAGGAAGTAAAATAATTTAGAAATGGGTCGAGTCCTCTAATTATGACAGCTGCCTGCTTGTCTTTGGTTAGGGCCGTGTTCACCAATCCTAACGGGGTGGCAGCCCTGTACACGCCCGTGCAGGGTTTGCCATGTGTCAGTTGGTTGGCAGCCCTCTTGTTCCTCCCCTGCTTGCACCCAGGCAGCCAGTTAAAATAATGAGCCCAAGGACTCACACTCAGCCATGGTGCAAGCTCGGGAATGTTCCAGTTCCACGGGAGCTGCATTTTGTCCAGCATACACACAACCGGGGAAAGGGCACAGGCAGAAAAAGGCCTCGTGGCTCTTTTGGCAGCTCCTGAATCTCTCCTTTTCTATCACCATGGTGGCATTGTAATGAGAACATGAAAGAGGAAGATAACACTGAAGGGAGGAAAATAAGGCCTGCTTTTCTCTCTCTCTCCTGTTCAGAACGAAACGCAAACTGTGGCACACAGGCCTATCAGATCTGTCAGCACGACAACTGGCAATGGGAGGGAAGGGGGAAATGCTGTTGTACGCACCATTCTGCTTGGCGGACTCCTCTCGCTGGCTCGGGGAAGGAGAGAGAAAACAGAGGGAAAACAAGATGCGGGTGTTCAACGGGGAGCCAGAGACATTTGTTATCAAAATGGAAATGCGCCTCTTTGTTGATGAAGGTGTATCTGCTTCCCATTGTCTCTCGTGCCAGCCCAGTGAAAGGCTCCTTTGATGGCTCCGTGTTTGTGCACCGGCTATGAAATTGCTTTAGAAGACAAAGGGACTGCGTGCTTATTGGTAATGAAAAGGAGGTGAGGGCTACGTTTCTCTAACCTCGGCTCACCACACGAGTGCAATTTCCCCGGGAGCAGCTGTCAAAGGCTTGCAGAGAAAATTGGAAGGCTGAGACTGCATGGGGGGCCAGTGATGAACAGGGAGAGCTGCTGCTCTTTTGCAGGGCTAATGTGTCCATCTGCTCTGATTTAACAGGCCTGCTCCAGTCCAAGAGTTTTGACGCCCTCCGGGCCACTCGTTCCCCCCTCCCCAGTACACTGGCTTCCACCAGTCATGAGGACAGGGCGGGGGGCACACCACTTTCTGCCACATAGTGCCACGTTAGGCCACTCTGCAGGCCCTGAGATGGGACCTTCCTGACTGGAGAAAGGAGAGGAGAAATCCATAGCTGGAAGAGCCTGAGGGCTGTACATCTCTCCCCTTTCTACTCACCCTGCTGATCACCAGTGATCTTAGCTGGGGAGTGCAGCAGATACAGAGATGCATGTAAAGCAGCATTAAAAGCACAGGGATAACACCCTCAGGAAACACGACAGGCAGTGTAACACCCCCCAGCAAAGCCATCAATGTTTCAGTACCCAAAGCACAGGACCCTCACAGCTGAGCTCAGACAGCCGCTTCATCAGGCAGCAGCAGCGCTGCTCTGTTACCCAGCCGCTGCACGGTCCACTCCGCCGGCATTGCCACACGCCCGTCCTCACAAACACAGCTGTGCCAAAACACGGTTTGCACCTGGACTGCTCCCTGTTTACCTGCTTCTCATACTGAGTTTCTTGCACACATCTCCAAGCCCACCTGTGCTGCACGATGCTCACACTGTCCCTACTCCCTCCACTGCCCGTCCTGCCTTTCCAGCTCCGTTCTGCTCCGTGCTCACACACAGCCTGGGACCAGGTGTGTCTGTGTGTGTGCAAATACTCTATCATTGCGCACACGCACACTGC
This sequence comes from Dromas ardeola, assembly GCA_013398915.1. Classification (NCBI taxonomy): domain Eukaryota; kingdom Metazoa; phylum Chordata; class Aves; order Charadriiformes; family Dromadidae; genus Dromas; species Dromas ardeola. The sequence goes on along the minus strand of VYZM01017361.1, from coordinate 78,596 downwards.
TCATTAACTAATAGCCGCCTTAATAGGAATGTGTTTCTTTCTTCACCTCTCCTTCCTCAGATGGAAAGTTTAATCGCAGTCATGCTCAGCCAGCCTCGCTCCTTTATCTGTGCAATAAAGAAATGGTTTATGGCAGATAGACGCCTCAGCCCGAGCTGTCAATTTCACACAGGGCCTTATCAGCGCTCACACATGGTGTAAGGCCATCGGAAATTAGACGTGGGATTCACATGTCTAACAAGCAGGGTTAAATGCCTTTTTTTTTTCCCCCTGCTTTTCCCCTTGACTACTTCTTCTCCCCTCCCTCCTTCTTCTCACTGGTTACAACACTGACAATGGCTTTAAAAGGACAGTCTTGCCCGGTTCCTGGTAAAAGATGTTAATTTATTGTAGTCTGTTCTTTATTTGATTACCCGTTTATTAAAACTGCCTGAGGTGATAGCATTTCTTCTAGAACAAATCCTCTGCTCTCTCCTTTAATCTGTTACCCACTCTATTGGTAAGACCAAGGCAAGTGGCTGCAGCTCGTTTTGGGGATCATGCCCCCTTTCAGGGGGAGGAGAAGCAGGAGGAGACAGGAGTGCAGCTGGGCTTCAGCAGCACCCCCATTGCACTCTCCTTTTCTCTAGCTCTTTCAGTCCAGTTTCGATGCACCCGCAGCACCACTGCTCTGCTCCAACAGGCCTCTCCTGTCCTGCGAGTCCCCTAGAATGGGAGTCCTCCTCGACCCTGCTCTGTCCTTCCCTGTGGCAGCATTCCTTCAGTCCTCAAAATCAAGCGCCCAGCACCAGGTTACGCTCCCTAATTCAGAATTTTGTTGGAAGCAGCCACAGGTATACTGTTGCTGTCCAACTGCAGGAAAAGATGTGGCTGATTTTTCTCAAGCCGTCCACACAGCAACAAAGTCCATTTGTATTCAGAGAGCCAAGCCTCCTGTGTTTGCACTCAGGGATGGAGTTATTGCAGCAAACCGTAACTCCTGCTGGAAGCACTGCCTGGTGCAGCCCCAGCGCTATGAAGCTGCATCCAGCCGTGCCTCTTCCCCATACTGCCGCCAGCCCCTGCAAAGCATCAGCCCCCTGCACCCCTCGCAGCAGCTGCAAATGCTTATTCCCCTTCTCCTGATATGCCCTCCAGCTGAGCCACAAATGCACAGGAATATTTTTACGGTGACAGTAGCTTGTTACAGACTGCAGTGCCTGCCACATAAAAGTCAGCAGCAACATAGAGGAGCGATTAATGATAATGGTTGACGTTTTATACAGTGCCTTCCAGTTAGCAGGTTGCATCAAAATAAAGACCCTTGTTTCCTCCAGAGACAGAAGAATAGGCCCCTGGGGAGTGCAACATGAAAGCTGGGTTAATGGCACGTGGCAAGTGTTGTCCAGGAACCTGGGTGGGCAGGCAGAGGGGAAGGTTGACTCCCTTCCTTCTGAACTGGAACAGGGCACCCAAATTTTTCAAACAGCTTTAAAAATCCTCACTTACATGTCTAACAATGACCCAAGTTCAGTGTTTTTTTTTAAGACATCACTGTTGTAATTCCTGGAGGCTTTGGGACGAGGCTTGAGGCAGATTTACATTTGCCTGAGGGGAGAAGTAGCCCCTTACACTATTGCTGGACCTGCAACTTGGGCTCCAGGGGACAGGCAGAAGAGAGGTGGAAGCCTTCCAAGATCTTCTGAACTCCCTCCTCTTCCCTCCTTGCTGCTTACAGGCCTTTTGAAAAGAAAGCTGCATTCAGCGCTGATTATTGTTGCAGGACAAGGTGTCTGTGACTTGAATTAAGGCAGCTTTCATCCATCCTGGGGAATCTGCATATTGCCAAGGCTAATGTCTCCCACACTCAGTGATGTTTCTGAAACATCTTCATCACGACTGAGGACTGTCTCAGCTGACGCGTAATTTAATTTTCTTCCTTTCTATCTTAGACGTACAGCTGGGAGGGACCTCAGGAGAACATTGCACCCCTCCCTCTTTCACTGGCGCAGGATCATAGATACCCAAAACATCCTTGGCCATCAGCCAGATGCTGGCTAAGCCCACCTTTGTAAGCCTCTGAGGGAGGAGATTCAATGACTCTCCTGGATAACTTGTTCCCATGCCTCTCTCCTCTCACAATTAGAAAGCTTTTCCTTATACCTCACCCGAATTGTCTTGTTGCATTTTTTCCTCTCCCATTCATTATAAATAAATAAGTAATGAACCAAGCAATTTTCCTGCCCCATTGCTGAATATGAACTTTTGACATGAGCCATAGGGAATGAGCCCCACACAAAACTTAATTTTGTTGTTCCCAAGCAGGAGGCACTTGAGATTAAGGCCTGAGACCTAGGGAAAATTGATTTGCACAAGTAAGAGACATTTATGCAATATTTTGATTATAAACCAGCGCTCCAGGATTCGTACTGCCACAATGAATGTGGTGCCTCAGGGCATTAAGCTCCTGACTCACATGTCAGTGTTACAGGCAGAGATGGCTGAATAATTCATCAATAATCCTACAAATCTGGCTTCCGTTCCTGTCTGTGAGCTCTCTGCATGAAGATGTCTCTCCCAGAATCTATTCATTAGGTGAGGTTACGCATAAAAATGGCAGAGGGAGTCTGGGTGTGAAACCCTGGTCCTAGTGGAAGTTTTGAATTTGCTTTGCTTTGCAGCAGAAATTAGTTGCAAAAATTCAGAACTCAAAATGAGAGCTGTTTCGGATTGGCTACGCTGCTCACGTGGCGTTGTGTCTGTCTCCTGAGCAGCTGAACTCAAACCCTGGAATGAGTTTCCAGGGTGAATAAGAATATCACATTTGATTTCCATTAATGTGCTATAACGTTGCTTAAAATTCACTTCTCTCAGTCAGAATGATCTGTCTATCTGTCTATCTGTATAATTTTATTTCTAGAGCACCCATCACTGCACCATCTAATTATAAATTCGTCCACTAGAATTTTTGCTGCAAGCTCACATCAAAGGCATGTACGTACAACCAGAGTAAATCAGTTGAAAAATGCAAACAGATACTGTCTGAAATCTGCTGGCCAAGATGTTTCCCTATATCTAATCCCAGTTTTCCAGGCCCTTTTAAACTGATGAACAACAATCACAAACCCAGAAAATGGCGGGCGGCAAGGGGGGTAAAAATAAATGACAGTTTAAATTTGCTCAGGGGTGACAAAGTTCCACTGGAAATGGCAAAATATAGTGTAAGGAGGAAGAGTACAATTATTATTTGTATTACAGGAGAGTCTGGGAGCCCCCAGCCAAGTGTCAGGACACTGTGCCTAAAAGCAGCCAGTGAAAAGACTAGAATGGCTTAACAGCAGCTTTCCAGTAGGCAGGAGGCAGCGATAATACATTGAGACAAGGCACAAAGAAAGGGATAGATCACATCTTGAGAAACAGAAAAGAAACCAGTACAGAGAAGGGATTACTGGGATCGTTTGGGGAATGACAAACCTCGAAGGGGCTGGCGTTTTTGTCTAACAAAAGTGGAGGCCGAAAGGGCATCTGATGTCTGTGCCTAAAAACAGCAGAGGAAAAAAGGAGGGAACTTCAGACCTCCATCTAAACAGCAACAAAAGAAGGCAAAGAGAGAAAAACATTTGTGGCTACAGTTAGGCCAGAAAGAAGAAGGAGGTTCTTTGCCATCAGGCAACCAAACCCACTGATATTCGCGAGGACAAACAATAACCAAACTGAAGATGCTCTCCACGCTGGAGAAGGTCACGGCCCACAGAGAGGACCAAAGTGGTCGCTCCTGCCATAGGCCAGTGCCACTGGAGCTGCCTGCGTCCCTGGCCACTCATTTCCCGGACGTGCGAGATTGCTCCTTGTCTGCATCGGGCTGACACTGGCTGTGCAAGCTCTGGCTGCCCCACACAACCCGCTTCACCTGCCGAGCTGCAGGATCACTAACCTCTAGCAGAGGGGCAGTAACAGCCAGCACCCAGTACTGGTCTCCTTTACCCCACCAGCACCTAACCACAGCCTGCGCTTTGCTTTGGCACGCAGACTTTCACAGAAGTGGAAGAAACAAGCGCAGATTTCACCGTCAGTTTTCTCATGGACCTTAAACCTTCCCCGGCTCGAAGGGACGGAAAAGCAAAGCACATTGCTGTCGGCAAACGTTGCATGAATGAGTCACTCTCCCCTCACCCTGGTTCCCCGCCGTCCCCACCAGGTGACAGTTCACGTGGGAGGATAAATATAAATAAAGAGAAGGAAGCTGAAGCATTTTGATGACTCATGTAATATTCATTTTGAATTAATTTGTACATGATTCTATAAAAAAGATACATTCCATAAGATTATTTTTGTGAGCTCTAATTTGCTGCTGGCAAGGAGCAGCGTTTGGGTCTTTTATGGGTATTAGTTCCATAGTGTATAGCAGGAGGCAGAGGAAGTTTAATTATGATTCACTGAGCCACATTGTGGGTATGTTTTAAAGCCACTTAATTAGTGTAGAAATATACAGCTGTAATTATCCTGAAATATGGCCTAATTAACCTATGGAAAACCCATACATGCTGCTCAGGAAACTTGGAAGCATTAATAGTCTATTAATATGCCAGAGCTGACAGCCCATCACACTCACATTTGGGAACAGGAAGGCAGAACCTCCTTATGTGTGATCTGCCATTGAGAACAGCTACCTGGGGAAGGTAAGTCTGACCTTCCCCTGTGCTGGGAAGGACTGTGGCGGGTCTGGGGCACCTCCCACCACAATCTGCTTATGTGAGCTGGAGTGAAGTCGCTGTGGTCTGACTCTTCTACTGATCATCCCAGGCCTTTGCCTCTGGTCTGTCCTCTTCTTAAATCCTGAAATGCATCTCCCTGCATCTCCTGTCCTACGTCCTTCCCACTCACTGCAGCCCTCACTAGACGTTCGTGGAGGCTCAGGAAACGCACAGGGTGTCCTCAGCCACTTCAGCCGTGCTCTGTCGTTCCCCCCTCTCTGGAACTAGAAACCTTTAAATGCTGCAATGGACCTTTGTATCATGGATGAATTCCCAGCCCTGGAGCATAAAGTAGATGATCAGGGAGATAGCTAAATCGTGGCTGAAGCAAAAAGTTGATCGCAAAGGTCTCATGTTTATTCCTGGGTGTTAAAGCCGATAAAAACAGGAAGAACCAATTATCACTTCAAAGACACCTTTATATCTTAGGGTTTCCCAAACCGTCTTGCAGACCCAAGAAATCAGGCTTGCGTTTTGCCCTTGGAACATTGCATATAGGAGCCTCTACAAAGCAGAACAGCAAATTAATGCCCTGTCTCTCAGCCCCATCACTTTCTAGATGAGGAAACTGAGGCACACACCTGCAAATTAAATTCCCTGACTATGCTTTCCTTATGCCCTGCTCTAACAATCAGATCATGCTGCCTCTTAGCTGGGAAAATATCCTGATTTTAGCAGAGCTTCATCTTTCAGGAAGGGGCATTTGCTTCCACTTGAGCTAAAGAAGCAGCAGAAAGACAATCTCTGAATTGGTAGGGAGGCATGATGGGGGCTGAAAGGAGCGAGGTGGAGAGAGGAGACTGGAAGGCAGCAGCTGGTGTGAGGTTATTCTTTAGGCAGAGCACATAACCAAATATTCAAGCAGCATCTTCATCCTTTGGTGATCAAAGCAACAGAAATTGAATCCGGCTGTAATCATCCACAGGGTAGTTTGCTTAAAATTCCCCTAATTATGGAAGTGCAGAAAATTACTTCTCCATGATGCACTGAATAGGAAATTGAAGGCTCCCACAACCCAACTCGTGCCACTGCAGCTTAAAGGGAAAAGACAAGGGAGGTTCAGAGAAAAGGAGGGACAAAGAAATACACGTGAAAGTGGCAGGATGTGCGAGCAGGGGGCCAGGGAGAGGAAGACCAAGGAAGAAAGGTAATTGTCTGTCTCCCACTGTCTGGGAGGCCACCAGTTTTGGAGAGCTGTGAGCTAAAGAGAGCACTGAGAGAAATACAGGCCTTGCTAAGGCCCTTCCACTTTGCCAGCAATTCTGCTGTGACACACTTGACACTGTACCACAAGTAATACCTTATCCAGAGCTTCTGGTTGAAACTCAGAGGACTCTTCTGAGTATCATTCTGTCTGATATGCAAGGGCGGGGTATCTCTGTATATAAATAATCTGAATTATTGCATCCCAGAGTGTTCTTCCAGCAGCAGTTTCTCATGATAGATGACAGCAGGTACCATAGAGGGCTCAGCCACCCAGCTGAATCACTTAGGGATGAAGGGCTGGGAAGAGGGTATTTTGTGTTAAGAGGAGATTTTCTCTTTAAAGAATACCTGTCTCTTAGGGTGGTTCTCATGCCTGCTCAGAGAAAGGCTTCCCCTCATCCTCTTCAGACAAGCTGCTGTGAAGGGTGGATCGCAGCTCAGCCCTGCCCTGCCACCAGGCAGAGCAGTCTAAGTAAAGCTGTCTCGCACCATGCACGCTGGTACCTTTTTTTTTTTTCATGGGTGGCTGAGTCTTTACAAGGCTCCTGATACTAAGTGACATCTCAAGGGAGCATTCTGTTTGCCATGTTTCTTTTGTCCTATTTAAGCAGGCAGCATCCTTCAGTGTCTCCAGGGTCCCTCCTCTGGACAAACATTTGCTGCACTGAGGTTCCCTAAGAGGGACTCAGAGCACGCTTGTCTTGCTCTGGATGTTTCATATTGGGTGCAAGAGAGAAGTTGGCTCCATCTCTCTCAGGAGCACACAGAGTCTGTGATTAAGCAGAACACTTTGCTTACTTAGTATCAGTGTCACTTCAAAAGCACTACATTCACTTAGAATGAATGAGATCAACGGCATAGTGTAGAGCATGTGCTTCCTGCAATCACAGGCGGCTGTTTTGGCTCCAGCTTCCTTCTCCCAGAACTGTGCTAGAGTACATCAAAAGCTGCTTACAGGAGTCAAATAAACCTCCAGGGAATACCACCCCCACTAGAAACCCATTCTGGGGCAGGAAAACACCACAGACAAGTGTAATTCATCCCACCCGCACGTTTCTACTCAAATAAATCCTCCAGTTCTTTTGAAATAAACAACAGAGAAGAACCAGTGACCCAAAAATGTGTATTTTTGCAACTCTTAATCTGCAGAGGCCTTAGCAACCGTGGTACGGTGCCCATGAGTGATCGTCAGCCAAGGGCTTAGTACCTGTGAGTTCAGGTGGGAAGTGACTCTGGGGTTCTCTGGCCCAACCTCCTGCTCAAAGCAGGGCTACCTGCAAGTTCAGAGCAGGTCACTCAGGACTTGATCCAGTTTGGTCCTGAAAACTTCCGAGGATGGAGGCTGCACAGTCTGGGCAATGTCTCAGGGCAATGATGATCATGAGTGGCTTGGCAGCCATCAGTGGAAGAGGAGGAAACTGAGGCATGGGGAACAATGTGGCAAAGCAACAGAGGGGCTTTTGCAGGAGAGTGCTTTGTTCTCCTTCAGTCATAAACTCTGGCTCCCCTTTGCTGTCACAGTCACTAACTCCAGCAATAACATGAGAGAGTTGTCTGCCTTCCCAAGGTACCCCCAGAGCAGGGGCAGCTTGTCAGCCAGCCGTAGGTCTCAGGTCTGTCTTTGCTCACATCCTGGCTTCTGTTTGAATTGACGTGTCTGCAGTACCTGGTAATAACATGGGACATTAGTCTGCTGATGACTTTGCATAACAAGAGGATTGCAATTAACATGATGATCCTTTCTTGTGTTTGAGCACGTTTGCATGGGTCATGAAGTCCGTGTAGCAGAATGATCCAAAGGGAGTTATTTATCTAGCTGTAAAGGGGCTGTGTTCCTGCAGAAGCAAGAACTCCAGTGTAAGGTAGCTGCTTATGGCCACATGTGTCAGTCATTGCTTGCCTCCACCCCGGTGTCACCGAGGGTACACCACGTGCTTATGCATACCTGCTGGCTTGGTGTGATAGTGACCCAGTGCCCAGGGGAGGGCTGGCCTCCCCAGCTTGGAACATATCCTTAGCCTACCAATACTCTCATGTCCTGTGTCGCCTGCCTGGAAAAGCCAGATCTCTGCCTTTTGCAGAAATGTCTGGCCCTGCCAGATAGATCTATTTTGATGCCTCAGATTAGAGAGGAGAGAAACATGGGTGAGTTAGAAGACCATGTGTTAGGACCTTGGCTGTGCTCCAGCAGCGGCCAGCCCTCCTCCTGACTAACTCCAAACAACATGTCCTGGGCCACCGACCACAAACACCCATACCACGCTCTCACGCATAGAGGCATTCCCCTTCTTTCCCTTCTCTCTGCAAGTGCCAGTATTGATTTCCCAAGGCAGAGCATCTTGTAAGAGCCGCTCAAGCCTATGTCTGAACAAATCGTGTGCTCCAGTCATTATCTGTGCAAAGACCTGCATGTCCAGGCACATACAAGCAGCAGACTGCGTTTGATGATCTGCCATCTTCCTGTGATGGGAATCCATGTCTCCCCGCTCCCTTTGCCTCCACCTCTCCTGCTGCCGCTGTAATCACTGGCCAGTAACAAATGAGAGGGATTTATGATTACTGTGTGGTTAACCAGCTTATGGTAATTAATGGAGATGCACCTGAAAGTTTGCTGGCAAGTCCCCAGGGATCCCACTGTGCTGAATGAGAAGTGAGGACCTGTAAGAGAGAGGGAGACTCTCTCACTTGGACAGCTTCATGAGAGATGCATCTCTCCCTCATTAAACTAATTTTCTCTGATGAAGTGATCGGCTGATGAAGTGATGAAGTGATCAGGAGGGTTCTTTCATTAGAGATGTGTGGCAAGGAGCTTGCATGGATGGAAGTGGACTTCCACTCTCCTAGATTCCATGAATGAGGAGTCTAAAGCGCAGGCTCAGGGAGAAAGCAGGTCAGGAGCTTGCAAGCATTTCACACTAACTTGTTTCATATCAGACGTCACCCACTTTTTCAGATCACATGAAATCTTCCATTCTCTCTCCACTTTCCCGGTTGGAGCTTTATTACAGTCGTGTGTCGTTCCTGTCACTTGAAAAGACCATCCTTCCCGTTCCCTTTTCCTGGCAAGCGTTATTAACAATTCTAAGCAAGATTCCCCAAAAATGAAGTTTCAATATCTGCAGCATCTTTCTGGGGTCCTTAAACACTTAAAAAAAAAGTAAGTGAAGTATTAACCATGTGAGAACTGCTCTTCCTCAAAGAGGAACAGTGGTTTACCAGGATGTAAAGCTCTGCAGTGGAAGAGTCTGGATATCCAAATTAGCTGTCCTCCCTTCTTACACTTCAGATGTAACATGCATGGCCAGTGGCTCTTTTCTGTGTGTCTCACTGTAAAGCCAGAGGAATACAGGGTTCTGAAGACTCGTATCACATGCAGTTGCACAGTACTATCTGTCTATTTCTTTAGCCCGGGATTTGCCCCCCCCAGGCTGTGTAATTTCATAGTCAACTTCCAATACGGTTTGAACCTTGCTTTGCATAACTCTAAATCATTTCATTAATGAAAAAAACCAAGCCATTATAAAACAAATATACAAAATATGAACAGCTAATCTTTCCCTTATATTGCAAGGATTAAATAAACAGAAATATCAGCAGAAAGTATTCTAGACACGTTGGGCTGCCATAAAATTTAGTAGGTGAACTGTTAATTTACATATTCCCAAAATGCAATAGGGTGACACTTTTCAAATTAAAAACTGATGATACGAATGGCATTTAAAGTTCATTTAATATTATTTGTTAAAATTCCACTGACAAATCTGTCATATGTATAGCAGATCCTATTACTAGAAGAAGAAAAAAAAGCAATTGAAATCAAAACCCACCCCAACACTGAAGGGTCTATTAAGGCAGTAGATGAGAATTTGCATTATCAAATAATCCTAACAGGAGATTTCATAAATGGAAATGTAAACTGTAGAGGGTTTTAAATGTTAATTTATACCAATAAGTAGTTTTATAAACAGATTTGACTATGTTTTCTCCTAGAGACAATAAGAAATTTTTTCCCTAGGGGATTGGGAGTACCCAAACAGCAGCAGTTGTATTTCTGAATAACAAATCCACAACCACCTGGGATTAGGATGAAGAAATGTAGTCGAATGGATAGTGTGCGGTCTGTCAGTAAAGTGGGTTTGTCACTGGCCCTGCTTTTTGCTATCTCGGTGACTGTAAGGATGGCCTTTTCCCACCCATTTCTGACCTATAGGTCTTGCTTCCATAGGTCTGTATAGCACCACTTACACAAAAAGCCCAGTCCCAGGCTATCTTGTCCCTATAATAATACTCTCAAATCTTTGATTTCTCTTTCTCTCTGATTTAATGCCTGGCATGGGATCCATCCACTGTAAGGAACCTCATCCTGCAGGGACTGCTGCTGGCTCTCCCAAAATATCCTCCTGGGTCTCTGGATCCTAAAAATCAAGTAAATCATGAATCCCTACTGCCAGGTAGCAATACAGAGCTAGTGATCCCCAAGCTGACATAGGAGATGGCTGCAGAACACCGAAAAGGAAACCATCCCTTGGCTTGAAGCTTGGAAAATAGTTCCCACTGATCAAAAAGATGCAGAGGAAGACTCCTTCTGCACAAAGCAAAGTATCCTGATTTAAATGACAGATGGCTCATACACCATCTAAAAGAAGCTAGATATTGGGATTTCTTTTTGTTTCTTTGTTTGTTTGTTTCCCCCTTACATAAATATGGAAGGAAAGCATTGCAGGTGAAATGGTGCATGGAAATTAATCTGGTTCATAGTCCTCATAAATATTAACAGAATGGTTAATATGTAACTTTATTTCTTTTTCCCTCTGCTCTCAACTCTTCCAAGTTATTTTCACCAGGGAAGATTAAGTAGTTGGGGTGTTGTGTTGGTAAATGAGACCATGGCAAAAGGGAAAGTTTTCACCCAGACCCAGTACCTGCAGTGGTGTGATCAAAGCAGTGCTACCTATGTGAAGAGTGATTCTGCACCAGGATGGGGCTCTTCATTGTGTAGCTGCAGAGCATGGTCTGAGGGTGGTTCTACCCCACCAGCTCCTTTGGCCAAAAGGGTAAACTGAGGCACCGAGGGGTGATGCAGCTCACCCCCAAGTCTGGTGGTGACAGGTCCTGGTGCTCTGACCTTGCCAGTAGCCAGGGCATGCTCTGGATCTGCCCTGAGGCATCTCAGAAATAAACTCGCCAGGACCAGTCCAGTATTGATCTGCTAAAAGAAGCTCTCCTACCCCGTGGCCCACAAGGCATCCACCTCCCTGCTCCTCCTTCCATGTCCCACCTTGTGCCTGGAGCTGCACAGAGAGGAGGGTCCACAGCCAGCCCACCTGTGCTCCCCACCCAGTATTTTACTGTGAGGCAAGTTCAAATGCTGGTTTTGCACTCCCCTTCCACCACAGCCCAAACCATCAGCCTCCAGTCCCTTGCTGCCAGAAAAAGTACTAACAGGCTCGCTTTCTCTTTCTTACTTTCTGCCCTCTTGCTTTCTTTCACTTTGTGTCTCTCTCTTTCTCACTCTTTCTCTCCCTCTCTCTTTCTCTCTTTCTCTCCTTTCTTTTTCCCTCTTTTTCTCTTTCTCTCTTTCTGTCTCTCTCTTTCTCTCTTTCTTTCTTGCATTCAAGAGAGCATCTTTCTGTTCTCCCCCCTTCCAACAATTTCACCAAATAAAGCAACTGAGTGAGAAATTAATAGACACTTTCATTTGCACTGTAATAAAGTGCATGTTGGGGAAAAACAGTGGAGGAAAACTTCATCTACAGATTAAAGCAACAGGCCTTGTCTCCAACAAATTTGGTTAGGGCCTTGGAGGATAGTGATACGTGCCTTGAGCTAGACGAGAGCTTTGTGCCAGAGGAGTGACTTGAGTGAAAAGGGCTCTGTGGCATGAAACGCAGAAGTGGGTTTATAGCACTAGGATTTATCTGTGACTCCAAGCACTCACAATATTACTAATATGATGATTAGAAAAGCAAATGGATGGAACCATTAGGCCATATAATCCCTCAGAGTCTGGCTGCAGCTATAAAAAGTGAGGATATATGGGCAGGGTTCTTAAGTGAATTCAGGCGATGGATGCCCTGGGTGGGACCAGGGGGAGATGGAGAAAGGGAAGGGTCAGTGCTCCTTGCTGAGCAGCAAAGGAGAGGAGAAAAGAGGGTCATTCTCCTCGGTGAGGAAAGGGTTTGCTGAGTCCCTCCTACCTGCAGGGGCTTAGGGGTGAGCGGCTGGACACAGCATAGTGTAACATGCTGCTTCCTCTGTTTAGCCACGCTCCCTGCAGAGCATGCCTGTGTCACTTCAAAACTCTGCTGCAAAAAGCTGCTAGGGCTGGAGACACTTGCAGGGTTTCCATTTCATACCAAGCTTCTGGGCCATGGGGGGATGTGCTCCTCGCATGGTCCCAGTCGTGACCAGGGAGGGGGATCCTGCAGTACCCCACAGCCAGCACACAAGTCTCATGCAGCTCCTCAGGGGAGAAGTGCCTGTACTGCCGCTGTGGTGTGCCCCTTTGGCAACTACTGGTGTCAGGGGAAGCGGATCAGCATGACAGAAAACTTGTTCTCACTTGTCCCTGGGCCACAGCTGTCCCAAGCTGAGCCGGTGCTTTCCTTAAGGCTAAATCCATGCCTCAAACTGCAAGCTGTTTGCAGTTCCCCTCACTCCACACACCTCTCTGCTCATGCCCATCTGCGCCACTCTGAAACATGGAGAAAAAAACCCCAACATTTCAAGAAGAGGAATGCCTTTTCCAAGGCACCCTGCCTCCTCAGATAGCCCAGGGCTGATGCAGTCAGAGAGCTAGCAGCTGGGCTTGCTTATTGAACAAGGCAAACCCTCTGCCAGGAAGCCTGAGTTGCCTCCTGTCACATGCAAACCAGCACAGAAATATCTGTAAAATCAGTGCATGGCATTTCACTGTCAGATCTCCAGGTATGGGCAAGGTCCTTCCCCACCGGTCTGGTCCTCTCACAGCAAAGCGTAATCACCATGGAGGTTGGAACTGCAGGACCCCTTCCCCTAAGCTCCTCAGTCCCCAGCCTGCCTTGCAATTTGCACAGCGACCCCTTCTATTGCCTCTAAAGACATCTGTCCCTCCAGCAATGACACCCAGGCTCTGCAAAGTCTCGTAACGCTGACAAATAGCATGGAACTAGCAAAAAGATCTGAAGCAGCAGGCTCGACTGCGTCTCTCCTTTCAGTTCCTTCGAGTCTGGGCCAGGCCTTGTGTTCTCCACACCGAGCACCAGCAGAAACACCTTTGCAGTTCATGAGCCAGAAGAGAGAGCAAGAGAGACAGAGAGAGACCTACAGACAGAGACACACTGTTTAGGAAAGGACTGTTTCTCTAGTAATTAACACTTGCGTCCTGCTGGTTTTATTTCATGTGTCCATGTTTTTCCATCCAACAGTGCAAATGATGTAGGTTTCAAAGCAATCATGCCATTTTCTGTTAGCTGATCTTTTAATGCCTAGATTTATGAAAGATGGCACCCTATATTTTTGTGTTTACATGGATCATTGCTGAATTGGAACTTATCCTGTTTTCATGAAAGGATTCCTCCCTTTTTGGCAGAGAAAATGAGTTTGCTTTCAAATCTAGCCTATGTGAAAGATCACGTGGCCATGAAGAAAATCTTGAATCAGTTCCAAATGGTGAATATCATGAAGGCAGATTTGTACCAAAACCTCTAACACTTGGAGTTTCAGATATTTTCAGCAGGGAAAAACCCTCAGCTTGGCGAAATTTCACGCAGAAGACATATTTCACTGGCATGAGTTTTCCCGAAAGACAAAATTGTGAATCATATACAAAAGAAGAAGGAAAAAAAACTGCTGAGACTTTATACAACATTGCCATATTTACATCCTTGAGCAGCTTCCCTGAAAAGCAGCCATCGCTGTAGAGGAGCACAGCAGAGAGCCAAAAGTCTGCAGAAATGTATCAGGTGAGGATGCAGATGGGTACTTGGAAAGTTATTCAAAATGAGGGAAGTAAAGGAGGCAGATGAAAATGCTGGCAGAATTGGACTGTGGCCCTAGCTTTTGTCCAAGCTACCATGAGCAATCAGATATTGGAAATAACATCTCTCTGAAATCAAACCACTCATCTTCCACAGTGGAGATGGATTCCACAACCCAGCAGCTGTCCCCTGCCCGCCCCCATCCGACACAACCTCAATTCAGTCCCTTCATGCCCCCATATTTCCTTTAATCACACTTGGGCAATCCATTCCCTTTCTGCGCTGAAGCCGTCGGGCCTCTTCAGAAGTGTGGAGCTTGGGTAGTAATTGTTCTGTCGCAGACTGATATCTCAAGAGAGGCAGCTCAGGTCTTAGCAACAGAAAATCCAGAGGCAAAGCTGGAAAGCTATTAATGTTTAACACACAGGGAAGTTGCTGTCTGTCAGATGCTCCGATCACCCTGAACTTGGCAGGCAGAACGTGTTAGCACATCTGAAGCTGCTGAAGGACTTATCAGCCTGACAGAACGAGGCATACCCATCTCCCCTTCTGCTGAGTATCTAGCATAGACATAAAGAAGGGGACCCTATGGAACGGATACCACCAGGCCCACGTGTAGCTTTGACACATCATCTCCCAGCAGCCTCAGGGGAGTTTGCATGGGAAGTTTGAGATGCAGCAAGATCTTTGCCAGGCCCAGCTGGGGCTGTGGCATGCAGTGAAGCACAGGATAAATGCTCCTCAGTGCTCCCGGTGATGCTGTTCCCAGCAGAGACAGGCTGGGACCAGTCCTAAAGAGAGAGCAGGGGACTTGCTTATGGCCCAAGACTGAAACAGTGTCAGAGGAGGGTTTCCCAACTCAAATGAATTGAATTTGCTTTGTTAGCGTGGGCAAAACTTTGGCTTTGAGCCTGGGGCAAACTGCTCCTGCTTCTGAAATAGCCATGGGACAACTGGAGGAGTCTGAGGGACACCTGGTCCCTTTCTCATGCCACAGTCAGGACAGCATGAGCTGCAATGCTGAATGACCAACTGCTTCCAGCAGACCTGCTATTTTCAGAAGTAGCTCAGAGCTACTTCGCTTGGCTCGGCCTCTTGAGGAGAACCCAGGCTGGAAGAAATATAAAAAAAATTAAAATTAAACAGACTAAAAGGCCCTCCTGCATTATCCTCATGTTTGAGTACTTAGCCAAATCACATACTGAGCTTTCAGTGGTTCTTTGATTTCTGATCCTGTTAAGTCTCCCATATAGAAATAGTTTTTCTGACCCCTGAAGACCTCAGTTAAGCCTGCTGGCAACAAGTTGGCTTTTCTTAGTTTCTTCTTCCAGCTCCTTATATATAATCTGTTGACCGCAACAATCTTCAAAGTGCAGGTTGAAAACCATTGACCTGTAGCATTTTGGTGTCTGCCACCTCAGCACCTATCTTAAAACTGCTTCCCGACACCAGAGGATTGAAAAATGTGTTATGGATCCAGATTCCTGTATGGTATTACCCAGCCATGTATGAAAGTGATTCAGACAAAACACACGGAGTCAGGAGGTTGAGACCTGGATTTGGTGGTGCTGATGGGTCTCTGATGACTGTCTAAATGGCCCCAATTTAGTTGTGGAGACTCTGGCTATGTCTGTATCTGAGGAAGATCATGCTGCTGTACCTCAGTAAAATATTTTATGAGCTCTGCTGGAAGATGCTAGGCTAGTGCAGAGCGATATTGTTTTGCTAGCACCCTGTCTTGATGGAAAATCTTGTGTTCTTCCATGTAGGAGGAAATATTTCTCTAGTAGCTCACAAAATAACATGTTACTTCACCCCCTGACTTTTGATGCCCATCAAAAAAAGTGCACTGACAGAGATGCAATCAACATCAGCTCCTGCAAGTGTTTACTGCATTAGGCAGGCTCTCACAGGATTCACGGCCAATGCTCAGGGATGTCCCCTTTCCCTTCAGCATGCCTGGCGCCTGGCTCGTGCCACCTCCCGTCCCCAGCCGGAGCAGAGGGAAGGAGAGCTAGACAGGTGGGGAGGCTGGCAGCTGGGTGGCAGGTTGGGGTTGCTGGAGCACAGTGGGGTATAATACATTGTACCTAACCTCTGCTATTTTAACTCCACTACAGGCCACCCCTTTGCTGTGCCCACCAGCCCCCGTTAGGTGCAGCTGGGAAAGGTTCCCTTCCCTTTCTCCAGCTCCTGGTGCCTCCCCCAGCTCTGCTGCCTTTGATCCTCCTTGCTTTCAATTTGCAAAACTTCCTGTATTCATTTTGCCTCCTGACAGCAAAGCCTGAAACCTTTGAATCTAAAGCAGATTGTGTCCAGCCAGCCTGTATTTGCCATTCCAGCATGCTAACATCCGTTGCCCTCCAGTCCCCCTTGGGCAATGCCTACCTCTCCTCAACTCTCTGCCTGGACCAGCAGGCTCTCCAATTCCTCAGCCCTAAAGCAGCTTTTTTGATGCATCATCTGATAATGGAAACGTTACATCAAGTCTTTGCTTCAACCACTAATTCCTTTTGTGAGCCTGGAGACATACCTACTCATAAACTCGGGTGAATGTGCCTTTCCATCTCTGTAGCCGGCAAGGAGGAATTATATTTTGTGGCACCTGGTGCAGTTGGAAACGTGTAGTTTTAAGTTACTCTGGTGAGTGCTTTCAGGCATTGCTAGCTCAGGAGAGAATCCAGTAGATGAACTTAAAGGTTAAGACATCACTATGGAGACAGAAGCTGTGAATACTCTGTTATCAGCCAGGGGATCCCTAAAAGTGCTACAGAAATGGGGTTACATATTGCACAAGCCCCTTGCAGGCTGTCTCCTAGAGCATCTGAAACACCGCTCAAACCACACTTGGAGCCAGGACTTCTCAAGACTGAAACTCCGTGATGCTTCTGGTGTAGCTTTTCCAGATAATATGGGCCAGGACATTCTGGGAGGCATGAATGTAGCAGAGCTATCCTGCCCCTGCAAAGTTTTAAGCATCCAAATGTCAAGCAAGAGAGGGTGCAAAATAGAAGGGGCTGGGCAGGGGCTGTGAAGTGCACAGACCTTCCCCCAGACTGCGCCTCCTCTCTTGGCTCCACAAACACAGATGCCCAGCCAGAAGGAACCATTGATCGGCATGACTAATGGGGACTTTAAGGAGGAAAGTGTGCCAGATCAATATGCAATCCACAGTACATGAATCACTCCAGCTTTTCCAATTTATTCAGCTCCAAATCAAATGAACGAACAAAAGATAAATATATAGCCATGGGGAGGCAGGGGGGGGAGGGTGAGGAAGGCAGGTGGGGAGGCAGACTCTCATAAGGGATAATTAACTAGCTTTTATCATTCTAACAAAGCATTAAGCTAGTAAATCTATGAAAATGGGAATACTCCAGAGAGTCGTTGCTGGCATAAAGCAGAGACTCCGGAGTCCTGCTCCTCTTCCCCAAGATGCTCGGGTTGAGGCGGGGAAGGCAGAGCTGCCCGTGGGGCCTGACACAGCCCCTACGGCCAGCCAGGGCTGTGGTGTCCCTGCTTTTCCGGGCCAGTACACTGAAATTTCAGCCTCCCCGCTGCACTCTCAGACCCCCTGCAGGCTGGGGGAAAGCATCTCTCTGGCTAGAGGTGTATAAAAACTAGGTTGATTTAATTCAATAGAGGAGAAACAGGAGAAAACTTATGTTATGGGGATGAGACAGGGAAACCGATTATTTCCCTTTTGGGTGAACTTGGAAGTTCCTTATATTCAAATCAGAATATTTAGGTTGGTTTTGGGGATTAACCTGTGGATGGTACACCCTTTTTCTTTGCTGCTTTCTGTGGGGCAAAGGCTATTATTAGGTGATAAAATGTGGTTTTAAAATGAGAGACAGTAAAGTTTTGTCTGATACAAGTAAATGCCAGTTCAGCCTTTTACAAAATAAAGTATTTAAAGCTTCATATGGTTTCATTATCCCTCAGACCTTAATTTTAGGGATTCAATTGCTATTTCCTCAACAAGAATAAAGTCGCTGCGAGATCACGTACCGCTGCAAGTTCTTTTCCAGCTTGCCCCTCTCTTGAGTGCCCCCCCAAAGTGCCACAGTACCTGGACCTCCCCTCATTTTCAGTCTCAGAGCAGTGGTCAGGTTTGTCCAACGTATGTTCCCCATAAGCAGGGGCCAGTCTCAGGAAACTCAGCCGAACATCTGTTGTCTCTCTGACCCATCCTCTTCTCAATGTCCATCACCAATCCAGACAGATGACTGCACATCCCTTCCTCACACCGCCTTTCCATCCCCCTGCACCATGGGGTTTCTCAGCAAAGAGATCTCTGGCTTTGCAAAAATGAATGCTGTTCCACTGCTCCAGCCTCCTGATTAATTACTTATCCAACAGGATTTGCTCCGCTTATTATCAACTTCATTAACAGGATAGTGATGGGGAGGGAGAGGCCTTCAAGGAGGGGAGCCAGCTATCTCAGGCAACAAATTTTATTTGTTTTAGTATGGAAATATTTGGACGAAGTCCATGTTGGCTTCCTTCAGGCTCTGCCAATGTCTTCTGTTCCTTCTCCTCTATTTCTATTCTGGCTTCGGGTAGTCCCTTCCCTCGTGGCTTCTGTGGCATTGCTTCACCCAGACCTGGTAGTAGCCCCACACCTGTGGTTGTACCTTCATCCTACGGCTCCCGCTGCCTCTCACGCCTTCTGCTCTTCCCTCATGCAACCTCAACCTCACAGCAGCACTCTGCCACCCATTGTGAGTCTCCTGCCTCTGCTACATGCAGTTTTCACACACCTCTGATGAGATGTCCTGCTCAGGACCACAGAACTCCCGCAGAAGAAAGAAATGAGGTCACAAAGGAGAGTGGGGAGGGTAGAGAAAGCAGAAAAAAACCCCACAGGTTCTGAAAAATACTGGGCTTTGTTCTGAGCACTTTCTCTCCCCTAGGCCCACATAGGCAGAAAAGTAAGTTTAATTAAAACTGCATTAATTCTTCTCATATTGAGATGATGGGCCTCCTAGAACCATCTGTCTCTGACAAAACTATGTGTGTGATGTGGTGTCCCTTCTGTTCCAACGAACAACCAGCACTGCAGCACTACGAAATACGCTTTTTCTAATCACGAGGTAGGAAGGCAGCCCCACCCCGCACAGCAGGCAGCGCCCAGCCTGGCACAGCCAGCATGCCAAGAGAGACTCCTCCTAGAGATGTGCACTGGACACAGAGACTGCAGGGTCTTGCATAGCTGAGTTCTGCCTACATAACCCTCGGTGTGCTCATGTCACACCATACAGAGAAAAAAAGGATGAGGCAAAACCGACGTTTTTTACTAACAGAAATCCATTTCAAATTGAGGTAAGTCAATGTATTGCCAATTTTCCCAAGATGACCAGCATAAATACAGTTTAGATTGGGTCACTTTACTCCAATAACTTTAGATTGTTCCATTTTGATTTTGAGCTTTGGAGCATTTTAAAGCATACAAGTTTAAACTTCAAGTGAAATGGTAAATTTCAGTTAAGACTTTCCCAGACTTTGTGCCTTGATTGTATGAGACTGGGGTGCCTTGACAATTTTCAAACTATGTTTTTCCACCCTGGAACATTCATCATGAATGCTTCCAAATCTTGAATAGTTCTATTGCAACAAATCAGCACTTTTCAGTGAAGGACAAAAATGCATCTCGGTAAAAAAATTGCCACTGTGTCTGCCTGTCAGACGCAATCTCATGCTCACCATTCTCCTTCCAGTTCTCTTGTTCCCTCTTAATCACCCCTCATTTCTGACCGTAGTATGTGACAGCTTCCCACCCTCTGCTGTACAAACACACACTTCGCTGGGAGAGTGTATTTTGGAGAGCTGGCATGGGAAGGGCAGAAAAGCCACTGGTTGCTTTAAAGGCCCAGCCTAAAGTTACAGGGACAATCTCAGGTACAACTTCAACTTCCCTAATGGCTGTGAGATCCAGTTGTTTTTTCTACACTCCCCTCCTCTACAGAAAAAGTTGCTCCCTTTTCCACAGCCACAGGGTGTCCCTCACTGGCATATCATATCCCCTCTCGCTTGCTGTCCTCTTTACTATTCCTGCCAGGAACTTCTGTTCTGCCCAGCAACATTCTAAGGAGGGAAGATGGGCTTTGTTGCCATGTCAAGATTTTTAATTTCCCCATGTAGCGATGGTATCATGGCCCTGACAGTGTACTAAACACACGTCTTATCTCTCTGCCCGTGGAAAAGCAATATCAATTTTGTGGCGTTAAGGGCTGGAGAGAGAACAATGCGCTGTGCATTGTTAAACAAGCCACCAGCCCTGTGCTGTACAAGCGGAACAAGTGTAATCAGTGATATGGACTTTCAGCATAATTGCAGCTCACTAGTAAGCACAAAACCCATCCCTGTCCTCCCTCCCTTGCCTTGAGTATCCTATATTGCAACAGCCCTTGAGGTTAGCCTCACACCTTCTTGCTAGAGGGAGACTCCTCCTTTGCCACTTCTGCATTTCAGTCAACCACATGTGAAGTGAAGCCCATGACAAATTACAGACATGGTTTGTTCATGAGTCCCCCTGTGATGCCCCTTCCCTGCAGGATGTATGCTAGTGAGCCAGCAACCCTAAACACGTCAGTATGCTTTGGCACCTATGGGAGGATCCATGTGAAACAGGTTGCCCATCTCCAGTTTCACTAGCCAGGATGCACTGCCTGGTAAAGGCATCCAGCTACCAGTTTTCCTCTCCAGCTTCTTCATCTTTGCACTGTGGTGGTGCACCTTCCAGGCCTTTGGGCAGTCATCCTGCCTGCACGCATGTCAGCAGAGCCTCTGATCTGGTTTTGGCAGCAGAGTGTTTGAAAGGGAAGCCTTGAAAACTGAACTCTGCTCTGACAAACAGCATCAGGCATTAATTTATTAAATCTGTGCAGCTGGTGCTGCCCCTATCACCTGTTAGATGCACTAAGGCACCCAGCAGAGCAAAGCCCTTAAGCACGCGTTGAGCTTCAAACAATCAAGTTGTCCTACTGAGTTCATTGAGAACTTGGCAGGTGGGAGCAGGGCCCTGGTGAGGACTCCGGGACTGTCAATCTGAGCCTCTTGTTTGAGGACTGCCTTTACTTAATGCTGGTATTAAAGAGTTTAAAGGGATAAACTCTGCCAGGCAAAAGCCCAGCATGAATCAGGTTTTATCATTAAACAGTCCTCCAGCAGAAACACATGGCTTTTGCCACATCAGAGCCCCTCCAGTAGCCCCCAGATTGTGCTGGGGATACACCACTCTTGCACAGGTTGCAAACTGCCTTCACAATAGGAAGCCCTAAAGAAGCCATGCTCCTGTCCATCTCCACCTTGGAGCCAAGCAGTCCCTCGTATATCCTCACACTGAGGTGACGAGATCTGACATACAATGTGCCAGTGCACAGGGGGAAATGACCATGGCCATTAGTTAAACCATGCTACCGTGGCCTTACCACCCCCCAGCATGGAGCTGTGTGCAGCAGGCTGATTTTGGTGAGGGAACCAATGACATTAGTAAGGAGAGATTGGAAGAGTCTATTGGATTTGTTCTAGTGTTTAACCCCTCACTGACTTGTCTCACCATTGGAAATTGCCACTGTGAACTCCCATCCCACTGAGCAACCTATAGAACCAAATTGTCACCTTATCTTCAACTAGTCTGAAGCGGGGAATGGTCATTGCCTGGACGTTCAATGACAGCACAAGGCACCCTGTGTGTTCCTCCAGAGCTCTCCCACCAACTGAGACAGAGAGAGAACTGCCCCCATCCTCCCACCTGTTTGTGCCCTTTTTTTTAAAAGGCAGATTGTAATGCTCTGAAATCTAATTGCTTCTCTTAGCAGACAGATTCACATAATGACTGTAGTGTTTTGAAATGTTGAATAGCAGCTGTGTATCGGTAATATCTCTGGAGCAAGGTCAACTGCTATGCAGTAAAACTCTATCCTGCCTTTCATATCCCATCAGCACAATCAGTGAACTGGACTCCTCTCTGAATACTAAATGCAGCAGCAAACTCCAGAATGAGCTTCCTTTGAGAGCGACAGGCTCTGCTTTGGATGTACATTCTGGATGCTGCATTGCTGCTGCTACCTTCCCTGGTCCCTGCTTGGGGCTATTTCCACCCCCCGTTGCAGCCAGGTCAGGCAACATGTTCAATAGCGGCACTGATCAATACGGCCAGGCAGGAAGAAATATCACAGTGACACAAAGATGTACAGGAATTGATGGGAAAGCCCATCTCCCCACAGCTCTTCACCCTGGTCTTCCAAAACCACACTCCCTTTCCATCCATGATGCCTTCAAAGTCTTGGGTCTGCCACCGCCTTCACAGGCAGCAGAAGCAGCCATGGCCCAACTGAATCAGCCTTTTTTTGTCACCGTCCATTGTGGAGAGAGTCCCTCTGTTCCCTGCTCATGCAGGCAGACAAATGAATGAACACCGCAAGGTCTGGAAGAGACAGACATGAAAAACCACCTTTTCACAAGGTGAAGGCTGATGGAGCAGGCAGGGGAGGGTACCCAAAGCTAGAGAAAAACCCAGCTTTGCTGCTAGAGCTGTGTGCACAACGCAACACTTCCACTACAGGTACTCATAGTGCTCGATAGGAAAAACACTCCTAGGAGAGAGTCTGACCCAGGCTAGCAAACTTCTTTCCCTATTCACCGCTGCAGAGGCCAGATGTGGCCAGATGAAGTGTGCCTACCCTGCCTGAGCCTGTCAAACCAATCTTTGCCTTGACATGGGTACCTTTAGTTTGTTTCTGCTTTCACATCTCTTTAAAAAGGAAAGAACGGGGGGAAAATCAGTTTCAACAAGTTTTCATTTCCTCCTCCCCCCTTCTTAAACAGATATTCATAAAACCCGTGTCTGTTTTCCCATGGCTAATTAGCAATGCAGATAATAAGCTGGTTTCATGGAGTTAGCATGCATCAATGTCTCTGTTAACTGGGTTAATTACACAGTGGATGGGCATTTGTTTCCTGGGAAGACAGACTGATGATGAAAACGTGTCTTGGTTTCCCAGCAGATGCCACAGTGCTTGGGAACATGCAGCACTAGCCGTGTCTGATGGGAGTATCTGTGGACTTCACCAGTGGTGTTCTTGGGACTCAGTGTATGGTGGCAGGGTTATTAATGATTCTGCCCAAGAAAATCATGTTTCATCTTTCACTCATGGTCTGGAAAATAGGCTCCAAACACTGAGAACTTGCTCATGCTTCCTGCCAGTACTCATGGGCAAGGAGGGAGAGAGGATGAGAGAAAGGGAAGGACAGATCTGCTCAGTGGCATTGAACCACCAAGGTCCCAGCAAGCAGAGAACTTGTTCAGCAGAGCTGGGGGAATACAGTGTCTCCCTTTTCTGTGCCAGTAATTTGTCACACACGCTTCTATAGATACCGATCACTGATCTGCAGCCAACAAGCTGAACATCATCTCAGCTTGCTCCATTCAGCCTGTCCTGCTGAGTTTCAGAGCAGGTCTCTGGGGCAGTGAATGGTGCAATGGGACAAGGAGGGGAGCAAAGAAGTGTGAATATAATTGCTCTCTTGAGCGGGAGCGCCCTAAGCAAGATACTCCTCATGGAGAGTGAGGCCTACAGGTCTCTGCGAGTGTTTCACCAGGACGGCTCCCAGCATAAGTCCCTCTCTGCCAGGAAACATCCAGAAGCTCCAGGCACACAGAGCACTGCTGTCAACGCGGGCTCCAGCAGCCGAGCAGATGGTGAGAGCTGTGCCCGCAGGGCTGGTGCAGTCAGCACCTGCATAGCACAAGCCACCTTCAGGTCAGGCGCTGGGTGTTTTGCAGAGTTTGAGCAGGTAGCTGGATGCACCACCACCAAAATCAAACCCGAGCGTTCCCAGCCACAACTCACTCACCATCCCTGCTGCTCCCTGCAGTATTTTAGCATTCAGCCTCGCTTTTCCCATTTCCCATTATCTCTGACAGCTGGGTAAAGCGCATGACCCCCAGGACCGTCAGCGAGGGGGAGCCGGGGAGCTCCACCAGTGCCATGCTGTTGCCATGCCAACCCCACCCCCATTCTGCTGCATCCTGCGGGGTGTCCTGCCTCCCTTGCTTGCTCTGGCAGGTTTTCCTCCCTTGCCAGGAGATGGAGAAGGGTTACAGCAATAATGTCTCTGATGGGGAGTGGGGAGGAAAGGCAGAAAGGCCTGCATTTTCCCTTCAGAGGATGCATGTAGTTAATTCAGCTGGGGAAGAAAATTTCAGCCCTGGGCCCCAGAGGCAAACTCTAGGCATCAGCTAGGGGATGGAGCTGCAGGGGGATGGAGCTGCAGGGGGATGGAGCTGCAGAGGGATGGCTCTTCAGTGGGCAGAAATCCGTTTCATTTCTGCAGCACCTATCACAAGGCAGTGCAGCGTGTCTGGGACCCGACTGCACTCACTCCCTAATTGCAGTCTGACCTCCAGCAAGAAGAAGTGATACAAATAAAACTGAAAAGCATTTCTATGTGCCATGTGGCTGGCTAACTACACAGGAAGAAAATCTGGGTTCTCTCAGTTTTAATTCTTAAAATGTCGTGGGAGATTGTGTGTGCACGCACAAGACAGTACAGTGCACACATATATGGAGAGAGACCAAAAGAACGTATGAATACATGGACAGCCTTCAAAGGGTTAAGAGCATCATCTCTGTTGGCAGAGGAGAGGAGAGATGAATTCACAGGCTCAAGAGCAATTTTAGAATCCACTCAAGCTTCATGCCACTCTGTGAAATCTCAGTGCGCCTCAACTAGATCAGAAATTGGTTTACATTCCCTTCTATGTGTTTATGAGTTTGTAAAAGCTGATTTATTTTATTCTATTGCTACTCCAGGATATTATAGCAAAGGATCTATTGGGAGAAGAACTAGGATTCATTATAAAGTTGCTTAAACAAAGTCACTGCTATCAGAATTGCTGGATCGGAGAGTATTTTATTTTTATTGCACTGCAAGGAAATACCTTGGCAGCAGTGCTAACTTTGGCCCAGCATCTGATGGGGGATGGTGAAACTGTGGTCAGATGCAGCCAGTAGAAAAATTACTTTTTACTTCTCAGAGGACACAATTTCACCTGGAGGGTTTCATTTCTTAACTAGATTCCATACTTGCTTGCACAGGGGCTGTGATTCCCCTTTTGCTATCACTGTTGGAGAAAAGACACCAGGCTAAATGGATCCTGGGTCCGTCCCAAACAACTAGACTTATTTGAACCATAGTGTATGGGCAGGCGTTATAGGCACAAAGATATTGGCAATTCATGTAGTACTTTGCATCCTCTCTAACCATGTGCCAGGCCCTGCCTGTGTTAGGCTCTGCACAGACAGGCAAGCAGCAACACTTGTGTGCATAGCACACGAGCTGCGTCTTACTCTGAAAGGCTAAGGAAGCCATCCCTTCTGCTGTGACCCATGAGCTTCCATTGAAAACAGCATCTTTCACCCCTCCTTTCATCTCTTCAGTCTCCCTAGTCTCAACTTCTTGGCCTCCTTTCTGCTCCCTCCTTCCCAAATGCTTTTCTCATGTCAGTTTTGCCTTGCTCAATCAAGAGGTTCACAAGCAAAACCCAATTGTAAAACAATTTGAAAGCAATTTTGCAGCTGCCTCATGATAAGAGGCAGAGCTAGTATCAGGGATGTTCGGTTTAGAACCACGATGCACAGAAATAATTATCTCAGCTCATGAAGAGAGAGAGAGGGAGAAAGAGAAAAAATGTATGCAGCACGTGCCCAGATGGTCTGGCTGGCTCCTGCCTGGATTTCTGAGTTGCCGTCAAATAGTCTTGGATGCCTGTGTTTTTCCCAAGACATCTGGAAAAAGTTTCCCCTTAAGAAACAGATGCTGTAAACTACCCCACGCACAAGTTCGCTACACTGATTTGCCCACTGCACAGATGTGGCCCAATAACTTCTTTGACACCAGGCCAGGTTCACTCAGCTGATCTAAGTGGTGTATTTACACCCTCAGATCAGAAGGAAGTGAATTAGAAAATAGTGGTATTATATAAATCCATCATTGTGAATCATTGCTCATTGATTAATTTCCTCAGTTATTCTTTATGTTTGTTAACATATCTCAGCTCTTTGGGGAGGGACTGTGTTTGCTTCGTGCCTGTGCAGTGCATAGCACAAGTAGTCTCTGGTCTCATCTAGCTTCAGTTGATGCTACAGTAATAGAACCGAAGCATTAAAATCTGCTGTGACATATTGAAAACTCGTATCTTTTCTCTGAATCTAGAGAAAAAATAACACTCTTCGCCCCCAAAGCTAAACTCAAATGCAGCCACTTCTAAAACTTTCACTATAACTTTCTGATCCAGATCTGAAAATTGCCTGTCAAATCAAGACAACAAATTGCAGCGCTGCCCTTCCTTCGCTAATTCTGTGCCAAGACCAGTGTTCCTGCCTGAGCTGCAGAAGGAACTGAATGAATAAACAGCGTTTGCCTTCAAATTCTGCACCTTTCCCTCCAAAGATGACAGCAGATAATCACACACACTCTTGATTTAATAGATGATTCTGGAGAAGATTAAAGCTGAAAGGAATAGGCCACATACAAGGAACTTTTATCAGTAGGTGGGAGGAACTTCCTAGGCAGCTTTACAAGGGCGGCCACCCAGCCTGAAGGAGTGGAGAGAGGTTTCCTCTGTCACCTGAGAAAAAGTGGTTTCTTATAGGAAGTACGTCTCAAAACCCTAGGGAAGCAAAAGAAGAAATTCCCTGGACCAGAGGGCAGAGGCCAGGTAAGGACCAAGCCGTTTAAGTCCACACAACACAACAGTCTTCAGCATAAAGGCATACCTCAAATGCCTGGACACGCAGCTCCAGAGATACTGTCATGCCTTAGCACATCCTACTTCAAAAGTACTTGCAGATCAACTTTCAGATCAGAACTGTGCAAGTGGTACACAGCCCATGCCAGGGAGCAGCTTTCTGACAAAAAAAAAAAACAAAAAAAAAAAACACAAGGGCTGTGTTCTCTTTTTCTTTCTGAATCTGAATTTCATAGGCATTCCCACTTACGCAGTATTTACTTGTGCCTGGTCACTGCCCAGTTACTTTCAATAATTCAAGAGGCCTTCCCCAAATGCGCAAAGCAGAGCTCTGTACAAAAACCAGACGTGGTGTAGAATGCACTTAAGGATGAAATGCAATACAGACACCGATAGCACAGTCCCTTAAAAATCAGTGGGGTGATATCACAACACTTGCATAAGAAATCTTGCCCTTCATAAGGATAAGAAGTGATTGAATTCTTAGAAATGATAAAATTGGATTGGGTAGATGGAATCGCTAAAAGAATCACAGCAGTCAGGAAAGAACCATGAGCTGTTCCTCACACAACTCCCTCAAAAACTCTTCCCCAGCATCTGACTGGAGAACGTGCCACCCTCATTTGTATGCAGCCCATGGACTTCAGTCAAATACCTTGCACAGTCTTTTATTATTGCTGTTATACTCCGGGATGAATTCAAACAACTCCTGTTAGCAATTGTGAGCAGAAAGCCAGACAGAAAAGGAAAAGCACATACCTGCTAAGGGACCGACCTCCTCCCTCCCCAAGCTGCAAGTAGCCCCAGACAGGGGAACGTCCTGCACAGAGCCCCAGTTATAGGCAGGGCCAAGAGACTACCTGCACATCCCTACAGGATAGCAACAGCCCCGGTGGTGTTGGAAACTGACCCAAAAGAGAGAGTAATCCAGGCACAGTCAGGATTCCTGAAATACAAAATCTGCCCCTGCTTGTAATAACTCCAGAAATTATCACAGGTGCTTCAGAGCTGGTCCTAACTCTGGAATTTTCTTTAGAAATGAGACGTCCTGCCTGCCTGAAATCATGGCTTGCCAAAGGTCATCCTCAGACAGGGGATATTATTCAGATTTGTTCTTCATTCCTTGTTCAGGCAAAATCCTGATGTAAGGAATCCCGACCCTTGTCTGGCAAATGAAGTCTGAGTGAAAACAGTGGATGTCAGTGCTCTGTCAGTGGCATGCTGAATGGGGTCCCATGTTGGGTTTGGGTTGGGTGGGCACTGCATCTGGGTACCCCTGGTACCTCCCTAATCCTCTTGTTGGGTCAAACTGCTTCTGCAGCTTTTTGAAACTCCAGATCCCTAGAAACAAATCCTCCTGAAGAGACAGAACATGCCTTAACTTGCTATCCAAGTGTCTGTTCCAAGCCCTGAGTTGAAATACAAAAAGACAAACTGTGCACCTATTAGCACCACATCAATATCATTTAAAGCCCCATTCTGAGGACGGCCTGGCAGCCCTATTAATGCACCTAATTTCCCTGTGTCTCTGAATGGACATAAATAATCGTGCAGTGCTGGCCCTTCCCGCTCCATCCTCTCCAGCCAGACAGATTATCTCTTGTTCTTTCCCTAGATTTGGCTTCAGGATGCAAACACCATTTATGGTCACTGATTGTTCAAAAGGCTAAGTGTATAATGTACCATAAAATGAGATTTTAATACTCAGTGGGAGATTAGAGCAGCTCTGTTTTGTTAAAGCAGACTGTGTTCCCACACTTCAATGATCCCCAGCTCCTATAGCTTGCCACTGGGTTCAGGAGAACCTGGTGTGGGGAGAACACACACTGACACAGCATGGACTCAGCTTAAATGATTCCGTCTTCTACTATTGTTTTTACCACTTTGTCTTCAGATTTTTGCCTTGCAAGGCTGCTCTCAATCCTAATGCTTTGGAGATGGAGGAGTTACAGGGGAGGATTTGAGAGCAGCCAGCAGGTGGGGTGGAAGAGGGTCAGTGGAAGAGGAGGGTGTGTGGTTAATGGGTGCAGTATGGTATTTGCAAGGCTCCAGGCAGCACAGGCAGAGCTCAAGATGGTTGCTTTAGCCCTGCATGCTGCTTATATAGGATTGCTCATGGGTGAGAGGTGGTTCAGTGACCTCCAGCAGAGATGTGCCAATAAAAACCCTGTCCTGGACAGGCCAGCTTTCTCCTGGACGTGTCTGCGGAGGAGAGGCCCTGCTGGAAGACGCAAGAGGAGGGGAAGCTCTACAAACAGGGATGGCAGGCTCAGCACCTCACAGCTCTGGAATGTCATTCCCATGAAGCAAAGCTGAAGGATCAGTATTATTCTCCATGTAACACAAAGGTTGGCAAATTAGCAAAGCCGAGTCGGGGGAACAGACTGCAAGCAAGGGAGAGAAAAACCTATCATGAATTAATCACAATAGGGCATCTTTTCTCAGACTTCTATAAAACGCCAGTGTGATAATTTAGTGGTGAGAATATCCTCTAATGAGCTTCAAGGAAACTGCAGTCGTCTTAATGGGCTTCTTAATGAAGAATCATTTAGGTTTTTATTAACACTGAGGAAAAACACATGGTGTTTGGTACCTATTCGGAGCTGGATGAACATGAATAATTGCTTCAAACATTCAAACACAAGCGCTCTAATGGGCCCCTGTTTGGTGCTTGAAGGGATATCACAATTTTGGTCTTTGGGAAGTGTATCCAGAAAGAAAATTTTATTTTGGTTCCTAAACAGAATTTCCAGCACATCAAGCTCTGTGGCAAGTGCCATCAGTACCATATGGTTCCCAGATGTTCTCACAACTAAAGGCAGTTTGAAGATCCAGTGGAAACTACCAGTGGATCTCAGCTTTGCATCTTGTACAGGGTTTGCTCTAGGTTCAGTCAATGCTCAGTGACAGCAATGTTTGCTAAGTCATTCCGAATTCTCATTTTACTCCTACCTGTTATTTTCTATTTTAATCCTCTTTAAATCCCAACACAACATCTAGTCAAATGGAGGAAAGTCTCCCATTGGCCTCAAGGGTCTGTGGCCCCAGCCTCATAGTCAACAGAGACTGTGAAGTCCCTGTGATTTTTGTCATTCCTGATTTGACTCTGGATTCTAAAATCTCACAACTGATGTAAGCCGCCTGTTGACAAAAAAGGGAAAAACAAGATCACGGCACACTAGTTGAGATGGACTGGGAGAGGAGGAGAGAACTTGTTGTCATTTCCTATCACAGTTTACCTAGCTAATGGGCAATCTGTTCTGTGGGCATCACAAGCCTAGTATCAGTAAAGAAATTTCAGTTAATAAAGCCAAGAGTTTCATTCTCTGTGCAGCCATGTGGGATTTGTTCATTGTATCACACAGTTGCAGCCCCTAGAAAGACTTGTGGCTGATCTTGCCTGTAGACCTCAGTTTCAAATGTCAGCAGCTCATGGGAAATCTGTCTTTATAGTTATGAGAATGGCTTCAGATAATTACATCCAAGGGTACAGTGATCAGGCAGTTATACAAGCAGGGATACTGCAAGAGGCAAAAGAGGTGCTAAGACAGGGAGTAGAAGAGAGGGTTTTTTCTTTCCTTGGCCTAAGTTTGTTGCAGGAGTTTTCTCCTAACTTTCCCTGATCACCTCCCTCCAGCCCTGCTCACTCTGTTCCGTATGACTGGTGCGAGCACCAGGCATCATCCTGCCCCTGCACAGCCTAATGCCTTCACCTCCATCAGCAAGGATGACTGGTGAGCCTTGCTATGAGGGGTGTTGAAGCCACCCCCTGAACTTGGCTCTTTCTTCTGTAACACTGCCGCATCAATATGGCCCTGGACAGGGAAAGGCTGCCTGGACTCCGATCCCTCTGATCTGAGCGCCGTGCTGATAAGGCAGGGGAGCACACTAAGTCCAGCAGCTGTTTCCTGACTCCCATGCCATATCTGGATAGATGGAGCTCTCCTAACATGGCACCTGATAAATGAATTAGACCTTTCCTCACCATCTGCCTCTATTTCCCTGGTCCGGCTTTTCACATCGCAAGCTGTAAGAGACAGGGATCCTCTCTGCCATGTGGCCCTTGGCTGGTGCTGAGGGAAACTCCAGCTCCTTTCCTTACACCATTAACAACTGGGTCAATAGCCACATGCAGAGGTTCTGGCCTTGGCCTCATTGGGTACATCAGTTTCTCCCTGGCCTGAGTGAGAGGCTTTGCCTAATTATAAGCTTTGTAAGGGACATCTGAATTTGTCCCTGAGACCAACAGTTGGGAAAGACGGAAAAAAACCATGAAATTACTGTCTTAACCTATCTGCTGCTTACTGTGCAATCAGAAGGCCAGCAGTTACCATACAATTATGGAGTTAATTAAATGGGTATCTGTGCCTTTAAACATAAAACACTATCAGGAGGTACCTGCTGCATGTTTCATTTCAGAGACATAAACAAGACAAAAGAAGGGGGAATGGAAACAAGTTATTTTATATTAATGGGGAGGAAGGAAAGGGTGTTCACCATGTTCTTTTCTGATGTTCCAGCGTGCCAGATGCCAGGAGTTGAACTCTTGTTTAATTTCCAAGATCTGTGCCTCAGTGCAGTGGAAACAGCAAGGGAGGGCTTTTGCCAAATTCAATAGAACTAGTCAATAATATTTCATTAATACAGAGGCAGTATCACAAGCTTTTAAGTGTGGACGCAGAAATCACAGTTTATTTTCAAGCTAGATTTACTGTCCCTGTACAGCTGGCAGTAAAATAAATAGTAATATTACCATTATAATTAATCTCTAACCTTGAAATTGTAGTAATGGCTGAGAAAAGCAAAGGAAGCTATCTTTAAGGAGGAAGGTTCTGGGGAGGTATTACATGCAGGTGGATTTATTCCACTTTCAATTAAAAGACTAACACTCTGTTATTCTATCGGCTTTGATTTGCCAGCACCTTTCTCTAGTTTTACTGCAAGCAGAAATTAGGTTCTTCTGTTTCTAATGGAGTCAGCTCCAGGCTAAAACTGTATTTACCCAAAGAGTTCATGAGTCCTTTGGGCTTCATTTGAATGGCTCCTAATTTACACCAATTTAAGGATAGCAATTCCTGCAGTTCGTTTGAATTCTCCTTTGGGATAGCCCAACATGACCAGCTCCCATCCCTTTGTGATCTGATCCACTCAGTTTATGTACAAATCATCTTGGGACCATCAGTCAAATTTTTCCTTAAAAACTATGAGTTAAGGATTTTCTGATATGGGGTCCCAAAGCCTTCACCCTTGAACCTGAATAAGAGACTGCAACTTTCTGGTGGCCTCTGAGCATTTTAAAGCCAAGCTGTGCAGTCACCAGTGAGTGACTGTCCATAGTTTAGAATCTGCTACCACTGTGGGATAAGTTGACCGCTTTGTCAGTCAAGAAAAGACTGAGCACACGAGGGACTGAATTCCCTCTTACTAACAAATCAAAGCTGCAGTGAAACGGAGGTTTTCTACCCTCACTGCCTGATGGTTCTGCCTGTTTCTCTACTTCCAGTGCTCTCACACCTCCTCAGTGCTGTATCAGGCCCTTCCTTCCAGCAGAGTTTCCTGGGCTTCTCCACAGTTACATGTGACTCCTGTCAGGGCTTGCAGAAGTTATTCCCAAAGGACATGCAACTTACTTGCAATTTCTCTCCCTTCTACAACATTTCTTCATCTCACTTGTGATAAGGAGTCTACAAGCTAGCACTTTACAGCATTCAAGTATCCCATCTCCAAACATACTGTAAGCCAATTTGCAAGTCTAAAGCTTGCAGATTCCTACCACAGAGGAGCTGGGGATCTTGCATGGCCGATTACCACCCCTTTTGTCTGCTTCAAGGGCCCTCCTCCACTTCCCTGGCTTCTCCTCAGCAAATTAACAATTACATTACCATTTAGAAAAGGTAAACTCAGGAGATTTTTCCAGCCACAGGAGATCCATCTACTGCACTTTACCTGTGGGTAAACTACCTACTGGAATCAAGCCTGCGTCTACTACACAGAGAGGTCCAACAGGCTGAGATTCACATAGATCCAAAGGAAGAAATCAAAAAAATCATACCTAATCTCCTATAAAAACAGGGTGAAAAAAAATCATCAGCTCTCTGATGCGCGTGGTAAGGTTTGAATCATGCTCTACACTGTAAAGAAAACCTGTAGTCTTGAGAGTGATAGAGACAGTTTTTACATTAGGCAACTAGACATTATTCAAACTTCCACCCTCTCTACTGCTAATTAATCTGAACTCCCACACCTATACTGAAATTCACTGGAGAATTTCCTCTCTGACTGCTTCTGCTTGTGTTTCCAAGGGAGATTCCCCCTTCCATTGGGGTGTGACAGCTTGATTCATTTTTGGCTCACTTCCCTATCATGCTTAAATGATGGACAATGTGTTTGGAAGCCAGTATAGAATAATAACATTAACTTTGTGTCTAGCAAACAGACTAAACTTAAGAGAATGCTGCCAGAGAAACCCTGAGGAAGAGAAAGTGATGAAAATATAAATGATTAGAAAGAGATAAGAGACAAAGAGTCTAAACCTGTCCAGGGAGAGAGGAAATGAAAGCGAGAAAGTGGTATTCAGTGGGTTTAAATCAACTCACTGATTATCACAGATTGACACCAGCTGAAGATCTGCCTCCCTGGATACTGCTGGGAGCAGCGCAGCCCTCTGCAGGCTGAAGCCTACAAGTTTTTTCCAGCTTTAAGATTGTGGAGCCTGAGTTTGTTCTGTTGCAGTCTTGCCTCAGAGTGTGTCGATCTCTAACACGGTCCCTTTGCATCCCCTCTTCAGATGCAGCCAAAAAGGAAGGAACAGAATTTGGAAAGGGCCAGATGATTTTTGGTCCTGTGCACTCCCAGTTTACAAGCTGTAGTGCCAGTTTGTATGAGACATGGACTCTTCCCTCTTTCCCAAATGAACACAGACGGTACAATGTTACCAGTGCAAGACCAGAGTGCTCAGTTTGCTGCAGCCCGGCACTTTAACATCCTCTATCAAAGCTCTTCTCCGGATGATCCAACTTGCAGCCCTTATGCTGGGGCTCACTTTTGCCTCCCCTGCATTTAGCACCACAACAGCACAACACCATCTTTCTTTGCTCAGTATGGTCAGTCCATCCTGGAGGATGGGTCAGGCATGAATATGATCAGATTTGTGAACATATGTGTGTGCTTGTGTAGTTAAAAGTTCCCCTTAGAAGCACATTCCATAGACATGGACAGGTTCCTCCGTCCTAGAATGATGAACTTACGGAAGTGGAGAAAGTTTTAAATTATTCAATATAAATGTAAATAGGAGAAAGGGTTCCTTTGAATAAATTGTGTTATTTATGCTCAGCCCTGAAAAAATGGGCAGCAGGTTAGGATCTGCTTGCAAATCAAAGGCATTTGTTTTCCTGGTAGTTGATGCAAATAACATAAATATGCTTTACATTTTAGAAGGAAGCTTATGAAATATTAAAGCCAAATTCCCAGGTCCCATCTCCTATTGAAATGGAGTGCTCTTGAGGGACACCGGAGGATATTGTGGTGGTAAAGCACAGAAAGGCTGAGGTGTGTGTGCAAGACAGAGAGAAAGCAAAGTATGGAAAGGAATAGCTGGGGAGACAGTTGTGTTTATACAAAGGAGGAGATGGCTAGAGGGATGGATGGACAAAAAGAGAAAGGAGCGTGTATAATGCTTGTGTCTCCCAGGAGGGTCTCCCCCTCCTTTCCCATTCCCTGTGTGTGTAAATGCTGGGGACTATGTGTGCCTGTTGGAGGGGTGGATTCTCCCAAGGGACAATAACAAAAAAGGAGCAGGGCATGGAAGTCCCTTGAATTATTCAATATTCATAAATTACCACTCTTTGTTGCTTCTTTGTCTGGAGGACATGTTTTCATTTCAGGGGAGAGATAAAGAGATGGCATACAACCACGAGTCCTGACAGCGTTCAGGTCATTCAGGCAGGATACTGAGAACAGTGCAGGAAGAGAGAACTAAGAATGCAAATTTTCAGATTTCACCATGTTTCCATAGAATGAGATTTATTTCTTCTCATCTAGAGTACTTAATTCACCACAAACAAGTAGAAAGTGAAGGGGCAACTCTCTAGCAAAGGGCAGGAAAACCAGATGCTCTTGCTTCTGTCAAAGTTCTGCATATCCTTCACACCCTGCACATCTCTTCCTTCACACTATGATGTCCCACAATGCCAGGGATATCCTGCAATATTCCAGAGGCTCCTTATCTCATACCAAGAGTGAAGCATTTCACGCAGCTACTTTCCTATTGCATAACCAGGAACATCCATCCTGGTACACTGAGGCCACAGGATGTTCCACGTCAGTTTGTGCTTCGAACAGAGCAAGCACTGGGAAAGGTGGTTTTTGGTGGGAGTGGGGAGGTGGTAGGGCTGAGTCATGTCAGCTTGCCTGAGCTTACAGCTAGGGCAACAGCGAGTGCCCACACATCAAGAAACAGATGAGAGCTCTGCACTGCACTGGTGAAAGGGGTTGTTAACCCTAAGGCACTGCTTTTTGTGATTGCTTCATCTCTATCTGAGATTGGGATTAAAAAATCCAGGCTCTGGGAGTGACTGGTGAAGGAGGAGGAAGGAACACAAGGAGTGCGGTTTCTGCAGCACTGGTTCATTACAGCAAAGGCACATTCCTGGGTGCTACACAGTGCTTCGGCTCATCTTTAACAGATGAGCACTAAGAAGCCCCTACACCACATGCCAATAGATGCAGGAGCCGTGCCTCTGCGCTCCGCTGCCAAGGAGGGGTTTCTGCAGTTCCTGAGCTGGGTGGCCAGGAACAAGTTCAAGGGTCTCACGAGAGCACTACTGCCTGCACTTTAGCAACCCTGCCGTACCTTCAGGCTCTCCCATAACTCCAGGGCAGGGCTGCAGTTCTTCAAGTCCCCCAGGGCGGGTTTCTGCAGAGCTCTGGACACACTTTGAGGAAACAAGGCAACACTCCCTGTATGGCTAACTGCACAGAGTCTCCTACCTTCCTTCCTTGCAAAGGCATCTATCGTTACATACTGGCAAGTCAAACATGGCATGGAGGGAGAGAGGTATCTTCTGGCAGACCTTTTACCCAGGAGCACTGCAGCACTTGGAGCACCAGCTCTAGAGAGCTAGAAACTGCCCTACCTCATTCTTCCTGATGACTGTTAAAAACTTGGGTCTAAGGAAAGCAGGATTGCTACCTCACTGCTTTCAAGGTTGAGGCCTTCAAATAGAGGTGACTGTTTCACAGAGCAGACTCTTGCTGGGCTGTTTTAAGAGAACATCCCTTCCACTGTTTTCTCTTTGTCCACCTTCCCTGGTCCTCTCTCAGAGTGGACCCAGTAAAATGAGGACTCTGCCTTGCTGATGACAGCAAGGGGACCACTACCCCCTGCTGAACTGCTGTAAGAGGACAGGATGGAAAATGCAGAGTTTATTATCACAGGATTAATAACACCATCGGTGGTTAGGTCCCAACCATACACCACAGCCTGTTTCCTCCTCTCCTTTGCTCAAAGACAGACAGAGCACCATCCGCTTTCTCCTAACACTTAATCAGATAGCCTGCATGATCAGAGGTAATAGACCACCTGTCAATTAAATCTGTGTCTAGTGACTAACAGGATGGCAGTTGTCAGAGCTTGTTGCAGGGGAAGGAGGGTAATTATCAGCTGTAGTAGGGAGCAGAAGCCATGGCCTGGTTTGGTGCTGTTTGATTAGCAGGCTGCACTGCCTCTGGAGAGCAGGGCCATGAAAAATGCAGGAGTGGATGTGTGTGTGACTCAATAAACATCATTACTGCAATAGGAGAGGGGAAAGGCCTGCTTGTACAAAAGGCTGCAAGCTGCCCTGCCAGAGCAAAGCAACTAGCAGTGATTCAGAGAACCGTGACACCAAGGAGCACAAGGGAAAGACTCTGGGAAACAAGCAGCCCTGGCTGTTTGAAGCATCCCATTGCATTTCTCCAGCTTGTTCCCATAATGGAGGGATGGATTATATGGGACAGCCACATGTGCATGGAGATATAGCTGTATGTGCACAGTACACATGTACGTGCTGCACACTGGCAGACACCAGGGTATGCATAGGCTTCCCCTACACATAAGCCAGCCAGTGGGTCTGTGAGTGAAATGCATATGATGCAAGTCTCAGTCTTTAGTGACCCCAGACAGGGCAAGCTGGCTGTCCCCAGCAGGCATCTGACACATGGGAGCAAGGAATAGATATTAGCCATGGTACTGCCCTGCAGCTGAGGCAGAAGGCCAGGCACATATTTCTCTAGCAAGCCTTAAGCAAACAACCCAGCTTCTATTTTGTCTGATTTATTTTCTTCCTTCCTGCTTGAGATAGGCAGCGTAGCCACTTCAGATATTTCTGGGGCTAAATAAGAAATACAGTAAGAGGCAAGCAAAATTAGGGTTTAAGCATCTGCCTTCCTAGGCTGAATAGGTCCAGGGAATCTGAAAAACTCCAGGCATTCCTTTGAAAGACAGTTCGGTGATTAATTTCTTCATTGCAGTAAGAGCAGGATGTCCCTTAGCAGGTCACCTTTCCACCAGGAAATCCAATTTGCAAAGTTTTTACATTTCTGAAACACTTTATTTTTTGTTAATTGAACACACTTCTCATCTCTAGTACTGCCAGTGCGAACCCTGAAGACAGCAGAAAGGAGGGAAAGGAAAGGGAAAAGGGCATTATTTAACTTCCGATTAGGGAGTCTATCAGTCTAAATAGGGACCTGCAACTTGTATTGAACATTTTTATAACATACAGCACTTCTGCAGAATTTTAAGTAGGACCCCAGAAAAAGACATCAGTTTGAACTCTTTGACTTGATGACTGATTGGGTCATTGCCTATGTCTGGAAGCTGTATTTGTATTTACTGACAGAGTTTAAGATTCCAGCAATGCAATCATTTGCTTGAGTTCCCCAGGCAATGGTGTATAATACATGGCTGTAAACGGTAATGGATATAGAAGTATTAGTGTAGAGTCTAACTGGCAGAGAAAACACACAGCAACTGGTGGAGGTCCAGGAAGGGCAGCACATCCTGGCAGGACGTGCTGCTTACTTGGAGAGGAGCAGGAAGGGGAAGACTCGCCTGGAACTGTTGTCTGCCCCTGACACCTCTGCCAGAAGAGCACAGGTAGGCATGTGCTTATTCATGTGCAGGCCCTCTGGCCAGTGGGAGATGGGCAGCAGTTCCACCAAGGTTCAGGAGCACTCTGTCTGCAGAGACCAAGGGCATTTGCCTTGCCTCTTGGACACATCCCAGCGATGTGCTAGTGAGTACTGGCACAACCAGAGGCAGGTCTTGCATTGTGGAAAGGTAAACAGACTTGTGAACCAGAAGCACCACAGTAAAAACAATCCCCCAGCACACACACTTTAGAGCCTGCCTAACCAGGCTGCTTCCCCAGCACATGGGATGGCAAACGGTTCATTCACCCAGCTCTCATTTCCATGCTCCTCCATGATCTGGTGCTGGAGCAAAGGTTGTTCAGAATTCGCTCAGGCCTCAGGCATGAGGTCTCCCCCTTATTCCTGTGGAAAAGCACATGTCTTTTGCCATCCTCCATCCTTGCAGTGTGCAGCCACAGTTCCCTGACATGAACACACTCCGTAAATGCTGGGTTAATCTTAGTGAAAACAAAAGATGTGATAGAATGAAATAGGAAATCTCAAAGAAATTGCAATGGCATCTTGCACCCTGCACTGATAGCAGGAAAGCACACATTTCTACCTGAGGGGAAAGGGCTTTTTCCCCATCCTCCTTTTTTTCTTTAGGGTGGAGCAGCACCCTTAGCCATGCAGTCCTGTCTGCGCTCCTGGGGTATGCTGTGACACCCCAGTGCATGGCTGAATGCTAGAAGTGGATCACACAGGCCCCTCCTGCCAGCTGGATGCTGGTCTTGCCACCAGCTCAGCACCAATTATTTATGAAAGGAAATAGAAACAAAACTGCTTGACATTTGAAAAGAAATCATTACCCTGCACTTGTGGCGAATCAGAGCTGGAGTGCTTTAAAGTTCCGCCATCCCAGTGCTTAATTAGAGACCAGGCAGCTTATGTTTAGCTCTCATGAAAAATTTAACCCCCAGTTGCTTTGCCTGATTCCAGCCAAACTCTGCTTCTGGCCCACCCTCTTCCATTGCAACAGGCTGTGTGGCTCATGTCCCCTGCCCAGAGACATCAACCCCAGCCGGAAGCCTGGGAACTGCTCAGGGTAAGTGTTTCAGCAGAGCTCCTGACCCCACAGGGATGGTTTGGTAGTTCAGTCCATTAGGACAGCACCTTGGTGCAGTCTCGGGGATTCTTAGTGAAGCCATCAGAGCCTTTCCCTTTCTCCCTGTGCCGGAAAACTTGGTGCACCAGCTCTGTGGGGGTCACTGTCCACAGGGCAGGATCAGCTTTGGCCAAGCCTGGCCTGTTTTCTTCCTAGTTTTCACAAAACACACCTGCATAGATGGCTGAGCTGAAAAGACTTTTTTCCCCTCTTCCTGAAAGGCATTAGTGGCTGCATGGGGTAGTAATTAGAGCCTATTCCCCATTTTGGGAGTCTTGTCTCAGCTGCTCTGCTCCCTCTGGATGACACTGCTCACCTCCATCTCTCATCTCTAAAATGGGTGTAGCAGGTGTAGAATGAAGATAAATAGACTGAGTAGCACAAAATGCTCAGATAATGGGATCTATATAAGCTTCCACAGTAAATGATCATCGTAGTTACAGCTGAATTTCCCTAATCTAGACAAGCCCCTGCTCTCCTGTCCTTCAACTAGCAGTTTAATTTGCATTAAAAAAATCCTTCCAAGATGATGTGGATTGCACTTTTTTTCCTCCACCATGCTTTACAAGATATAAACATTGCGTCTTCTTTTTAAATGTAGCCTCTGGGTAGGGATTCCTGTGAAATTGAGCAGCAGGCCATTTTTCAGATAAATGATTTATACAGAGGATGCTATGGATGACCTGACACTGACCTGTTTGAATTAATTCCAGCATTTGAGCTTCCATTTCTATTAAAACTCCATTTACCAGGGAAGTGAAAAGGTAATTATCGTCCACAGCTTTAAATCACTCTGCTGCTGAATTATTAAAGGGAAGAATTAAAAATAATCAGGCTTTTTCGTTATACTTCATAGAGAGGAAATTAAAGGTGTAAGAATGTATTTTTTGCTTAAATTTAAGTATTCATTTCTGAGATTTATGTAGAAATTGAAATTATTCTCTCTGCGTGCCCAGCTCATTCTCTTTATGAAAGACACATAGACACACACTTGGGGGGGAAGGAAAAACATAAAAACTCTCTTGTAGAATTAAAAGAAGAATAGAAGGAAGAAGGGATTTAACATGAAAAAGTATAGAAGGGTGTTTTGCATTTTAATACCCTTTTTTCTGCACAATTACACCTCTGAGTGATCCAGCAGAGGGAGATTAAACTGCTACTAATTTCAGATATACAGTTGTAAAATGCTAGGTTAGTTCTTATCAAGAGAGGTAAAAAAAAAAAATCTAACACTGCCAGGCAGTAGGAGATAGCTGATTGCTTCCGATGTCTGGAAACTCACAGGAGCACTACAGCAGGGACTGACACTGGATCAGAGCAGTCCAGTTACATGCCCCCTCCCAGGGAAAGGTACTAGCTGCTTTACACAAAACCACAGCATTTTCCTCACTTAATAAATCCTAGCCCTCTTGCCAAGTAGGCAATAGTTTTTACCTTTGCAGCATGAAACTAGGAGGGAGATAGTTGATCAAGTGGATGGATACACACAGTAAGATCTAACATACATGTGCAAGTGCTCAGCACCTCCAAAAACAGGCAGCTTTTCATGAGTCTTGGTCAGTATTTCACCTCACTTCATGTCTTGAGGCAGTGAGCTCCAAGGAGAGATCACGCCTACAAGCTTGCCATGCTACAGGGTGGTTATAGCTACTCCTTCATGCCAGTTTAATAGCGCTTTGCCATGCCCTGAAGCAGAAAGACCTCTCAAAGAATTTTTCTCCTGTGCAAGAAACAAGCTAACAGCTGATAAATCTGGTCTCAAAGCATGAACAAGCAGTTTTGGGGCTGGTGTAATCTTTGAGGAGATCCAGGAACATTCATCTGTGTGGAAATAGGAAAAAAAATGTCGCAGCCCAGAAGGGAAAACCCCTTCATTCCATTCCAGAGTCAATAGCAAGTCCCAAAACAATGGGTTCCTTGTGTGATTGCCCAGCCCACTTCAAGTATTTTCCTGGGATTCCCTTTCACCTCTTCTTGTGGATGAGTCTTGCCAAGATCAGCATTACAGGTGCACTAAACTGCAAGCGTATGCCCTAGAAAAGACATCCCAGCTACAGTGCAAAAAAAGCAAAAGGAAGTCAACAGAAAACAGCCAAAGCGAGAGATGCTTTTTCCCCCGCCTCTTACATTTGTACAAAGTGGTTGCTACCTATTCTCCCCCAGTCATGCTCTCCCGTACATTAGAGCTCACACCTATCTGGTTCCCTGAAAAAGGAAGGAAATCACAGAAGGATAATGTAAACATGGTACCTATATTTCACAACTGCTACAAAACCGAACAAGGGAATCTAGGCCAGTCAACATCTGTCCCTGGCAAAGTAATCAGAAAAGTTGATATATGATTCAATTGATAAAGAATTAAAGGAGAGAAATATAATTAACATCAGTCAACATGGTTTTATGGAAAATAGGTCTTGTCAGACAAATCTGATTTCATTCTTTGATGAGATTACAAGTTTGGTTGATAAGGGTAACTGCAAAGATGTAATATATTTAGCTGTTGTAAGATGTTTGACTTTGTATCTCACAGCCTTCTGATTAAAAAATTAGCGCTATATGATATCAGTAAAGCACGTGTTAAATGGATTAGGAATGAGCTTTCTGGCGGTTCCTCAGAAAGGGGTTGTCAATGGAGGAGTATCACTGAACGAGGGAGAGAGGCACAAGTGGTGTCTAACGTATTTCTAGGCTTGGACTCAATTTTCCTCAATTATCTCGATATGAAGAATTAAATTAATACCAATGAAATTCGCAGAAAGACCAAAGATCTAAGGAGAGATATGACAATAAAGGGGGAATATTACTCAGGAAGAGATCTGGATCACTTAGCAAGCTGGGCCTATTCCAGCTTCACAGGACAAGGAAAAGTGTGTCTGTAGCTCCAAAGCGAGCAGAGGCAGGAGGCAGATGAGTAACTCAGCAACGGTGCTGACAGTTCCTGGCTGCACAAGCAGCAGCGGAGCAGAGAGGCAATTCCTCCACTGGATACAGCTCCAATGAGAGCAATCAAACACTGCTTCCCACCCTGCTCTCCAAAGGACGCTGCAATCCGG
The DNA here is from genome assembly GCA_013398915.1 of Dromas ardeola. Lineage (NCBI taxonomy): Eukaryota > Metazoa > Chordata > Aves > Charadriiformes > Dromadidae > Dromas > Dromas ardeola. Next base: position 36,612 of record VYZM01017361.1, on the reverse strand, counting down.
AGCCTCACAAATGACCTGCCTGGGAAAACGTGCAGGCTAGCAAGCATCCATATAGCAGGAATTCACTGAAATGGGGCTGGTGTCTGGACAACTGCTTTTCCTGGTGAAGACCAAAGGCGGATGCAAAGCATGCTGAGAGCACTGATCCATTGCTCCCTGGAGGGTGACAAAGAGCTCAATCCGTTTAGTTTATCAAATGGAGATTGAGAAGTGACTTGACTAGAACAGATAAAAACCTTTGTGGGGAGACAACAGCAGGTACTAAAGGCCTCATTAATCTGCCAAGAAAGAGACATAAGAACAACCCAATGACTGCAAGATGAAGCTAAAGAAATTCAAATGAGAAATTAGGCCCAAATATCTGACTACAATGTGATTAAATACTAGCAAACTGCTAGGGTAATAGCACATTCTTGTTTTATGAAAGGGTTGCTTTAACCAACAAAAAGTTGATGGGCTCATGTTCATTCCCTTTTGCTAGAAAGGAAACAGATTTAAATAAAGCTTCAAGTGCTCCCTTCTTTTAATGCTGCCTAAGGAAAAATTGCTGAACATAGCTCAGTTATCAAGCAAGACAAACAAGTGCTCCATGGTATTGTTCCTAGCTGTCCATGCACCTATCTGTCCCCTTTCCAAGCTGCAGAAGACCTCCCTTGGAGAGGGAATTGAGAGTCAGACCCTGGGGCTAACATGTAGCCCAGACCATCCCAAGGACATGCATACACACACTTGACTCTTCTCAGACTCTCCTTCAATCCCACCGACTTTAACCCAGAACCAAGATAACTCTCAATTTGTTAATCCTGGCTACATTGCCCTTCTGCTCAGTATCAATCTTTAAAAGCTCCTGGTCTCCAGCAGTCTTACCTTTTTACCATATTCTGCACAGAATTTATACTACCAATCTCTTGGGCAATGAATTTATTATCCCTTTAACGGCCTGAAAAGAACTTACAGCCCTTATAATAATACTTTACATCTCTCCAGGGTTTTCCCTTCAAGGATCTCAAAGAGCTGTGCAAATAACTATTATTCCTTATGTTCCCACATGTGGTATTCCCTTCCATCATACAGATATGGAAATAGAGGCTGAGATGACATGATGTGCTCTGTGTCATACATGGTGTCAGGGAAGAGGGAAGGAGGATTAGCTGCAAGCACTCTTCAGGAGATTGCATGGCTTCTCCAAGAAGCTGCAATGAACTTGCAAAAACCTGCTGTTGGCAGAGATTTTCAAAGCAGCCCATAAGAAAGATGAGGGTCTGAGGGAGATATTAAGATTACAGGGCTGAAGGGTAAACTTAGTTTGACCAAGTTGGTTCTGCATTAACAGAAAAAACAGGACACAACTACCCTTTGAAGAGGTGTCTCTCTCCACTGACTATAGCAGGAGCTACTCTCTAGTGTGCCTGAAGTCAGCTAATGCAAATAATCACACAGCAGAACCTGATAATACTAATTTGACAAATGCATTGTCACTCAAACTCTCTGCCAAGTCTTATCTCTCCTACCCTCTATGAAACCCAATGCATGCAGACATGCCACAAACTGTCCCACATGGCACTTATCAGGAGTGGCATTGTAGGCTGGACGCACCAGCATCCCCACACACATCCTTCATGCCAAAGTGTAAGCTGTACACATGCCTTTGCTTTTTGATACTAGGCTTCATCATGCAGATGCAGACATGGATACATTTTCCATGCTTGCTCTGCTGCTTTTTCCTACAATAACCATATATCCATCAACTGGAAAGAAATTTTGGTTAAAAAAATAGGTAGAGATGCCTTTCAATAAAGCAGAAACATAGTTTTGACACTGTTAGAAAGGAACACCTTCATTTTTCATTTTAAGACCTGCTATGTCAGAACATGGCTTTTATACTATTATCTTACCAAGGCACAATTGAAAAGAAATATTGCAGTTGGCCCAAAACAATGTTTCTTTCAAAAAAAAAAATTGTATTTCATAGCAAAGGATAACATTGGATTCTAATTCAGAACAGAAAGAAGACACCCTCATCCCCTGTTTGGATGGATATTGCAGACACAGAAATAGACAAATTAGCAAATAGGTGAGTCGGTAAACAAGAGAAGGATGGATATTGTAGGTGGATGGATAAACATGTAACTAGAAGAAACAGAGGTGGATGCTCAGATGAACATACAGTAATTGTGAATGGAAGGCAGGACACACAGGGAGAAAGATCAGCAGGTAGTTTCTTGGGGATGCTCACTTGGGCTTTAGGTCCCCAAGCACAGCAGTTGGTGCTGGCACCAACTGCCCTTGTGGAACCAGCACAAGCTCCTGTGCTGCTGCAGCAGCTTCTCATTCCTTGTCTGTCTGGGTTTTGTATCCACCAGCTGTTTTACATTTCCCTGCTGTGTGCATTGGGTTGATTTTGCCTCTTCTCCCTCAGGGTTCCAGGAAACCACTCTCACTAGCATTTCTCTTTTGTGCTCCTGCTCCATCCACCCCCACTACCACCTCCTGTTCTCCAGTCACTTCACACCACAGCCTGATTAGCGTAAATATTGCCACCAAACAGAAACTGTCTGAACAGATACCTTTCCATTTATCTCCCTTCCCACCATGTGAGTCTAATGAATTAGGAGAAAATGCTGCTGAGAGGTGTCAGAACAATTTCTATTAAACATAATTTTCTAATGAAAAGGTTATAAGCGACTGTGTCAGAGCTAATCAAAATTCAATCCCCCAGCCACTGCACCACACAATCCTCTTCCAGCAAGTATAACTTGGGTGGTTGCAAGCCCCGTACAGTATGCGAAAGTGGGGTCCCGTGCCAGAGCTTGCTTTTGCAACGCCATCCTTTGTAGGAGTTCAGCACCTCCAGCTCTGGGGAGGCAGAAACAAGTGAAACAGTTGAAGGTTCCAGTGACTTGCAAACCGTTCCTCTCCTGGCTCCTCAACAGCTCTCCAGCCCAGAGAGCAGGAATAGAGTTTGCTCCTTAGCTAGCCAGCCAGCAAGCCATCCTCTCTCAGGGACAACTTTTTCCTTGCCTCCAGCACTTCCCTTAATTTATCCCTCTCATTTCTTACTGTCCCTCCTCCCTCCCACCCTTCCTCTCTTCTCTGTCTTTCCCAAGCCACTGGAGAGGACTGGAGACAGGATTACTTATTGATAACAACAGCCACCATCCTAAATCCAGTCAGGGATGGTGGCTAATCCCTTTAATGAGTTGCTTTACCTCTGGCAGCTGAGCTAACCCATTTGTTAACTCACCAGCTCTCCTCTCCCACAAGCTCTCGCCTTCACCTCTTCCCAGAGAGACACAGCTGCTGATCAGAGTTGCAGACCAAGAGATTGCCCTCAGCAGTGGAGAAGAAGCCCTAAGGTATTTTGTTATTCCTTTAGCACTAATGGAAACAGTCTCAGAGAGCCCCAAGCATGCTACATATGTCAGGCAATCTCTCCAGCACCCAGAGCTGGAATAGTGGCCAGCACCCGTTATTTCCATGAAGGTTACATGTATGACAGGACAGGGGTAAAGAAATGCCTTGCACCAGCAAAACAGGGGAGATGCATGTAAAATTCAAAACACTTACCACCAACAGAGAAGCATCAAAACACGGGAGACAGCTTGACCTGAAGTTTCTTTCGGTGCTGAGCTGCTCTGCCAGGCTCCCCTCTGGGTGTCTCAGGGCCCAGTCTCGGATCACACGCAGCACAGAGTGCTTGCAGGGAGGGTGACTTCTTTGGCAAGTGAGAGGCAGTTATCTTCCCTGCAGCAAACAGAAATGGGTGGAATGACCCTGGGCTATTCATACACATTAGACTGAACTGAACTGCTCTCTCTAAATTAGGCTTTGTGCAAGGGCTAAAACCTCCCATTGATTCCATCTCAGTCATTCATTCCCAAGGCTCACTGGAGTTAATGACACTTCCTTCTCTACAACAGGCACCTGCTGGGCTGGGAATGGCTTCCAGCTGGTGTAAGATAGTAGAGCACCCCAGCCCCACAGCTCCATGAACTGCACCCCAAGGGAGGAAAGGTACCACCTTCTGCTGCCTCTGAAAGGGGATGCTTTCACTTGAGTCCTCATTAACCTGCTGATAGTCACTGTTCAGTCATTCAGTACTGCACAAACAGAAAACCCATACCCCCCCCAGCACTCATATTAAGATAGGACATGAGAGGTGGGAAGATCCACTTCCCTCTCCATCAAATACTGTTTGGGAAATGCTATGACAGCATCCAAAGGAGAGAGTCTGGAAAGGTGCTGCCTGTTTCCTACCCAGCTTGTGTTTCTCTGCCAGCAAGGATGAAGGGAAACCTGCTTCCCTCAGTCTCAAAGCAAAATTTCTCTGCATGGATAACGCATGGCAGACACTATTACCCCATGCAGCCTTTAAGGCTAGTTCGTCATTATTTTGCACTGGTGCTACATTTTGTGCTGATGCAAAGGAACAGTGTAAATCAAGCATGAATGCTTCAGGAGCATCTGACTACGCCACATGGGCAGGTTTAATTGCTTTCACAGGGACCAAGCCAAATCAGACTCAAATTCTGAGAATTGAGGCATACAAGCAGCCACACTGATGAAACTCCTCCCCCAGCCTGCTCTGGTCATAGCACTGCTCCAGTGTATGTGAGCAGGAAGCTACCTACAAGGTCTGATGCTTTGTTTCTCCCCCTTGAGTTTTTAGAGGGAGTCCTCACTCCAGGAGAAAGGCAATAGTCAAACTTGACTAAAAGCACCACAATGCAATCCTACTTGCTCCCCTTTTTGCTCCGCAAGAATGGCCCTGTGGCTGTCAGCACATCCCTCTTGTCCTTCACTTGCAGGTGTTGATGCTCCCAGCCACAGCTTGGAGAAACATTGCTGCCAGTGCTGCACTGCCTTTCCTTCTAATGAGGCCTTCCCCCTCTGCAGAACACATGCCAGCTGGGTTTTTCCCTCCATTTCCTTATTAAGATAAAGCTGTCATCAGCTTCCCTATTCCACTGGTTTGTTGGGACTTTCAAAGCCTGGATCTGTATTAAATATTCAGTCTGCTCCTTTGGGCTGTATTTCAGAGCCTATATCCCTCCCTTTAATTGCTCCGTCAAGAATAGATGAAAGTTTGATACTGAGGCTTTGACTGGGACCAACTCAAATACTTTGGGCTCTGCTAATTTATTTATTTAAAGACAAAATATCTGGATTATTGTGATTAAATTAGACCCTATTCAATTGCTAAAGACCCCTTTTTCATTTGTTCTTTCACTCATTCATGCTTTCTTCCATCAATTCACTCTTTTTCCCTGCTATTTTTGGTTATGTTGAATTATATGCATGCTCTTTCCTTTATCCTTTTCTTTCTATCTCTTTTCTGTCACCAAGTGTACATCTCCTCAAACAGCTTTTCTAGAGCAACACTGCACCCTATACTCTCACGGGAAGGCAGATGGAGATTTTCATCCAAGGAGACACCCCCCTGGGGCATTGCTCCACCAGCAAGATAGCAGAAATCAGAATTTGGGGGGAACTTGGCTGGCAAAGAAGAAACAACCACAATATCCTCTGCATAGCTTCAAAAGCTGGCTCTGATTTATATGCACCCAACAGAAGCTCATTAATCTGCACCCCATCAATTCACTACCTGGCCCAACTCACCTAACAGGCTGAGCTCTCAGCCGTGTCTCCAAGGCCCTTCCCCCCTTTTTGCCTCTCCTGATCATCTTTGTTCTTGCTCGGAATACTGCTTACTTCCCCCACAGGCAGGCAGAGGCCAGCTTTGCCTATCTCCCCAGCACAAGGAAGCAGTTTTCCATGCACAAATTCAGCTCTTTCCTCCTATTGCAGACTGCAGCTGGAAGGAGACTTTTTGTTTGTTTGGGGCTTTTTCCTTTGCTTTGTCCTTATCTATCCATAGCTGCATCTCATCTGCTTTTCACTGAGGTCTGGAGTCTGTGGGTGAGCACATCTGTGCTGGGACCAGGGGGACAAGGTCAGCCCCAATCACAGGGTGGCAAACAGCAGCCACTCCAGCTGCACTGCCCTCCTGGTTCCTTTGATGTAATTAACATCCCTTTGTTACTGTCTGCAATCACATCTGTCTCTGCTTTAATCATCATCTCCCAGCAATGAGCATTCTTTCTCATTAGAGTCTTAAAAACCTCCATTATAAACATGTAAATGGGATGCAGCGAGGAGGGAAATATTTTACTACTCCAATTTCCTGTTGTGCCACTGCCAGCAAGTCGTGATATTGTTACTAAGCATCTCCAATCAGCACCAACATCTACAGGACCAGACTCACATTGCACTTGCAACCAGCATCTGACAATACACGAGTGCCCAGTGGTATCAAGGTTTTCAGCCTTCAAAGGAGAATTAAGATTTTTCCTTTGAGGAAAGAGTGGAGATGAGACAGTAGGCTCTGAAAGCAAAGGAGAATCTGATCCACTCTCCCAAGACCTAGCTTTCAGTTGGCAGCACACTCAAGGTAAAACCAAACTGCCCCATCTTTATAATACAGAAAGTAAAATCTCAGTCTCTCTGGCAGCATCATTTAAGGCCTTTGACCTCTTCAGACATTTCTACATTGATACCAGCTGAGCTCTGGCCCAGCAGGTCTCCTGATCTGCTGGTATATCCAGACCAACCACAGGCACTCATTGCATTGCATGGACCTGTTTCACTCTGCCATCTTCTTTCTCAGCTAACTGCAGAGCTGCCCACGAGTCCCCCTTCTCCCTTCTGGCAGCAACAGGAAAGCAAGAGTCTCCTAAGCACCAGCTTTGCAAGAAGTCTGTCCAAGCACTTTCTTCCCTTCTTTCAGAAAGGGCAAGGTCTTGTGTTTCAGAGGAATATTGACCTCTCCTTCCCCTCTCCACACACTCCTGTCCAGCAGACATCTCACACAAGACCCGTCTCCCCAGAAGCACTTCGGGAGCAACATACCAGCCTGATACTACCCAGGCCCCTTTCAAATAGGAATTGTTCAACCCAGTAACATTTACAATGCAAATATCAGTTCTGTTTGCAAGCATACCGGGCTTAGGGGGAAGTGCACGGGAGAACTTACCATCCATCTCCAAAAAGGTGCTGGGAAGCATGTCAAGCCAGATAGCGTTGACAGAGGTGAGCGGCTCTGTGCCTCACTCCAGCAGGCCTCACAGAGCACATCTCCCAGCAAAACCTCTTCTGCTCTTCAAAAAAGGCCTCTCGCCAGGCAGCCCCCTCAGGGCAACGTGTGGTGAGCACAGCGGCTGTGACACCTCTTCCACCAGTGCTCCGTTCCCAGAGGTCGCTCAAGGGCTGCCTGCCACAGCGGCAGGCCCAGACACCACGGCCCGTTGCACAGGCCCCGTGGGCTTCGCAGAGAGCTGTCTGTCTTGCTCCTCCGGCAAAACTTCTGTGCCAGGCCCTCCCAGTCCTTCTCTTAGAGAATCCATAAGCAGTTTAAGCTTCAGGATTCGGCCTTCCTATGCCTGAAGCCCACGTTACGGTTTTTGTCCTTTTCACTCTTCTGTTTTCCTTTGTAGTAGGTTACAAGGTACACTTGATCTGATCTCTCCAGACAGGCTTTCTGCCTTACGCATACTAAGGCTTCTGCAAGCAGAACCCACAGAATACATATAAAATATTTCTCACCCAAGGTGCCTAACAAACCCTTAAAGGCAGAAATTGCAGCCAAGGTGCAGAGAAGAGATAGCAAATCAGGCACTACAGTGCTTTCAACTCCAATTTCCTTGTCCTACTTCCTGATAAAATGTTGCTGAGACTTCTTCCATCTCTCAGCTCCTCTCTAGCACGTGGATTTGGCACCCATGAACTTTTTAATTTCATAAACCACCAGTGCTTTGCCTTCCCTTTTGCACCCCTGTGCTTTCTTGGAGCTCTCTAAACCAGGTGCAACCACCTGATAATTCGCTGTGATGAGATCACATCCACAGCAGCAGGGCCTCTGTGCCAGAACTGAGCTGTGCTGAACTACAGCCTCAACTCCAGAGGACCACTGCTAGTAAAAGGGCAGGACAGCCAGGAACAGAAAGTCCCCTCGAGCTTGAACTGCATCACACAAACCACCTTATTTCACTGAGCCCAAACACTGCTCCTCGCATTAAGACCCACAGCATTCTCCTCCATAAGAAAACTCAGCAAGGCTGCTTGCCTTCATTTCCCAGGCCCCGCACATCCTGTCTCCAGGAGTAATAATACAAAAATGAAAAAAACTCGGCTTTCTCATGGGTGGTTTTTATCCTCTCTGCACCTGAGGAAAGGGCATACGCTATTGGTTCCTCAGTTAAAAAAAAATCCCACACACCTTTTTGCACTCAAGTCATCAAGACAAGAACAAAGGGATTGTGCTCACTCAGTTAAAGGGGTAAAGGCAGAGAAGTTAAAAGAGGTTAAACAGACATATGAACACTCTCAGCCTTTTGTGCAACACCCTGTGCTTAGGGGCAACCCCATCAGATTTAATCCTCTTTAAGAAACGCACTGGCTTCACTCCTGAACCTTTCTGTGTGTTCCCTTGGAGACAAGCCCTGAAAGATTCTCTAACAGCCCTGAGTGCTTACGTTCACTGCCTTAGCTGACATCTACTCTCACCAGGCCTCAGCTTTCCCTTGGCCAAGCTGTGGATGGACAGGACAGGATAAAACAAGTCACTTGCCTTCTACAGCAGAAATACTCCTATGCTAGCAGTTTGCATCTGCATGCAGATGCAAAAATTGTGCTTCATGTGCTCAATCCCACCCATCCTTGTACCAAGCCACTGCCACAGCTGGTCAGAGCATCTCTGTCGAGGGCAAAAGGGTGCACTAACTGCTCTGGAGCCCAGACACTGGACTCACCTCCATGGAATGGTGTGTAGTGAAGTGGAATTTATAGGCAAACACATCCACCTGCCCAGAGACCTGCTGCAAAACTGCCTCATCCATCCGCTTCCAAACACTGCTCAGTCAGAATTTAGTACTTACACTTTCCTGTTTATGTCCCCATCCTGTGGTCTTAAAGTATAACCAGCCTTTTCACAATGAGTTCCCACTGGCTGCGGAAGAAAATCCATACCTGCTTTTAAACGCAGGAATGTCCTTCCTAGCTGTCTTCCCCAAATAACATTCTTTTCTCCTCAATCAGAAATTGAAGCTCTATGCAACATCATCAAGTACATCTCACTCCTCCTTGGTGCTCAAAGATCTCCTAAAACGTTAATTTAAAAGCAGTAGAGGCCCAGTGTGTGGTGCTGGCAGAGCAGCAATTGTCTCTTCCTCTGGGTTCAGCTCAGACTAGGGCAGCAGTTATAAGTTATGATCCGGCATCAGGAATATTTAATAGCGGGAAGAAGATTTGAACCAGTTGTAGAGATAAGGCAACAAGATTACAGTGCTAATAAGTATTTTAAGGGAGGCTTGCTCTTAAATGGTCATGAATGAAGGGGGAGTGAATGAGGGCGGAGTGGATAGATGCGTAGATGAGGGGGAATTAATAGTTGTAAAGATGAAATTTGGCTTTCTGTTGTGGTTAGGACTGGGATATGACAAGACTACCATCAAAGTCTGGATGATTTCAGCCTTTGCTCTATATGACTGGCCAATATTCTAAATTCCTTTTGTTTCACTTATTTGGGAGGAGATACATCTATGGATGCAGCGATTAAAATGGCTTTTTTCCTTGTCAGTTTGGGTGCTGATTTTAATCAGGTGGGGTTTTTTGTTTGGTTTTTTCTTCCCCTTTCACAGCTCCATTTCTAAAGAAAAGGAACAGCTCAGAGAGAAATTGGAGCTGCTCCCAGGACAAATGGGCCTGACTGGCAGTGCATAAAATTACCACTGTCTCTTCACCTTGCTTTCTGCAATCCCTTTATTAACTAACTGAATCTGCAGTCATTCTCTCTTTCCTAGCTCATTCATTCTCTCTCTTTCTCCCTCTCCCTACTCCCAGCTAAAAGGTTCATTATCACATGCTTGTGGACTAGTAATGCACCCATGTCATGAGGGAGTGCAATTACATGTCCTACAAACGTCACTAGCTGGTGGCAAGAGGCAAGTCTGGCCCTGTGGGAAATGCTGGGTCTGGACCCGGGAGCTGCTTTCTCCAGTGCTGCAGGCACTGGTGTGGCAGAAAGGTGCTGCAACTTCTTATGCATCTGCCTGGGACTACGGGCAATTTATTTCTAGGATAAAGAGGAATCCTGCCCTCCTATGGCTCTGGCAATCGGAGGCAGGAAGAGGAAACAAACGTAAGTATGATGAAAGACTCAGCTAGCCCAGGATTTTGCCTCTAGCTGGGCCACAAGCCAATGAGAAAGCCCACAAGTTGCTGGTAGGGTTTAGCAAGCTCCTTGCTCCTGTCCTTTGCAGCTACCAATGAACACACTTTCCGTGAACTGTTGTCTCACCCCTTCTCACAGCCTTTCACAGAGCCCTGCCATCGCCTGTCCTCATGACTGAAAACACCGCAATTAATAGCCAACCTCCATAACTGTAAATAGGCCAGCGTGACTTTGGCCGTGGCATGTTTTTTCTGGGGCAGGGCTGAGGCATATCAGAAACCATGCTGGGGTGATTACACCCAGCAAACTGCCGGACTCTGCTCTGCAGTGCTGTCAAGCCAGTTCTCATTCAGCCCCTAAAAAAAGGACTCAGACACAAGCTCCTGCTGTCAATCAAAGCACACATCCAGGTTGAAGTTCCAGGAGGGTAATTAATTTCCATCCAAAGACCGGAGGAGAAGTGTATTTGTTTAATGAACGCATTAACAATTTGTTCTTCTGCTCAGTATGTGTTCTGGCATTTTATTAAGGCTTTTTTTTACTGGGGGTGGGGAACAAAGACTAATAAAATGTGTTAATGACAAATACCAACTGCGTGAAGAGAGGACATAAAAGAGACAAGATGATTTGTGGGCTGGATAGAAGGAGAATCTGAACACTCGGTCCACAAACTGGGATGAGGAAGAGCTGCCATCACGCTCACTTGAAAAACGTGGTGGGTTTCTGGCACTTTTAAATCTTGCTTATTAGTGTCTGTCTGTGGTGTGATTGTGTCTGAAGGAGTCCAGCCCTCTCTCAGCAGCCGCTGTCTGCCACCTTCCTGTTCTGCAAGCCATCTTCTTCCTTGCACTCATGCCACCTCCAGATCCCCACAAACCTCACTGAAGTGACCATGACCCTCTGGAGTGCCGTTATGCCATCTGTGTGCAGCTGGGACCCCCCAAGGTTACCAGCGCTGTGCCTTTGTCCTTGGCACATGTACCAGGACGATAAAGGAAAAACTGCACAGGGCTCCTCACCCCACTGCCCTGCAAGCGTTGCTAGCAGCAGGCGGGTCTGTGGGCCCAAGGCTCCCAAGGGCACAGTCAGAGCCCGAGGGCACGAGTTCTGTCCAGGTGCCATATGTGCCACCGGACAGGCCTGCGGTTCCCACAGGTGCTTCAGCAAAACTTCCCTGACCTCCCCATCACCTTCCTGGAGCTCTTCCTGGATGTAGCCATGGATGGAGGCAATGGAAGGGGTACCCAGCTTTGCCCACCTCCTTCCCACCCCATCCCTTGCGTCACAAACTTTTTATTTCCACGTGACTCCATCCAGCAATGACTCCTTTCAGCATGCAGCTGGCTTTCTAAGCTGTCTGCTTTCCTCCTCCCTGCTTGCTTGTGCATACAGGTATGATACTCAGGGCGGTTCTCTCAGCCACTAGACTACACCCAGGGTAAATTATAATTTTTTACTTTCTTAATATTTTGTAGCTGACACAACAATAAATAATTAAAATAGCCATGTCTTTGTTGCAGCAAATATTTTTTTACAGGAGATGAAGGCAGACATGACCCTCAATATACTGCCCTTCATTGCAGTTATTTTCTCTTCTCTCTGTTTTTTGGTGAAGTTTTCTAGAAACATTTATACTTTTCCATATGTCACTTTAAAATCAGAAAGAGCTTTAAAAAGAAAATTGCATTTTTCTCTCATCGCAGAGTCCTAGCTTTCTTATTACTTTTCTCTTTGATTTTTCTTTTTCCTAAAGTAAATAAACAACAATTTTTTTTTTACAGCACTCTCAAGAGATTATATTCTGGACATTTCTTATGTTTTTTTTCCAGTGTTCATTGACAATTATTACAAAAAAGAACTATTTTTTCCAGCCAAGACCTAGAATGGGAGCAGTCATGTAAACCACAATTTCTAAAGGATGAAGCAATCTGGCTGGATCCACCTGTTACAGAAATCCTGGGAGCCCCAGTGACCTTGGATGCACTAAGCAGATTTGCACTAGCTGAAAAGACCTTGTGTTTTTTAACTTCTGTGTCCCCCAGAGGGCCCAGGGGTCGCTGCCCCTGGGCTCAGCCTCCTAGTACCTCGGCTGGCAGGACCCCTAGGGACCAAGCTGGAGTTTCTCCTGCTGATTCTACAGAGAAACCTATCACAGCCAGAGGCAACATGTCATTTTCTCAGCATAATCCAAAGCAGGATGAGACCTAAAGAGTATCTCTTCTTTCCTGTCTGGAGGCAGACCAAAGTCCTGGCTAAGGGAAACATTGTCCCTTTGGTATCTTCCCCTCATCTCTCATTTCCTCTAAGTTGCTCCTTCCATCTGTTCACACATATAGGGGTTTTATTTTAACTGGAAGTTCTTCACTGTAAAAGGAAAGAGTCTGCCCCATGATACATGCAGCATGGCCCAGGCAACACCTCTGCTTTGATTAATGCCTCCTGCAGGCTTCAAGTGTGTCCCCATCTGTCATCAGCTTGCTCTCCTCACAATGAAAACAGATCACCAGTCTGCGTTTAATCACTCAGAACAAAAACAAGCCCTGAAAAGCAGAAAGGCTAGTCAGGAGGTAAAGCACTGCTCAGCAGCCTTCTCTCACTGTGCTTTGTGCCTTGTGGTCCACTGAGAATGTGGACAGAAGGGCCTCAGGGATAAAATACTATTCAATGAGCTCTTTACTACCTAATCTAAAGAATGCCAAGCAGGGGAAAGCAGGGGGCAGACTGGCAACAGGGCAGGGCACAGCTTGTCCACTTAAAAACACTCGGTTTTCAAGGGAAGAAGATTCAAAAACTTTCTTGCTCGCTTGGCAGTGTCAGTTCCCAAAGGAGACAGGAGAAAGTACCTTCTTAGATGACTACAGGTGTTCACATTGTGAATTCAGATGAAAACAAAGTGTGGTCATAAAGGACAGTGGCCGTTCATGTGTGGACACTTCTGTCCTTTCCCAGTACACGAGGAAGGTGCGCCTTTCAAAGTGGGAGAAAATGGCCAGGAAATGGGGGCTCTTGGTTCTGCGCTAAAGGGTGGCCAGAGTTTGTCAAAAGCAGTTCACCTGTAATCACACTTCGAAGACAAGCTCTGAAGTCTTTCTTGCTTTCTCTCAGTCTGGTCTGAGTTTCTAACGATCACCCCATTACCGCTGGTGACAGGCTTGTGATAACATTGCCATTTCATTAGCTGAGTATTGTTCAGGAGATTGATGGCTGGCAAGCTAAGAAAAATTGCATCTCCCTCTGCAGCTGCCTGTCCCATAGACAGCATTCATCACGGAGAGAAGGGGAGTGAAGAAAAACATACAGGAGTAGGAAACCGATGCACTGGCATCCCACGGAAGTCAAATGTCTATCTGCAAGCAGGTGTGAGGATCCTGGAATCCAGGCATTTCCGTTCACTGCTCTAACCCCAGGAGAACATCTTCCAGAGAAAGTAATGAAAACGTGAGTGCCAGGACCACCTTCCCCAGCCTAAGCTCACAGAGCTGGTACCAGAGGCCTCACTGCTCTGTGCTCAAGACAGTTCCAAAGGAAAGCAAATATTGACATTAAGCAAGCAAGTAAATGCCATTTTGCTCCTGGGTGCTTGAAGAGAGTAGAGAGTAGAGACAATGCAGAGCAGAAGGAAATGAGGATCTGGAAAGTCTGAGAGAGACTTAGGCTTGCTTCCCAGCCCCTCTCAGCATCTACACACTCTCCTTTTGCTGGGAGAAAGAGTGACTCGGGGCTTTCTGATGGAGAGAGCAAGACTGCAAATGCAAAAGAAGGCAGCAAAGGCAGAAAGCAGGCAGAGAAAAAGGGTAAAAGTAATACCAAAAAAATGTTTGCACAGTTGTGTCTAACACTCCATCTTTCTTGACTGCCCTTTGCAAGTTTCTTCCAACATTGCTGACTGGTTCTCAGGATGGATGAAGCCAACTGTCCAATTTCCAGAAGACCTTCTCCCATACTGAGCACCTCCTTCCATGCTTTCAACACCTCTGCTAAGCTGAGAGGGAGTCTACGTGGTTTCCTACCAGTACTTGCATGGTGTGTGATCCTAGGAATCCTGCATCATTTTGGCACTGTTCACGAGGACAAGTTTTCCTAAGTCACTCATTGCGCAGCAGTATCTTTTTCTGCAACCAGGACATTTCCTAGGTGCTACGAGGGACACACTCTAGTGCCATGTGTTTGTGACAAATAACCCCAGCTCGTATTAAAGCTGCAACCTGTCCTGCCACCTCTGGAATATCATCCCAGCTTTGTCTGGCCTTTTCCATCCTTTTAGAAGCAGTTTCTGACGTGGGAGGCCTCAGAGAGCTCCCGATGCGATGAATAAAAACCACCTCGCAACTGTACACAAAAAATTAAAACCTCATTTGTGTCTGCTGAGCGAACAAACCACAGCTAATTAAATCCCATAACAATAGGACATTATACAAATGAGTACCGCCTCCTTAAAAGCACAGCTGGGGACAAGTACAGTTATTCGTGCTGTGCCCCTCCAGAGTTGCAGGGTGACAAGTCTTTCATGGCAAGGCTGTGCAGCAAAGGCGGGAGCTCCCTCACACCCTGACAGATGAGCCAAGAAAGATTATTTTTTTTGCCAGGGAAAAAGCACACATAAACACACGCAGACAAAGAGCATGAATGCTCTCCCGCTGTCTCCCTGGGGAGCACTTGAGCTCTCAGCAGTGGCTCCCGCTGAGTGCTGGGGGAGTTCTCTCCGTGCTCAGGACAGGCTGTGTGTGCAGCACCTCACGCCGCGGCAGCGCGGGCAGGCTGGAGCCCCGGCTGCATGGGGAGCCCAGGCACAGCCCGGCCGCAGGCACGCTGCCGAGCACGGCTGTGGGCTCTGTCCTGCCGACTGCCTCGGATGAAGTGAAGAAGCCCGACATGGAGAATTTGCTATTGTCTAACATTTGTGCCAGTGAGGCCATACCCATCTCCAAGGCTTAAATAGCCTCTTTTGCTATTGTATAGGATCTCCTCACTAGCTTCACACACCCTTATCACACGCCTAGGGGAAGGGGGTCATGAGTTGCTTTTCTCCCTTTTTTCCAGACAGGGAGATGAGAAGCACGGAGAAATCTATATGACAAAAGGGCCAAGAAACAAATCTTCACCAGTGCCAACATCTGCATCCAAATCTGATGCTCCATGACTGTCCCCTGCCAGTATTCTGCCTTTGCGCCCCATGCCATCTGCTTGGCTGGGCTGGCATCCCGCATGGGAGGCTCTGTCCCTACCCAAAAACATCTGCGAGTATTAAAAGGATGAAGTTCATTCAGTTGTGCTCAGTCTGAACACCTTGAGCAGGAGGAAGACAAGGGATCCTTCACTATCTACACCCATAGAAGCTCAGCCTTGTGATCTTTTTTGTAATGTCAGTTAACTTCCATTTCTGAACAAAATGGTGTCTTCTAATGTAAAGTGGCAAAGTTTTTCCATTTTGGAAATGTTGGAATGGGATGTTTCACCTGTATCTTTCATTCTTTCCCACAGATAAATTTGTTATCACATTTCTTGTAAAAATTGACTTATTTATGAAAGCATTTGCTGCAAAGAATTTCAGTTTCATTAAAGCAGTTTTGTGATGAGGAAGCAGATAATCAGAGAATACCTGACCTTACCTAGTTATAGCTCATCTTCCCTCATTAGTACTGAGGAGCTTTTCTGACAGTCTGCCAGTTGCAGAAGTGGAAGGGCTGGATTTCTGTGTTAACTGTGATCCCAGACCAAGCATGTCGGGGACTCAATGAGTAGTCAGGGAGACAGAACCCCAGCCTAGAACAGGCAGGAAGCAAATGAGAAATTTAGCTCCTTTCACTCTGACTCTCCTTTGCTGGCAGTGTTGGCAGCATCGCTTCTCATGTTTTGCAGTGGCTTGCATGAGACTTTTTGACCCCTGGGGGAACAAATGTCACTCCTTTCAAGCCTGTGGTTTGAAACAGTCTAGAACTGCAAAGAGAACATTTAGAAAGAATACAAGACTTCATCTGGTTCTGATGCAAATTCAAACCAAGCCACTAATGCTTTGTAGTTTCTATCAGCAACCGTGGCTTTGGCCGTAGCCCCGTGAAACGCAATCCACAAGCACTGAAACCCGGGTGAGTATATTAACAATGTACTTTCTCCATAGAAGTGCTGGAATATGCCGAGGCACAAATGCTCTGCCTTCTAATATTGCCCTTAAGTATCCACAACAATGCCTTCTCTTAGCGCTTTCCCTAGGACCATTCCTAAAGCCAGAAAGGCTGGCAGAAAGGCCTGGCAGAAAAGGAGAGAAACAAAACTGCGGAACCAAGTGAATGCAGAAGACAACCAGTGAATGGCTGTGAGGGAGGCAAGGCAGGCAGAGGCTCAAATCTCTGAATTTACTCTCGGCCCTGAAGCCTGCTCTGCGTTGGCTCAGGTTGGGAGGGACTGTTCTGTGTAGTTTTGCATTGAGGACTCGGGGAGTGTTGGTGGGTTTTTAAGGTTTTCATCCTGATTTTACACCAGTTCTGCAGTTTCCAGACTGGCTGATTTGTGGCAGAATCCCCGGTGGCCATGCAGAACTGCATCTCCTCCCCCACCTTCACTTGCTCCTGAGGGCAGCTTAACTAACTCACCTGAAAGATTATTTATTTGGCAGTAAAAGCCACAAATAAAACACAGCTGCCTAATGAAGACAGCTTGGTAAGTCTGGACCATTTTTAATTTTAATGTTGCATGTAATCTCCATTCTGGTCTATGGACTTGTCAGTGGTTTTACAACTGCTGATTATACAAGTGCAGTAGGCAGAGACAGCTCAGTGGAACAACATTAACAACTGCCTCTGGGGAATCCAGCCAAGGGAGCCAAGGATTTGTCTACACCGTCATTGCAATGACAGCAAGCAGAGGCTGAGCAAGCACTCTGTTGTGGAGTCCTTTTCACAACCCACCCATCTACGTATTCATAGGTAGTCAAGTAGCTCTGGACCTTAAACACAAGGAAAGAGGACACTTCTGCTTCACCATCCATGGAGAGACAGGGGCACTTCACTGTGTTTTACAGAAGGGCAACTGTTACCGAAGTAAAGCAGATACTGGGTATTTGCCCATGGGTACAGGGCAGAGGGGTAGCAGCAGACCTTAGGGTCAAGTTCGCAATCTCGGGTTATCCACCATTGCCTGATTCCCCATCCTCAAAGCTATCTCTGCCAGTGAAGGGTCCCATCGATAACAAGCGAGCCAGTCTCCTCTCCAGAGCGCTGTCCTGCCAATAAAACCCTCCAGGCTCATTCACCTCCTTCCATTAGACAGGCTTGGTGCTGAACAGCTTACAGATTGAAGAGTAAACATATTCAGAAGCTAAGGATTTTCTGACAGAAAGATGGATACAGAGAAAGCAGTTTCCTTCCTGGCATGAATAGAGGCAAGCATAAAAGGGCGTACGCATAAGAGGTCAGCGCTGTTCCTGTTCGGAGCCCCATGACCTCAGCCGTCCTGCATGGCTTGCTCTCCTGCCTGCAGAAGCCCCAGGCACCCTGCTTCCTTTGTGCCATGAAGGATGCTCTCCTCCACCGCTCACCACGAGCACACCAGCCTTTCTGCTGCCCTGCTGCAGTGGGCAGCTGTCGCTCCTCCCAGCAGGGAAGAGAACTCACCAAGGAATGCCTGGAGAGCACAGAGGCTGTCAGTGTTAACACCAGGGCAGGCTGAGGGAGCTGGCTGCTGTCTCACAACTGGACACTTGGAAAGGAAATGTGGGTTTTGCTCCATGGGCAGTTTTGCCAACCCAGGATCAGGGCTGGAGCAGTTGTCAGAGCAGCACGTGGAACTCCATTATTCTCCTGGATGTTGTGATGGCTGGCAGGAGCAGTCTCAGCCCTGAAAAGTTTGCATTCCCCATAGCCGATTCAGGACCACAGCTTTTATGGATAGGAGAATTGGGACCGGGAGGAATTATACAACTGACTTACAGGGAGCCTATGGCAGACCTCAGAGTTTCATCCCAGTCCTCCATCACTTTTCCTCTTCTAGGACTCAGAATAAGGTTTAATCAAAGCTGCATCCTTTCTCTTTACAATGGTGTAAATCAGGAGTGACTCCCCTGGAAGTATGCTGTCCTTACCTGCCTAGCAGCCTGCTATAAGGTGATAAGCTGTGGGGTTGCACTCATAGCCTGGCCTCACAGGCAGACATGAGTTGGGAAGGTGGCTAGAGAAGATGGTTCAGATTCTTCAGTCCCCCAGCCCTGGGCCTGCAGGCTCTTTCCTGGTGCTGGGCCCCTTTTCTTCCTGGGGAAATGGTGCTGCAGTGCAAAGAGTGCTTGGATAAGGTCCACAGGCATACACCCCCAGTGAGAAAGGAGTGGTCTCATTCCCCTGGCTCCCCTCCAGGGACCAGTATGTCAGCCACACAAGATGTTTCTCGCATGAAGTGCAGAAACTGCCACCAGCTGTGGAGCTGGTGAAAACTAGCCCAGCCATCGACAAATCTTTCTCTGGAGACAGCTGACTCAGATGCTGCTCTGCCTCCCAGGCGACTCCTGTCGTGTAGGCCCTGTCACTTCTGTGTCTCAGAATTAGCCAGGAGGATTTTCTGCCATCTGAGTTTGACCTTCTAAGGATGTTCAGCATCTTTCAGCATCTGGCCCATTAGGGATGTGACATGCTTCACAGATGTGCAGGACAGCGAGCTTTGCAGAGCAATAGAGACCTCATTCCTCCTTCTTGCTCACCATCTCTTTCCAGGGACTGAAGACACACGGTCTGCCTGACTCCTTCAGGTCCCAGCAGGGACTCTGGGGCAACACACAACAGCATACCCAGCTGACCATGATTCTTTTCCTGAAGGAAGAAACATTGTCTCACCTTTCCCTGCACATGATGCTCTCTAATCTTCATGTTAATCCTCCATAAATCTCCAGTCTGGTCCTGCCTGAGAAGGGGTGGTGAAGAGGATAGCTTTTGCTCTGCTCCTACTACCTTGCAGGACAGAAGCACCTGAAATCAGTCCTGCTTTTAGCTACTTGGTTGCCAGCATGCTATTGGGAAGCATCTTTCTGCTGCTGCTACCCACTGCTCTGCAACCAGACCCCTGGCAGAAATCTCTGGGGGATTATAAGCATTCAACTACAAAGCCCAGTAAACCTCCCGCTGCCCGCGAAGGGGGATCTCCCTCTCTCAGGTGCTGTATCACTGATTCTGAGTGCTGCTTAGTTCAGTTCCTTGACACACTTCTCTATGTCCATCCACAATGGAAATTCCTGTGCACTTCAGGGGCTCACCAACCTGGGCTGCAGTTTGGCTTTGTACCGATACCTGAAGCTACCCTGCTGGCTGGACTTCCCAAGGGGCAAGGAAGAGGCTTGTCTGCCTTTACAGGTAATTAAATTCAGATTAAAACAAGATCTTACTGGAACCCAGCCTGAGGGAAATTGTAAAGGGATTGCTGAAAGTGAAGCTCTACAACCAGAGCCCAGGCAGTGCAGTGCCCTTTCTCTGTCTCCTGAAAGCAAGGGGGTAGTGAAAAAACGACAGAAGCTGGTTTGAGAACCTGTCAATAGTCAAAGACCAGCTGGGATGCTCCAGCACAACACCGTCCATCACATGCAGCTCTCTGTTCCATCTGCAGGAATGGAAGTAGCGATAAGAGGGCCCTGACTCATGTAAAACCAAGTTTAGTCCCTAATTCTCCCTAAAATTTCACGTGCTTGGCTTTGCGGGTCTCACAGGAGTGAGGTAGCAGCGTCTTCTCTCCTGCACAGCTTCGGAGAGGAACCGGCCCTGGACCCCCAGCCAGGACCAGAATGAGCGGAGCACTGCACAGTACTCACTCCTGCTGGGCATCTTCAGAGCTTGCTCAGCTGCTTCTCAGCATTCTTCCAGCGCTCCCACTGCAGAGGGGTGGTCAGGCTGCATCCCTCTCTGGAGGAGGGAAGGTTTGGCTCGCTTGACCTCAGATTCTTCAAGGAGGGGACCAGGCTGGATTGAGGTAGTCTTCAACGGGAAGGACTAGTTTGCAGAAATGCTGGGCACCCTGCAGTTTGCTCCTATCAACACAACTGGCAGGCATGTGCTGTGCCCTGTCCCTTATCCCCAGAAAAGCTTTGCTAGGTGTATCTGTCGCTTCCTTTCCCTGTGCCTCAGTTTGCCCAGCTATAAAATGAGGCATCAATGGACAAACTGGTCTGGGCCCATGCCGTCCTTGGTAAATTGCTTTGAAACGCACCAGTGAAGAGTACAGGCTTCTCCCCTCTGCAAAGTATAACCCCCAGCCCACTGCTGCCTTGCACACACTTCTGTCGCTGGCTCCTCCTCCTCCAGCCTGCTGGGCATTTTCCACGGTGTGTCCTTGCAACCTAGCAGACATCAGAGCTCGCGTTCCCTGCTGGATTCCCACAGCACCGCCGCCCATGTGCTTCCTCCCGGCTGCTGCATAATGGACCTGAAAACACAGAACCGATATGCAAATCTGACATTTAATTTGGACTTGAGAGTTTAATGAGGCTGTGGAGATTCTGCCACTCGCAGCCTCCACATCCTGCAACCTGCAGTCACATTCCCTTAATTGAACACGTCCCCACTACACATGTATGAATGCACACTCACGTGCGCGTGCTTTCCAACACAATCCACCAAAAGGTCTTTCCAAAAGCACCTCAGTTCAGACCAGATGCACATTTTCATGCCTCAATTTTTGGACCTCTTTTAAGATGGTGCTTTGGTTTGGTGACTCCTAAAGCACTTGCCTCTGCTGCAGGGCAGGCAGGGCCTATTTATTCAGAGCAAAAGGGCTGGGGGCATACAGTTCATGAGGTTCTGTGCTATCTTGCTCTTGAAGAGATGGACGATATACCAGGAATTGGCTCTGCTGAGAGCTGGGGTGACAAGAGAAGGGCACAGATCATGCCTTGCGAGGCCTCTCCTTCCATCCCACAAGACCTGCAAAGCACTTCCCCGCCAGAACAAACACTTAAATCAGGGAGAATATATCCCATCCACTAGCCCCAGTGTCAAAGACACCTTGCTGTTGGCAACAGGATCAACTCTTCGCTTTAATAGCTCCATACCAGCCTCCTCCCTGAGCACCTGTCTGAGCAAAGGCAGCACGGGCATCCCTGGAGTCCCCTTTTTGGCTTCCTCTGCAAGGTGGGAAAGGAGGAAAAAGACATCCTCCCCGATCCACAGGTTGACTTTGACAAGAGAGGCACCTCTGGACACTAGAGCTGAACTGTAACAAATTGAACCATAATTAATCTGCTTCCTTGACTGCAACAGCCTGAGATGAGTGTATTGCTGAGAACCCCAAATACAATGTCCATAGGATACATTCATGGTGAAGAAGGCAACCAGCAATGAGAGATCAGGCCCTCTGAAGAATTCTTAAAACTCCCAGTGAAGAAGAAAACAAATAATCAAATAACAAAGCCCAAGCAAAACCCAGGAACTCCTACATCCAGCACAGAGATACTCCTTTGTGCTGCCTGCC
The DNA here is from genome assembly GCA_013398915.1 of Dromas ardeola. NCBI lineage: Eukaryota > Metazoa > Chordata > Aves > Charadriiformes > Dromadidae > Dromas > Dromas ardeola. Next base: position 14,945 of record VYZM01017361.1, on the reverse strand, counting down.
TGAATGCAAAGGCTTCCACCAGCTCCCAGCACAGAAACTTCAGAGTCTTTTTATTTGAAGAGGATTACGGAGCTGCCATTCAGTAAATGAAGTGCCACTCCAAACGGCTGCACTGTGGCCTGCCCTTGTTCAGACAGAGCGCCTTGCTGGGGCTGCAGAAGCTGCAAAGGCTGCTCCTGGCCTTGGAGCTCTGCAGAGCTAAGTAACACCTGAGAGTGCATGCACAGGAGCCAGGAGAGGGGTGAAAAAGCAGGAGGAGAGCTCCTTTTCATCATTTCTGCTGCTCCTCTGACAGGTACAGCCAGGGTTTTCTTGTTCAGCAGTCTGCTTTCCTCCCAGGTTGCAGCCACAGCACTGAACTGCTCCTATGGCAACCGAAATACAAGTTCTGTTTTCCCTGCTTTCCTGGGAGGGGGCAGAAGGACAGAAGAATATGGGTCACCCCCCTTCCCTGCTACTTTATACCAAAACAAGTTGCTTCCAGAACCCCTTATTGCTGCAGTAATCATGGCACTCTCTGCACAGGACTGATTACCCAGCATCACAGAAGATAAAGTGAGATGCAAGCCCCAGCTCTAAGTGTGCCACATTTAATTGCTAGGGAATATGAGCCGGGGAGAGGCTGTACAGCTGGTGAAGGGACAGGGAGACCCAGTCTAGGGCTGGAAGGGTGGAATGCGAGCTGGGCCAGGGCAAGAGACCAGCAGGAAGAGGCAGGTACGTGGGACATGAGCTCTCTTCAGCATGAGCAGGCTCCGGGATGAAATATTAATGCCAGCATCCTGAGAAGGCACCAAGCAGCAGTGTCTGCACCACTTGGCCATGAATAAAAGATGGTCCTGAAAATGGGGAAGAGCAGCAAACTAATTAATTGAAGCAAAAGTCTCTCCACTCCCATTAACGAACAAGCCTAGAATCCTCCCACATGCTTGGGGAACATGCAGGGGCACAGAAGGAAAGACAGCAGAGGCAGGGTCTTCTCCTAGCGACCCAGGGTCTCCCACTGTTCAGCAGTGCCTTTAAGCTTAAATTCAGGCCCTGGTTCAGCTCCCTGTCATATCTAGCATGGCAGCCTTGAGAGTTCAGCCTCTGTGAGCTCCGACTCCTCACCTGTGCCCCGACTCCCTGAGATTTTAACTCCAAGCCCATGCAGGCACCTTCTTGAATCGCTGTCTCTGCAGTGACCCTGAAAAATCACCATCATTTCCTCTTCACTTGACTTCTTCCTTTCCCTGGGCCAAACTCGCCAGGGAAAGGTAGGGGGTCCCTCTGGACACAGGACTCCTGGGCCCCAACACCCCCCGCGCGGATGCAGGGCTGGTGAAGGAGGAATGGGAAGGAGCAGTCGCAGCTGAAACAGGGCCAGGTAAGGCATGAGGTGGGAGCTGCAGCTGGGGTCCTGGCCCAAACACCAGAAGTGGCTAGTAGGAGAAGGTAGAGGTGCCACAAAACTGCAGTATCACGCCAAGCAGGAGCCAACACACTGCACCAAGAGGCTCTGGAGGAAGGCTGCGGATTCCTAACCCTGCACTCCGAGAGCTGCACAGGCTGAAATAGCCCAGCTCTGAGCCAAACCCTGGGGCCCAGCCAGCTGCTCCCAGGCAAGCTAGCGAGAGCACAGGGCTCTCTCCTGGGGACAGGTGCTGGGGCAGGGCTCAGAGCTGCTCCTGCCTGCAAGAGAAGACAATCCAGTTTCTCTTCATTCAGAACTGGGAATTTTCTGGGTGCTGCTGGCTGGCTGCCCTGCCCAAGGCTAATCCCTTATGCTGTGCCAGTTGACTGGAAACAGAGCAGTGGGGGCTGCTGCAGATGGAGAGCCACTCTCAGCACCAAGAGACGACTGATCTCCTCTTCTGAAGCTTTGCCCATAAATTATAGATTTTAAGCAGTGTTTGTTTAAAATATTCAGCTTGCCACTTAAAAAAGAATACTCATACACACCGGGACTGGGGAGAAGGATGGGGGCTGGGGGCTGCGTTCCCACTGGAGGAGGGGGAGGGAAGCAGACAGGAGAGAGGTGTTTCCTCGACTAATGAGCCAGCATCCCTCCCGGTGGATGTGCAGTCCGACACACGTGAGCCACCTGCACTGCAGCTTTGCCTGCCTCTCCCGCTGGCACACAGCTCAGGCCCAGCAACGGTCTGCAGGAGCAAGAGCCTCCACTTTTTCCACCCCACATCCCAGTGTGAGGGTCATCCCTCAGGCTTCCCTTTGAGCCTGCAGGACAGCATTGTATTTGCAAAGTCAGAGCAAAGATAGCTCTAGTGCTCTGAGGGCAGGAAGGAGGTGAGGAGGTAGGAAAACACCCCCCTTTACACACACACGCCTTACCTAAAAGCACAACCATTGCTTTGATTAAAAATTCAGCTCATCAGCTGACATGGCCAAGGGGCAAGTCCGTAAAAGCTGAGATGCAGGGAGCAGCAGCCGAGATGTTTCTCATCAATGAAAACCACTCCTCTTCGTCTCTGCTCTGCGCGCATCCCAGCCCTGCCAGTCACCAGAGCCTATATTGCCGCCTGATGGTGAAGAAGAGACAGGGCCCTGCTGCAGGATAAACGATTTCTCCTCTAGGTTGCAGCACTTCCCAAGCTAAGGCAGGCTCCCACTATATTCCAGGATGGATTTCACATGGAAGAGAATGCAGAGAGCGTCGGTGAAGAGACACGACCTTACAGGAGATGACTAAAGGCACACCTCATCTTTTCCTGCCCCAAGAAGCTCACACACATGCTTGGGTATATCTTGCAGCGGGGTACAGGTAGCAGAGGTCCAGCTGCAGAGAGATGTTTGGGAAGGCACAGATCTCCTCCTAGTAAACCCAGGCACACCAACGGGCTGCTGCTATGCACACATGTTCCTTGAGTAAAAGCATTGGAGGAGTTCTCAGAAAGACAGAAGGCTTTCACTGTTGTGTGCTCAGTGCTTGCTGTTTATCGAGCCTTCTGCCTGGAAACTGAAGTGGCTGGAGGGAAACAAGGCAGTTACAGCCAGGGTACCTAGAAACGCCATCACCTGTACTGTGTTGTAGCAGCACCTGAGGGGAGCCTGACCCACAGCCTTGGCCTTGCAGCACCAGGTGCTGCAGAGAGCTTTAGGAAAACCCAGCCTAGCTGAGGTCAGTGGAAGATAAGCAGCCAGGCGAGGTCTGGACTTTGCTCAAAGGAGAAAGACAAAGTTCACCTTTAATAAAAGAAACACAGCCCAGGGTCAGACAGAGCTAGTGGAAAGGGCGGCAGCTTCAAATCCTGGCTACCCCACATCTTCTGTGATTTTATCAGGGTCACAGCCAGCTGTGAGCGGGCTCTCCTGAGCCTCAAGTCAGTAGCTATGTGGGATCTCCCTGGGATCTGACCATGGCTGTCTGCCAGGACCACCAGCCCTGGGGCACTCTGCCTTTCCTTCCTGCCACCTGGATGATGCTGCAGGCCCAGCCCTCCTCCTGGCACCTCATGTGTCTGCATATGCCGGACTGCAGAGACATCTTTAAGCAAAGATACCTCCTTCTAAAGGACCCTCCCAGGCTCACTCTACCATGCAAGTAACCTAGGGCATGCCCTGGGGCTCATTCTGTCCAGGGAATACTAAGTGCCTGCCTGGGAAAGTGGGCAAGAGGTTGTCCAGGATGTTCCTAGTTCCAGCAAGAGGCAGCTGGGAGTTTCGGTCAGCAGGCTCAGGGAGTCTGCAGCTGAACCAGCCTTTCCTGCAGCTTAAGCACACTTTGGGCTGGCTTTACCTCACCCTCTCCTTAGCTGCAGAAGGGGAACAAAACATCCTGTGCCACCAAGAGGAAAAGAAAAGCTTGGTGCCTTGTCCTGTTTCCCATGTGGCAGAGACAGAGGAGAGCATGGCAAGCCCTGGGAAAAAACAGGCAAAACTTCTCCATATACCTGCTGCCTCCAAGGGCACTCAAGGGCTGAGCCTCCCGCATTCCCTCCTGCTGTAGCACTCAGCATCCTGCAGGGCTGGAGATCTTTGCTCAGCCTGGTCTGCTCTCCAGCACGTCCTTTCTGGCACTAGCATTTTGCTCTAGTAGGTAACAGCCAAACGAAGCTCACCAGGCCCAGCCTGGAGCTCAGCAATACAGCAACTGCAAAGACTGAGGGTCCCCTTGAGCTTCCATACAGCTCAGAGGTTTTCCCAGCCCACAGGGACTCAAATTTGGTTCCCCTCCTGTCCGTCCCCCAGCCAGGCAACATCGTCCCCTGGCCAGCCACAATCTATTTGCCAGCAAATGGCAAAAAGCCACAGTTGGCTGGGGTCTCCCAGCTGGAACCGGGGGTGTTCTGGCTGGAACACTTTTGCCAGTAGCCAGCTCTGACCTGCTCAGTCCCAAAACAGGGAGTCAGCACTCCTGGTTTCCCTACAAGCAATTAAAATGCACCAATAAGGCCAGGGAAGAACTGATGCTGAATGAAAGTCTACTGGACGCTTTCAGAGATTCAAAAGAAAGGCATGAAAAATGCCCACAAGATCAGAGAGTCAACAAGCATCCGCTGATCATTTTTACTAGACTGTCTGCTCCTTGCAGCAATGTCTGTCTTCAGGGATGCACAGCACCTAGGCCAGGCCAGGGCTACATACGCAAAAGGAATGTGAATGCTAGCCCTGCTGCTGCAGCCCATGTGGCCACCAGCTGACGGTGGGGTCCCTTTAGCCTCTCACCACTGCCTGCCTGCCCACAGCGCAGAAAGACCTAACACCCCCTGGCCAAGCCTGAGCCCAGCTCCTCTGCATGACCCTGGCAGGGACATGTTTCTTGCTATCCCTCCCAGGAGACACTGACCGTTCTGGCAAGCTCTGCACTCTATTTTTAATAAATTAGCCCTGAACTCCATTTGCATGGATAAATATAGCATCAACCACTCTGCCAAGCCGTTTTTCTCTTGGTTAACACATTCATCCAAGCTGCTCTATTTGTCTTTCCTCCACAGACTCATATTCTTCTGGATTCATTTTGTCAAACAAATTGCACAAGCTGGACTGCCCATTTACCCAGTGCTGTTTGATTACAGGGGTTATTTATGAAACAGCAAGACATATGGCATTAAGCTTCTTAATAATAATAATAATAATGAGAGAAGGGAAGGGGGAAAGCACTAGAAGAGAGGAGGGGGAAAATGTTTTTTTATTACAGACAAAAGCTCCTGCCATGGGTGATAAATTCCAGACACTTTTTCCAGTTGCTCTTGTGCTGCTGGCATGATGAATGGCACAGGCACGAGCACACAGCCCGGCTGCAGGAGCGTGGCCACAGGCTGCAAGGAAAGGAGGGAAACGCTGGAGCATACTCACGTGGTGGTGCTGGCTGAGGTGTTCCAGGGCCACTGGCCAGCAGTCACCAGGCGGTTCAATTCCCAGGAGGGCTCACACTGGTTGCAGCGATAGAGACGGGACCCAGCCCTGCCTACCCTCAGCACCATGCCTGGAGTCCCTCGCATTGCAGGCTCAGAGGAACCTCCGAGGCAGTGTGAGGGCAGGTGAAATGGCCATCCAGCACCTTGCCAGTCCCCTGCCGGCATTACCCCTCTCAAAGCCCAGCTGCTATGATCAAGTGATTACTGGAGAATCCTGTGTTTGGGGAGCAAATTATCCTCTAACTCTGTGGTTGCAAGGCAGACGCTGAAGAAAGAACATAGCACAGAGAAGAGACAGCCTCAAATTACTTACTACTGAACACTCAAATCTTGTAAAAACTGCATTTGCAGTCCAGTGAGACTCTAGACCAGGTTGTCTCCTTCTCCTACATTGTTCCCATGCTGAGTAGCCTCCATATACACAACTACATTTTCTACTGCAGCCTGTATAGTTTCCGGGTGGAACTCAGACTGCTCAAGATAGTTAATTTCTGCATAACTAAACCGCTTTTGAACCTGTTTCCTCCTTTTCTGTCTGATTTAGTCACTTATTCCTGAGAAGTTTGTGACCACTCCACTCACCACAAGCAGAGCCCAGCCAGGTCTCTGAACTCATACCCCTCTGACCTAGCCATCCTGGCTTTAATAAGGGCTTACTGCAATTCAATCAAAACTTCCTTCAAAGGAAGATGCTTGATTAAGGGCCTGTGAGACCTTGAAAGTAGAGTCATTCCTGCAAGAGGAAGGTAATTAACTTTTTTAATCAATGGGCACTGATCTCAAGGTCTAGAAAACAGAATCAGCAGCAAACTCACTCCCACAGATACATAGCGGAGCCCTGCCATGTTACTGGAGACACCAGGGAAGGTGCTGGGAACTGAACTTGGTACACACCAACCTGCAGAGCTGCTGCATCATCTCATCCACCCAGGTGGGAGCTGTCTGGGCCATTCCCCTGGGGCAGAGACACCTGGTGCTTTTCCCCCTTACCTCTGACACACACAAAGCTCCTGGTCTTCCCTTCTCATCCTGTCTCAAAAAAGGAAAACATACCAAGCTTGCAATCAGAGACAGCATCAGTCCCTAGAAATAATTCTTAGCAGTCCAGCCTCCCCTCACTGTCTTACAGGGAAGACCCTGGCAATAGGATAAACAAGCTGAAACACCAAGACTAAAGGCTTTCCCCTGGCAGATGCAAATGGTTCTGCAGTACTAACCTCAGCTTCTACTTTCTTGTTCATCAGCTGGCACAGATCTGGGGATGCCGGGCAGGCAGAGTTAATCAGGCCTCGTTTGCGATTACAATGAACTCTTGCATTTCATGGCCTGCATCCTAAACCTGCTTTCTAATTCCCCAAGGGAGGAGGATTTACACTTTCAATTTTATGTCTAGTTAGTTAATGGTCCATTACTGTCAAAAGGATCAGTAGCTAGAAGTTAAATCCTACAGGATTTACGATAAGGGAGAACCAAAGGCTGCAGAAGAAAACATGCCAGATAGAGGGCACAGGGAACACAGAGGGCTGTTTGCAGGTCCTCAACGCTGTGACGCTGGTGGCTGGACACTGGTACAGTGACAGCTCTAGAGCAAGGTTCACCCCATCACTCCCTGCTGGCTGCTTCTCCCTCGTATACTGTACCAAGTTTCTGCCTCAATTATCTCCTTGGAGAAAGCTTACCAGCAGGCTGCCAGGAGGAAGGAAATTCAAGTAGAGTAAATTCCCCAGCGTCCTGCAAGCAGGGATCTGAATTGCCAGCCACAGAGAAGGGTCCTGCTCTCCATATCGAGCCAGGTACTAGACACCCATCCTCCAGCAGGATTCACCACTGAGACTGATTTCAGCTGGGGCAAATAGGCACCATGCTGGCTCTGATATCTCCTCCCTGCCCCCATCCGGCAATCTCTTGGCAACCCCAAGTCTGCAGAAGACAGCATGACCTTACTTGAGCGTGGTCTGTTAGGGACTCTGCTTCCCTACCACTAAAACTGGAGTAATGATACTCCAATACTGCTGGAAACTAGAAGGACTGAGAAAGGCAATGCCGTAGTACACATACAGTACAAAATAGATTTTGATGGGAGCTCCAGAGTCCAAGCTACTTCTCAGCTCTGCTGTGGGTAGAAAATTATGCAGCTCCTCTGAAGCAGGACACTGTCACTATCCCGTATTACAGAGAAGCAATCCTTGCTGCAGGCGACCAGAGGCTCAGGGCAAAACAGATGCTTTTGTAGGACTGGAATGGGTGTGCCTTGTTCACGTTGAATTCCTCCCCCTTCCCCACCAAGAGACATTCACTGAAAGGTCTCCACTTCCTTAGCAAGATAAAGGCTTCTGTGAAGTACACACAAGGCTGCCAATAGCCGAAAATGTCCGCCTGCTTCTGATCCCATCCCCTGAGATGCATGGTGTTGCTGCTGTCAGAGCCTAAGTATTAAAGCAGCTACACTGAAAGGTCTGTCAATATTACAGAGCTTGCTGTGCAGGCGTTTATAACCTGCCCATAAAAGCTGAAGCAGGGCAAACAAGGTCCCCATGCCCCTCAAGCAGGGAAGTGTTATTTTCTTTTTATTTTGCAAACAAGGAGACAATTTTTTTCTGCTGCGTGAAGTTTTTCTGAGTTGTAAATGGTGCCAAAGAGACAGAGTTTGGCCAGATGGGGGACAGAAAAATAGTTAAGCAATCAAAGAACTGTTACTGATTGTGTTTAGCGAGAAGCTGGAAATTATTTTATAGGTCAAGGTAGCTTGAGCTGCAGCCAGCACAGTGCAATTCTGAGGTCTATAGCCATCAAGGCGGGTTCAGGGTCCTTCCACAGCCTGGTCCGTACCTGCAGAAGAAAGGCACATTAGGCCTGGAAAGACAATCCAGGAAAGCTCCCAATACTAAGCCCCTCGCTCTCTCACACCAAACGCAGGGCAGAAATGGCAGACTTGAACACTGTTCCAGCAGTGCTATAACTCTCTCCCTGCCAGCACTCCTCACCAAAGTCTGCCTTGCCCCTTTGATACAACCACACAGCTTTGTGGAACCCATTACACACACTATACACATCATTGCCAGCATTCAGAAGTTGTACTGCTATTGCTTTTAACCATTTCATCTAGTAAATTTCTAGGAGATCAGCATTTTTTAACTTCTTCCCGCTCCCCCTTTCTGTACAGCTAGGAGCACTCCTCCCCACTGAAATCTGTGCTTTTCCGCTACAGCCCTGCCTCAGTAACTTAGGCCTGCTAGCATGTACATGAATTAGAGCTGTATGATTCACAGCAGGATGAGTCCCTAAAGCTCCCTTTCATCCTTCCTATCTACCCCTACCAGGAAAGACAAGGGTAAACCCTGAAAACCCAAGGATCATTAAAAAAATATTAATCAAAAGCCACCCTACCCATGGACTGCAGTCCATAAAGAGAAATTTTGGTTTCTACAATGCATTTATTTTCACATATAAGAACAGACCACTGCAGGACCTTAGGATCCAGCCCACTCCATCCCAACAAGCCTCACCATCGTTAGGGAAAACAGCAGCACTACACTGGCTCCCACAAGCACACTCCAGCAAAAAGACAATGCTACCCTCTGGTGCTGCCTGGCAGGATAACCAGTTTGCCCACTATTCACCAGAGCTAACACAGAGGCTGCAAGCCAGGGGAACAAACATCATGCTGCTTTTCCCACATCCCTCCATACAGCCCAACTTAACCTGTACCACACAGCTTTATCGCTGAGAGAGCCCGAGCACCCTAGGCTTCCTAAAATACTACACTAGAAAGAGATGACCAACCATGCTGACTGACCTACCCCCTCACCCCAATAACACAGACCACCTTTGCCATGGAAAGCCGGTAAAAAACATGCAGCAAGGTGCAAGGAAGGAGCTGTTTTCTTCCCCTCCCCTTGTTAAAGCTGTTTCTGACTCAGCTGCTTTCAGTGTAAAATCACTCATGTATCTCCACAGCAAAAGCAATTAATGTAGTATTAAGGGGAATAGAGGAAGAAGCTGGCTCTATCAAATCATTGCTTTGCAGGGAAGTCTTTGTTGGGCCTTCACACTTCATTAATTCATATTTACAAAGCTTTTCTTCATTTGAATGGAGCTTTTTGTGATTTATTTCTAATATATTTTCAGAAATGTAGCCCTGGCCTGCCAGCACAGACAGAAATTGCATTAAAATAGGCTGTGGTCTGGTCCCTAGCATTTATTTACTATTCTTGTAGTAAACAGCAGGTTACATTGTTTGTGGTGCTTAATAAATCCCCTTTTTGTTAAGTGTGTGTTTGTATGTAAGTAGAGCCTTCCCCTGTGTCTGTGTGCATGCATGATTATAGTAGCAATGTTTTCCTCTGACAGTATGTGTTTTTCATCTAATTCTTTCCCTGTCTTCCTCATTTTGCCCATCTCTCTGTCCCCGCCTCTGATTTTTACCAACAGAACTTTCCATTCAAGTTAAGGAACAGGAAGAAAGAAAAGGAATCTTATTGAATAAGATTCACAGAAATATGCATATTTCCCCTGTGTAACAGCTGCGTAGATTCCAATAACATGTATTTTGAGGAATATATTTTCTCTGCTATTTCCTAGCCTTAGCCTAGATTGTGGTCATGATCCTAAACATTGCTTTTTAGAGTATCTTTCCCAACACACTTTTTGACTGAAATGTGAATCTCATCAAATCAGAGTCACAACATTAAAAAAAAAATCACAACATAAAAAAAAAAAATTATCCCATGGAAAGAGTAAAATGATACATCATGTTATGACTGATTCATCACAAACACCCTCCACTGCTTGCAAAGTAAAGAACTATGTAAATAAACATAGTTTATATTTCCATGTAAATACACATAGTAAATAAAGTCAAATGATTGACTATAACCTTGCAATAAAAAACTGAGAAATATACTCGTTCAAAAGGTTTCTAAGACAGCATATGAACTTAAATAGTAATTCCTTTTTTTTTTAAATAATCTCATGTTTATAAGTTTGTTTTATAAACTTTATAATCTCCTATTTTATAATCTTGTTTCAAGACTTTGAATATCTCAGAAGGCTCAGTTTCAGCAATCTAGGAGAAAAGTGTGATACTCGGACTGCCCAGTGTTTTGGATACAGGAATTTCAAGGCAATGAAAACTACAAATCCAGTTGTAGGAAGAGGAAGGATGCAGGCTTCAGAAACAGAGATAGAAAGAGAGAGCATGAATCTTTTTTTCCACATTTTTTTTCCTACTGTTGCACAGGAAGGGGAACTTCTTGATAAGTTGTTTTTTAAAAAAACCCATGGAGACCACTGAAAAAATAGCAGTAACTTCCTGGTCATATACTGTACAGTGACAGTATTTTCATGTGTAAAGGGCCAAAAATACTTTGTTTAGAATTCAACTCCAGAATTATATAAATGCAAGGGTTAATGGATTTGCTCAAGAAATCAGGCTGGGCTGCACCTGTGTGCTGCTAATTACCCCTCAGGTGCTGCCAATCAGGGCTCCTGCCCCCAGTGCAGCTGGGATCCCTTGTAAGTAGCTTCCCAGGAGAAAATGAAGGTTTTTGTTAGTGCTGCGGTCTGGTGTAAGGGAGCTGAGAGGTGCTGGAGGGGTCCTCAAAATGTTCGGGATTAAAGCTTCAGAGAAAACTAGGCAGATACAGGTATTGGGCTGGAGGTTGGGTGTGAGTATTTTCATAAACAGTAAAAGTTCCTCAAATATTTTTGTGGGTTGTGGACTTCATAAATGAGCTTATGTTTTACTTAAGTGGTTACCTAGGGTGGGTAGGATATTCATGAAGTTTTTTCTAGTTCTGAGTTAAGAATTACAATGCAGAGGGAGGGCTAGTGAGGTGGGGTGATCCTGGAAGTGTTGTAATGCCAGTGGGAGCTGTGCCTGAGCAGGAAAGGCAGGTAGCTTATGCAAGGGGTACAAAGGGATGGTGCTCCAGGCTTAGCTTAGCCTGGGTGGTGTGGTGATTGCTGTTGAAAAACAGATGGTTAAGTCTGTGTTAGCAGCTTGCTTTGGCTTTATTTAGGCCAATTGCCAGTGTGCTTACTCTGGGATAAACACTTGTATAACTTTCCCAAGTGGTTTGACCCTGGAGGTGCATATGGGGGCTGAGCTGCCTGTCTTCCTGGGGACTCTCTCCTGGGTGTCAGGGTTACGCTGCCTGTGCTGCCCCTTCTTGAGAAGCACCAGAGCTGTAAAGGGCTCTGAGTGCCAGTCAGGAGCTTTCTGGGCAGCCTGCTTGGCCAATGGCTTTTTTTAATGGCTGCAGGCATGGGCAGCTTTCCTGGAGATCACTGGGCACAAAATAATGCCATGAAAAGCATAGAAAAACAACTGGAGAGACAAGGCTGCTCAGCCAGACCTGGCATTGTGTGTCACTGCTGGTATCTGTGTATTGCCTGCTATAAAGCTATCCCCTGCCTTGAGACTGTTCCCTTCCAACAAAATTTCTAGTACTGTTTTTAGAGTATAGCTGCAGCAAACTGCTATTTTGCATCAATTAGTGGTGGATCACCTGGCAATGAAGGTGTTACCCAGAACAATGCACAAACAGATTTTAGTCCCATTTGCTCATACACGCTGAGTTGTTTGTGCTGGCTGTGTCAGCTGCACACAAGCTGTGGTTTTCGCTCCTGGCACCTTCACTGTGGGAGCAATCCCCCGATGTTTGTGACTCTCGCTATTGGGGTCCTGCTTTGCCTTGCTCAGGGGTTCTTCTTGAGGCTCTTGAGTATTGGAAACTCCCCTGGACTTGATTGCTAGATAGCTCACCACCTCACCAATGAGGCTGCAATACAATCCTGGCCTGCCCTTTGCCTGCAGGTGTCAGTTTGGTCTTCAAAGCCTCTGTGCCAAGAGAGAGATGATGGAGTAGGGGGATATTTGAATGCTACCCCGGTATTCAAAGTACACTGACTCAATACTCCCTTCTGTAGCAAGCTGAAAGGGTATGGCCAGCAGCTATCCCTGTGGTGTTAGAGTCCTGAGCAAGTTTTGTAGGCAGAGATCATTTTGCCCTGGTGGTGCTGCTGCTGACTCAAGGTTGCTGGCATTTGTCTCTGGCAGTTTTCCCTACCCCTTAAGATGACTGCAGTAGTTACACAGTCAGGTGGGATCCCTGGGTGATTACCCACAGGGTTGCAGTGTGGCCCAGGACTTTGTTTAAAGGAATGTACTTTTTCCCACTAACCATGAGGACCTCTGTGCAGGTGGAAAGATCAGTGTGATCTATAAAAGAAAGGCTTAAAAATGCATAGAAAACCAGCCTTATTTTCTGAACTTTTATAGCAACTTTCTGACCATGCATTCCAGTGTGAAGCAGCATCCTCCCTTTGGAATTGTTACTGGCAGAGGAGTGATACTGCCAAAGCGCTTGTGCTGGGAAAACAGCAGCACAAATGTGGAAAAGATTAAAATGGATCTATTTGTGTAAAAATCATCTTCAGTGGGCGCATGCACTTGAAAACTTGGGGAAATCACAGCAGAGCACATAATGCTTGTTTTGAGTTTATTAAAAATAAATAAATAAAGGCAATGACAGGGCCTGTTGTGCCAAGCCGAGCTCTGGAGCAGCCTGTGGGCTGGCTGGAGAGAAACAGAGGGGGTTCCCCAGGGTCCGCCTAGGAAGGGAAGGTGATGAGAGATGCTGGGGCCAGGGTCCTGGTGGGGGAAGAGACCATGCAGGTGTGACAGCAGGGACAGGTGCTGTGCTGGGACGCGGTGGGGACAGAGCTGGCGGGCTTCGGG
>VYZM01017360.1:185772-203810 GCA_013398915.1 Dromas ardeola | reverse complement strand
GCTTTTTTTTTTTTGGTGTCTGTTCAGTTCATAGTAAATCATGTGTAATGAAGTCTAATTTATTCATCTGAACTTAGCAGAGACAAATCTGAATTCTAATGAAGCGCTGTAAATTATAGCTGGATAAGGTAAAAAAACATAGTGGTGGAAACTGTGTGGGGACAGGGTGAAAACTTCAAATCCATTTTAAATTCAGATTAAGATTTTATTTGAGGCTTTATTAACCATTCCCAATATAAAACTATGAAAAGTTCTCAGATTAAAGCAGCTCAGGACTACTCAGATTATCATTTATGGGTACTCAAGGGTGTATAGTCTGGCTGGACAGAAGAGGGATTTGATACTAATATGCAAACCATTCATTTATAAAATCTCCTACAGCCTTATCACACCAAATGACAATCCCTTACTGAACAAGCTTCAGAAATCACTGCAGGAAATTATTTGAAAGGAAATGCTCTTCTTTCAAGTTGTGTGAAGAGTACATTACAGGAGGACAGTGAATTTTCAGGCTTTCTGTATTTAAAAGAGACTATACTCTGCATTAAGCCTGTAAAAATTTTGAGCAGCATGAAGATCATCTTCTCTTCTGTATGATAAGAGCATGATTGAGCTTTATATACAGAAACAGTGACAATTATAATCTGAAAAAAAGCAATTTCCCACAAGTAATTAATTCAGAATTTTGAGAGTTGCCCGAAATTTTTGCAATGCCTGGGAGAGAACTATCCTAAGTCATGACATTTCTAGGATTGTCTCAAGACTGTTTTTCTCCCTGTGGTATCTTTATCTTTTGTTTTAAAATTTGTATGTACTTGGAGCTGGCATTGCTGCTTTCTCTAGAATCTCTTACACTTCCACGACACAAATTTCACATGTTTTTCTGCTTTCAGGGGGACCACTACAGCTGAGTTAAACCAGATTTTTATATTACAGCTGTGTTTACAAGAATGGTACATTTCTAGGGGATTGAAAGATAGATGTGTTCCATATCCTTTTGTTTGAATTTCTACTGAAATACAGCTACTGCTGTGGGAAAGATACTAAAAAAATACCCCTCGCGTAAGGATTAACAAGTAAACAGCATCAGAACTTGTTTGAGAATTATTTTGATGGTACAGTGTTTTTAATGTCAATAATCCATGTCGTTCATATTGGGATATTTGATTTGGGAAGCAAGAGTCTGTGGTCCTGAAAGATCTGGGACAAGGCACACAGTTAAAAATCAGTTCAAGCCCAGTTACCAAAAGTACTGCTGACACAAGGTTATCCATTGTATTTTAATTACATAAAAGATGCTATCACCTTTCAGAATTTTTTTAGCTGAGATAAGATTTCCACTTTTTTTTTTTTACATTGTGTCAAGTTCTTATTTATTGTCAAATAAACAGTCAACAGGCTTTTTGGAGAAGACGGAGTCTGACTCTGGAGCTAGTCACATTTTTACAGATCTCTTGTGCTTTACCCAAACGGATTAAAGATTCCTTGCCAGACATACATACTCTACGTTCAGTGAAAGTTCATATTTTTTAAAAGCCATAGTTAATATTTGTTCAGTCATAAATTAATAGGCAATACAGGCATCTTTCAGATCTGGTGGGTTTAGAAAGCTAGTCACAGAGCATGGCTTCTGTGACATCGTACCTCAACATATTGCTCCACACTCCCCATCAGTATGAGAACAAGCAAGATATGGACAAAGTTTGTCTTCTACAGACATAGCTCCCCATTTTCTGATGAATTTTGAGAGCATGCTATGCTGAGCATCTCAAGACTTTGCAGAGCAATTTCTGGCTGTGCACAAGCTCTCAACAGATCTCAGCAGGACCCCTAGTAATGCGAGATGGACTCCAGAAACTTAAATTAAGCAACTACCTCCTCTTCCTTTCCCTCAGACTACTTCACATACTTCCAAAATCATGCTTACAAAATTCCTTGCCTTCCATACAGGTGCAATTGATGCAACGGATGATGTGGCCGAAAGTATTAGAAAAAGAAAACACTTCTTTTTTTTTTTCCCTTTAACCACAGAATCATAGAATGGTTTAGGTTGGAAGGACCTTAAATATCATCTAGTTCCAACCCCCCTGCCATAGGCAGGGACGCCAACCACTAGACCAGGTTGCTCAAAGCCCCATGAATGCTCCTTGTTGAAGAAGTAAATTAAATTTAAAAAAAAATTTAAATTTAAATTAAAAAATTAAATTTAAAAAAAAATTAAATTTAAAAAATTAAATAAAGTAAATTAAGAAGTAAATTAGAAAGCTCCATTCTAATCAGGTATGATTTACTGGATTGATAAAAAAAAAGGTTCTTTCACTTGGAACAGAGGTCAAAGTCAAAAAAGCTTTTTGTGTCATAAATGACTTCTTTTATGTGGTACACAGACCAGTCATTTAAGGATCAGCTGCTCTGGGAATCAAGTTACTGCATATTTGCTTTGATAATTCAGGTCTACATACTTGTTCAGAAGTAGCTAAAAAAAACCTGTTTCTCAAAGGTGGATCAGAGACAGATCTTATGAAAGGAGGAGAGAGAGGCTGGAGGCTGAAATACTTTCCTTGCTCTTTCTTGGTTCAGACATTCTTACAGCTCAATAAATTAATAATCTTTAAATAATTCTTAGTGTCCTCTCAAATCAGTATTTCTCAGAATAAAATGTTATCCTTCCTGACTTTTCTAGGTACAGCAGCATTCTGCTATTTTGAAAAGAGCAGCTCTGAATATTCACAGCAATATGTCATAATCCCTATGGGCTGTGCTGCCTCACCCTGGTGTCATATGTGATGTATCACCAGTTTCCCAAGCTGCTCAGCAGCTATGAAATATCAAGAAGTTAATTTCTTTAGTCTGAAATAAATAATCTCTCCAATGGCGTGCTCTAAATGAACACCTACAACCCGCAAAAGAGAGCAACACCAATCCAGTGGTGACTGTCACCTTTCTAAAGTGAATCCCTCCGCTCCAACCCAAAACTGGCTCACCAGCCAGACTTTAAATTGTATATATACATTTTCCAGGCTTCTGTACTCATCAAGGCAAAAGTTTAAGCTGAAGTGGAGCCCGCAACTGCCAACCACTTTTCCTCGATAAATCAATAGTGTTTCTTCCATGCTGTTCCCTTTATACAGAGAAATATTTTCATACTTCTTATACTACTAATTTTCACCAGATGTTGAAGGTTTTTATAAAGTTTCAAAGCATGATTAGTAAAACGAATGACATAGATAAAATCACCTCAGCTCATATTAATACATGCTTGTTTTGGCAACCAAGTGGGAGGAGGGGAGATGAAGTACAATGAAAAGGTTATTCAGAGATTAGACATCTGGCTTTTTTCCTATTCTCAAATTACACACATTACACATGTACACCCTGGTCTTGGATGAAGTAAAAGTCCTGCGCATAGCCCACTGTCTCACTGGTTTGCCGTGAAAAATTGAGCTGTTTCGAGGAAGAATGCATGAACTGTGAAATTTTAGGTACAAGAATGAGGTAAGGGAACTCAAGTTCCTCCTTAAGTCAGTCGCTTTTGCAGAACACAGGCAGCACAAGTACTTTTCCGTTGAACCCCTCCCGTCCCAACCCTGTAACACCGCCCTTTCGCAAGCTCAGAGACCAGGAAAGAAGAAACGCGAACTTGAGGGATTGGACATGACAGTACAGTATTTTCCTTGGAAGGTATGAAAAAGCCCTTGGCGTTCACCCAGTAACGCCTGTCCACTGACTCTCAGCGCGGCTCCATCTGAAAGCGCCCTTATGATGAGGCAGGATGAGGTGTTTTCCCAAGCCAAGGCCAGAGTAGGCACTACCTTCTGTAAACCCATCTCTGGCCTTTCCAGAGGCAACCTACTGATGGCTCTAACAGCGTGTTGATTGCTCCACCTGGAGGATGCCTAACCTCTTCCGGACAAAATGAGAACGATAAAAAGCCTCTGAAGTGGAGCATAAAGCAAATCTTTAAGCACTCCACAAATGGGAATTTACAACAAGGAAGAGCTGACACAAAGTGTTTTCTTAATTGCTATATTGCTCTTCAGTTTTCAATTCTCTGCTACAGAAATTTATATGAATTTAAAGCCAAAATACCTCACCAGATAGCTGACATATAAGGGGTGTTTCGCTTTCATCCATCTCTGTAGCTACTCCAACATTCACCTCACCTCATATAAAAGAAAAGCATTCTGTTATCACAACTACACACTTGACACATTATTCCATTTTTAGAACAGAAACTGTTTTGATGTTCTGTATTTATATCCAAATAAAACACCTTTCCCTTTCTTTCATATGTTATGTATGTGTGCTCCAAGCTTGTGGCTTGTAACTGCTGTTCCATTTCTGTTCAGAAAAAGCTAGAAATGAGAAGTTCACAGATCCTTTCTACAATAGTATGTTTTAAAATAACAGCAAGTACCTACTTTCTGAAATTGTTACTCTTTCTTGGAGTGCCCAGAAAAGACAGGATGTATTAATTTTTTCCTTTGTTTTAAGTACAGGATGTTTCTTCTGGTTATGGACGTAATACCATAAACTATGTTATAACTGAGATGTGTTATTTCAGAGACCGTTAATGCTAATGGACTAATAACAAATCCTAATTTAATGTGCATGTGTTTGCATTTTGATGCTTATCATCCATGTAAGATGGGTAGAAATATTCTACAAGCAAAATCGGAGAACTGTTGAACGTACTTCAGTATCAACTGTGTCTATAGCCAAAAGAAGATGCTATAGGAAGTAAAGCATTATTATATAATGATGAAAAATAAAATCTAACAAAATATGGGCTTTAGCCTTAAGAAAGTTTGGTGAAAATACACAGTAAGAAACAGAGAAAGAAACTCAGAACATTAGTACCCAAAAGCCAACTAGATTGTGGGCTAAGAGAAGAAGAAACCAGTTGGAAATGCACCCACTAAAAACACACCCCAAAATTACTTCCTACAACTAGCCCTCTGCTACAAAACTTCCAGAAAATACACTAAAATGTCTACAGTTGCTTACTCAAAGATAAAGGAGACTGCAGTGTGAATTTTTTAGGTTCAGCAGAATTAATGATCCTTAAACTGTAGCGGAGTATGCAACAAATCAAAGTGACATACACTGTGCAGGATTCAGTCAATATCCATCAGAGACTGTGCTACAACAGCATCCACATAGCAAGAAAATGAGCATACTGGAAGGAATCCACTCCAGGATATCTGGGACTAGAAAAAAATCATTACTTTTACGCACAGCTGTGTAAAATAATCATACTGTATAGAGGTGACTTGTAAAAACGGATTAATTTTATAACCTCCCGAGAGCTGCATTTAGCAACCATATGTTACTATACCAAAATTAACTGTGTTTCTACTGCTATTTATTTGGTAGCTCTTAATCAAAAATTAGTTCAGGAAAAGTCTATAGACTGAGCACTGGAATTTATGCATAGCCTGAGACTTTTATTCCCACCTCTAGATGCAAACCAAAAAACCAAAAAAAAATAATCTGTGGTGCTTTGTTTGAGCCAAAAGTTTTATTAATCAAGCATCTGTGCAAATGTTAACTAATCATTGTCATACTGCTGCACAGTAGATAAACACATGCTGATATTCCCATCTTACAGAAAACCAAGTCGCTTGCGTTCTCAACAGCCACAGAACAAACCATTGCTAAAAATCTGTAAAAGTCTTAACTTCCTAGTTTTTCACACTTCACTACTCAGATTTAAAGCTTCGTTCACTGAATATACTGTTACTTGATGTGTTCCATGTGCTGATTTTTTATTCCATTTTCAGCATCAAAGTTGGATGAAAAAGTTAGGCATGTCTGTAAGAGGTAATATTCTTTCTGGAGGAAAACCCTGTATTCTAGCCAGAAGATTTAAATTGTTTGCATTTCAGTATGTTAACTGAAAACATGTTAAAGTTATCGCTTTGGGTCACTGAATAAATTTTTTAACCATTCTTTATGAAAAAGTTTCCTACTCTCCCATCAACTTCAGTGTTTACTACCTGTTTATCTAGCCGTCTTTTTCCTTGTTCCTCTACTTCAGTCTATACCGTAAGCCTCAATTTTTTCCAGGTAGCTATTCATAGTAGTAGGCTCTCCTGTCTGCTCTTATCTGTTTAAGTCTGTTAAAAAATAAAAGCTGCTATTCTTAAGCACATGCCGCTGCTTTCACTGCTGCTCAGCAGCCACAGGCTGTCTGTTCTGACTCCTTGCCAGCTCCCTCCCTGTGTCTGAGCGCAAGAGAAGCAGGCAACGCCAGGGCGGGATGCAGTGTGCCATGGAGGCACATATCTAAGTAAATAGATGGGTGATAATGGGATTCACTAGGCTATTTCAGCAGCCTTATGCATATGCCTATGGATGAGGAAGGCTGATGCAAGGAATCCAGGCCTCCAGGCTTCTTCAGTTCTCTGTGACTTCCAGTCACATGAAATAGAATGGCATCTCAATACAGAATGAGGGAAATTGGATTTAAGTCCCAAACCTAGACGTCTTGTTGAAACAGGGTCTTAGGAACGCACATCAGGCTGATGCTGCCTGCAGCAGATCCCAGAGCCCCCCAGAGTCTTTTCCTAGAGGTCTGTCACCAGCAGGTCATAGGATGCAACATGAAAGACAATGCAACCAAATATTTAATACCTTATCTTGTCCCTTCTGCATCCCCAAGCATTATTAACTGTGCACTACTCAAACACTGCTCTAAAGACAGGACAATCAGTCCTTTCTGGGGCTTTTCAGAGCTGCTAATCACCTAAGTATTGGGCATTTCCAAACATTATTTAACATACCTTGGACAACAGCTTTATGAATTAAAGATAAGGAATTATTCACTGTTACAGCAGAGAAACAGACAAATTAACTTTGAAAGCATCCATTAATGGTGAGTTCCTGATATATGATGCCTAATAAGCTTTGGCTTTTTTTTCTGAATACGTAGCATTTTATAACATCTTTTATATGCCACTACTGATCCTCATGACTAGCTGCCACTGAAAAAGACTAGCATAGTCAGACCCCAGTGGCTTCACTTTGGCATCCAGAAACACAACAAATCAAGACAGGGGTCAGAGGAGAAGGACATGTGTGATTCAAGCAGCTGTGGACTCCTAGTGACCTGCCCTGCACCACTTAACAATTCTATGGCATGGACACGGACAGGAGACAACTCCTTAGGGCAGTGTTGTCTGACTGTACACATGAAATAGCACTGTCTCCAACTATGCCTCTTACAGGGGACTGCAGAGCCTGCTAAGCATTTCCTAGTATTACCATTTTAATAATATTCTCTTAACTCGGTGTTTTGTGTGCAAAAGCAGGTAGAGAGTAACAAATTTTAAGGTAGAAATAACATGCCAGTTGACATCTATTGCTCTGGTTTGGCGTTGCATTCACATACCACCATATGGTCTTGCCCTCAGAGCCGGGGCTCTCCTCTGTTATGTACCTAGCTCAGCGCTGCTTAATCTTTACTGAGCCAGTGGAAAATTACTGGAATTAACAACACGGAGTTGGGGAGCCTGTGTGATGGGCGCTCCTCCATCAGTGTTGGAAGATCACAAGGTCTGGACACGAGCTAAGTAGGTTCAGATCAGCATTAGCATTTAGAAGGCTTGTTTAAACTTATCTGATCTCTCTGCTTTTAATAAATGTTGTTAATATTCTACAAATAACATCTAGACGATCTGTTAATCAACAACCACTGCTAAACAAACACTACAAATGCACTGTAACAAGGTAATGCCAGCAGAGAAAGCAGGAGTTAAATCGATCTGATGTAAAAGATCCTTAAGTATAACCTGAAAATATATTTTGTTTGAAATTTGTACTTAAAAAAAATTGATTAAAATGCCAGGCCTAATCACAGATCTGGGACCTGATTCCCACCTTCCACTTTCATTGAGCAATTAATTATTCCTTGAGAAACCTCAGGTTTTGTTTTTCTCACTTTAAAACCAGTTTCCCTTCCAGCATGTGTGGTTCACAGTGACCATTTTCCTGCCTTACTGTGCTGTCAAGACCATTCATCAGAATACCTGCGGCTCCAAGTGATGCAATTGGCACATGAACAGCACTTGAAAAAGCAGCGTGCACTTTACGCTCAGTGCAGCCATCTGCACTTTCAGGAAATATGCTAATGCTCTGAGAGTAGCTAATGGGGTAGAGGTTGCAGGATCAGAAGCAGAAAATCTTTAGGAAGTTTTACATTTTATGCCCTACTGAGGTTCTCCAGTGGAGTTGTGAGTACTCCCCTCCAACTGTTATTACAGTCTACACCTTATCAAGCACATTTGCTTCCAAATGAAGACATGCTAAAATGCCTTGGATTGCTCTTAACCATTAGTAATAACCACTAGTTCTGCAACTGAGAGCTAACTTCTCAACTTCAGTGGCTATTTGCTGTTTTCTACTTGGCTTCTCTGTAAGACTGTCAGCTTTCTGCATTCCTTAATATGTTTATCTGCGTGTATGAATGCTGATATGTATGATGATGATGATACTTAGTACCATACCGTACTAGCTGAAATCAAATGTTTTAACGAAGCCCCTTACAACGGCTGAGTTCTGTCTTACTCACGTGATAAAATGTGTTTAGGGATAATTTTCAGAGCTGCTAATCATTACAACTCACTTAACATCAAGATCTACAGATTTGTAGCACTTTTATTGATCTGTTCATTAAAGCATTAGGATATTTTATAGCACTTCTTTGATTTCAAGTTCAGCTTTTGCACAATTTATAATATGCTTATAGACATGAAAAGATACATGGCAACATTTTTTTTTATACTGTATGACTTCTGTCTTTTTCTCCCCTCGTTGTCCATTTTCTCTGGTCCTATTTATGACTTCATGCCTTATCCTTCTATTCCTTCAATAGCTAAAATCTTGTGAATGTGTTCATTTTCTCTTTTCTTCTCACTTCTGTACCACTGTACTGCCAAACTGCTGTCCTTCCATCTTTTGCATGTTAACGTAATTATGATTTCACAACTTACAATGGTCAATGTCATTATAATTTAGATTCAGATCTTACCTACTGCAGCAAACCTACAAATGACTAACAGCTACCTTTTCCCTATCTTGGCTATAACTGAGCTAAAAAGGCTCTAAAAAGACGTTGATGTTAAACTCCGGTCTCTCTTAAAGCTGCAGTTGTCAGAGACGTAATAGATAGCTGGGGAACATAACTGTCAATGCAGAATATGGAGCGGGAATTTTAACCGGCAGATTAAAATGGAAATAAGCAAATGGGTGTAAATTGGCAACTGAAAAGTTGCTATCCACACTGGGTGATTTGCAACTTGGGAAAAACACAGGAGAAGCCCAGCCATGAGCCAGAGGAGACACCCAATCAAGGCACAACAGCTCTACTGAAGCAGTAAAGGTGGCACCAAGGCAGGCAGCCCAGCAGCCTGCTCCCTCTGGCAGGGGATTTGCAGACCAGGACAAACGGTCAGAACCTGTAGTAGGCAGGTCCAAAAAGGCACTTGCGAAGGGAGACGGGAGATGCACAAAACCACCAGTTATCTTCAGAAGCAAAACCCTGTCAGTGGGTTGGAAGGGCCACAAAGGCAGTAGGAAGATGAAAACCAGCCTAAGTGTGGGAGAGAGGAGGATGTCAGACATAGCGAAAAATGCTGCGAAAGAGCCAGAGCGACAGGAAATGCCAGACTGAAGAAGTAATGTTCAGGAACGAGGTGAGAAAATGGGGCTCTTCCTTCCCCCGACGCAGCACTCCTTGCACATCACAGACTGTGAAATACAGGGGCAAGGCTGGCTATACGCTCTACTGCTTTAGACAAGCAGGCAAAGGTGTATCCTGCTGGTCTGCGGTCAGTCAGACAGCTCTTTACAGTTTGTTGCCAGCATTTTCTGCTAAGGAGAGTGATCTTGTTCTGGTTAAGGCACAGTCATCTTTCACCTGGTAGCCTGAAATAAGGAAGTCTGACCTGGTGCTATTTTTTCAGGGCTGCAATGACTACAGAGAAGACCACAATCTATAGGATATGCTAAGAACTAATTGAAATATCTGAGTGAGTTAATACATAAAACCCCGTAACAGCTAAGCCATTTCCTTCAATGCCTAAAGGAAAACCAACTAGTTAAACTAAGAAATCTGACGAGCAACTGGACTGTCATTCCCGTCCTCCCATCTGCCTCTATCTCATTTGTTGTTGCAGTAGCATCATATTTTTCCGTATATTTTTACAGGGTCTGATAGGAAGTGTCTCCAATCCTGAGGACACTACAGTGATAAAAATAGCTTTATCAATATTCACAGGTGCTGACAAAATCGTATTCTCACGTATACACTATTTCGTGACAAAAGAGGTGCATCTTTTGCCTGAACAAAGAGACAGTGGCTTAAAGATTATTGGTCTATTTTTTCTCTGCCTTTTTCTACAGATATATTACAAGCTGTTAAATAACATTGCTTTCCTGTTACTGCTGAATACTACAGAGATGCCACAAAACCTCAACAGACTGCTTGTAGCAGGATCTAAGTTTCTGAAGTAGTGAACTTAATGCAAAAGCTAGACTCGTCTCTAACTACACGAATTTTCTATAATACTGTCCAGATTTATGCAGGGCCAAATAGCATCCAGACTCATCAAAGACAGGAATTAAAAGGCTGTTTTACACCTTAAAACTCCCCTGCCCCACAAGAGATAGCAGTGGAGAGCATGGGTGAGAGTAGTGGGAGGAACATAGCAGCCCTGGAAAAAAAGTGTTTCAGCAGGGTAAGGATTGGTGTGGTGTCGTGTTGTCCCCCCGTGCCCCTGACTCCCACCGTTGTCTTACTGCCTCCTGACCATGTTGCGAGAGCTGTGAGCATCATCTCTTTCTCATCCCAGCTCTGCTTCCCAAGAGTATCAATAAAGCTAAGCCCAGAAATGACATCTCTGCCTGCCCCCCACTTACTTAGAATGATTCTGGCTAAATACACCCAACAAGCCTGCATACATTTCTTCTCAGTGTTGCTCTGAGTAGCTCATATTTAGACATTCTATACATTTTCAATGCCTCCTGTACATCACTATCATTTGCTTGCTTACCACACTTAAAATGGAAGAGTATTTTCATTCCTTCATCACAGACAGAAAAGCAAACAACTGAATGGAGCTGAATCAAGCTCCTGTAATTAAATTTAAACAAAAACACTGCCTGTACAAACCAACTTTTGCAGTAATTTTTCAGTTCTCTTACCACTGAGATTATTGCTGCATCCTTGATCAGTTAACCTTCAAAGATTACATACTCTGTCCACTGCAACATTTTAAGAGGACGTTGCAAAAAATTAAAAAATTATATGGTTCAGTTGATAGTGAAAAGCCTGAAAACAATACCATTGTCCAGTAGGCTACAATGAGAGCTATCGCAAACAATCACTATGCCAGTAATTAAGCAGTCTTAAAAGGAAGTTATCCGCTGACAATGCCCAACATGCGTTCCTTTTTTTTCCCCACCGTATCCTCAGAGCTAGGCAAACAATCTGAAAAATAATCTAACGTGCTAGGTGACTGTGCAGTGAAGTTTTGCTTCCTAATTATAAATACCATGCCTGCGCTCAGACAAAAGAAATCCCATTGAACTGATGTAAGCTTCTCTCATAAAGAGCTGCAACAGAATTAAAATACAGCTGCCCGGTTTTCAGTAATGAGGTCCTGGGTGCTTTGCATCCTGCTGACAAACATTTCCCCTTTTTCTGTCTCAAGTAACTGCAACAATAGAGCCGTTAATCAGGAAACCTTCTGCATATCAGCCTCTCGGAGTAAAGAGATGCTTACCTTCTAAAGACTTGAAGAGGCCTTTCTACTGGGAAAATAATAAAGATGCTGTACTGCTGCACTTCAGCATCCTTCTTTCTGTAGCAGTTTACTAGGAATACAGATCCTCCACCATTTTCTTGTCACGTGGCTAGTGGTACTGCTAAATAAGGGTGATCACCTGCCTTCAGATAGCTGGCTGCCTGAACCAGCAGCTACCGGGCTTTGGTCAAAGGAGCGCTTAAATGAATGCAGAGCTGAGCTTCAGACATGAAAATTATTTTTTCCCCCACGTTCCCTGTGGAGCTTTGTCGGAGCATCACTGAACTTTGATACGGCGAGTCAGCTGGCAGTAGTGAAAACCTCCCCGCTGTTTCGTTTCAGAGCCCGAGGAAAGGTTGTGATGAGAGACTGCATGACAAAAGTTCTTACGGATTCAGCCCGTCTCAGCCCTCATTTGTGTTTGCATCGATGATTACAGAGCACATGCATATTCCAACACGCCTTACATAATTTGTTCGGTTTGCAATTCAGCTATGGGAGTGCATATGCAAATTTTTTTTAAAAAAACGAACCACCAAACAACCACCAGTTCAGAAAGCAAGGTGAATTCTGGGAACACAAACTGTATGAGCACCACAAAGCAATGCTCGTGGCCTGTGCTCTTGACTGTGTTTCCTAGGGGTGTGCTTGAAGGAAGGCCATTTCTTCCCATGCAGTGCAGTCCCACAGTCTCCTTTTATAACAGCCTGTCTGGGGGAGTGTC
Source organism: Dromas ardeola (assembly GCA_013398915.1). NCBI lineage: Eukaryota > Metazoa > Chordata > Aves > Charadriiformes > Dromadidae > Dromas > Dromas ardeola. The sequence goes on along the minus strand of VYZM01017360.1, from coordinate 191,279 downwards.
CCTAGAAACTCCAGGTTTCTTTCCAAATGCAAAACAGCTTTCATTCCTATTCCTTTGCAATCCTGTGGCGGTAAAACTGCAAGGCAACAGGCCCTAGGACTAACCTTCGTCTAATTTCTCCCTTCACGCCATGCAACTCCTCCTTGAAGACAAGTTACATGAGAGCTGGAGATGCTTTCACGTCAAACTGCTAGGCCATAAGCAGTCAAAAACAAACAAAAGCCTAACCTCATTTTCACTTATCAGTACAGCTCCACGCTCACCTACAGCACAGTGTAAATAAAAATTCAGTTGCTCCCACCTTGTTCTTCATGGTACTAGCAAACCTACAGGGAAAGTTCTCATCATCGCCTGTCTGCTGCAGATCTCTCGAGAAATCAGCCCCCAGCTACGGTTTTCAAGAACAGCAGGCCAACACCAAGCATTTAAAAAAATTAAAAAATCGTTACTGATATGAAAATACATTTCCAAAGAAGACACTGTTGCAGATGTGATCTCCGATGCTACTGTCAGCTAGTTTTACATAAAATTTCCAACAATGGGGATATTTTTTAGCACTTTTTCAACTGGGCATTCTTTAATTAATTTGAAACCAAAAGTCTAGACACCCAGAAACTGTATCCAGGAAATAGAGCTATAAAGTATTTATGTACAATAGAAGTCATTAGTAGCATGATTATGATGAATATATGATATTAGTAATGTGGCAGAAGCTATGGCCTTGATCCTCCATGCTCAGAATGACACAGAACATCTTTGAGACGTTGGGACACTCTGCTGGGACCCACTAAGCTCACTGGGGCTCACTGTCAAAGTCAGGTCTGGGTCAACAGGGTTGTTTCAAAGCTTGTTAATATTTTAGGCTGAAATCTCATGTCATTGATCACACTGATTGGAATAAAGTATATAGTGAATTATCTCAGAAAACCATGGGATTTTGAACAGTGGAGGAATTATTCATGTGACCAATAAACCACACTAACATAGTCTAGGTCTTCTTGCTTTAAGAAAGTGGCTCTGTCAGACCTATCTCACAGTACAAGTAAAATTTCAGGGGATTTACCTGAATTTTTTTTTAGGTATTTTTAAAATTTTTTAAATTGTTTTTCAGTCACTGAAGTGTTGTCCTCTTCTTGTTAAAAGGTTTATATAAAAGTACTTGGTATTTGGCATGTAAATATTAATGCTGTTTTTACAAAAGTGTGATCATCACCACATTGGCTGCTGCTATTGTTTAACAGCTGCCTCTGCAATGGAAAACTGGGTTTTTAGTTTTAATTAATTTTCAACCTCCAGATGGTGATGGAAAATACTGTATCACCCCAAAACTGATAACAAAAAAGATGGTTGTCATGACTTCATAGGTCAAATCAAGTAGAGGGAACAAAATGATATTACTAAAGCCCATGCATGAACAGCATATGCAGTAACTTCCATCAATAAAAAAGGTTCGCAGTGAGACTCACTGACATTAAAATAGATTATTACAAATTACTATTTTTTTAAATAAAATGTTTAATGAATTTACAGCTACATTGTTGGAAAGCTCCCTCTCCAAATCTGTCCCAGGCATTCTTCTATTTTCACAGAAGCAACATCTTCGCAAAAGCTAATATATAACATAGAGCTTCTAATACATAATGTATAGTATTATAAAGATTATAATGGTATGATAAATAATAATGTAAAATACAGTCATTATATACTGTCCCACCCTAAACTCACATGAATCTTGAAATCTCAAGAAATCTCAGCAAAATTAAAGAGTTCTTGCACATGCCAATCTAAACATTTTGTTTAGTTTCAATTAGCTTTTTTACTTTTGTTACAAGGCATTAACTTTCATTCACATGGGCTTTTCTACAAGCAACCTTTGCAGTTGTTGCTCCTTTCCTTAAGTGTTTGTTTTTAACCTTTAAAGTATGCTCCTTGTGTTTAGTCAATTGCCATACTTTGTGCTGCGCCAAGTGGGAGACCCGAGTTCAATTCCCATTTCAAGTCCGTGATCTTGTAGTTCAGCAGGAGCTGGAAGCACCAATGAAGCAACATGCCTGGTCCCCAGAGTGCCTGAAACTGCTTTCTGGCAAATCTGGCTAATTAATATAGAATCTTGACAGGAGTGAAAGATGACAGCCCCACAGGTATGCAGTGAAAAAAGGAAACGGAGGCATCCAAAGAGAAGTAAGGGTTACTTTACAGAATGTGGACCTTAAACTTACACCAGATTTTCAGTCCTTTAGGCTTCCTATATATAGGAGCCTCCTTTGACCATTAAAGCAAGAAGCAAACTCGGGCTCTCTAGTTCCTTGCCTTATCCTGGCTTTTGGGTGACATTTTGAAAAAACACTGGGTGAAACCCTTGGTCCACGAGTCAGTGAGAATTTTTTCCCTGGTTCCATTCTGTCAGTATTTTAGTTCCAGATGTCCAGTACTGGACATTGATACTTGACTTGAATCATTAATGACTTTGAGATATATGATGTGCATTTGGCTAAATCACAGAGGTAGCAGAGTAGTCTCAGAACTCTTACTAGTCTTGAAATAGTCACAGCTTTTTCTTTCATTATATTTTATTATCTTTATTCACTGCCAACTACAGGCGATGTGATGAAAACAGGCTTCTCTATTAAAAATTTGCTGGATTGCTTACAGTACTGGACAATTTCAATAGCCAGCAGTACAGCAATGTTCACAGAGAGGTATTTCGGACAGAGACAGTGGAAGAACTATCTTTTCTAAAAAATCACTATACAAATACGCCGAAAAAACTGATTCCTGCTTCTTTGAGAACGTGCCATCAGAAAGAAAAATGAAGCTCTCTTTTGCGTAAGCCTTATTCTAGTGGGTTAAATAAATCTTGGTAGTTTTACAAAGTATCTTGTCTTCTGCTTAGTTTTGCCACCAGTTTTCCAAGCTCTCCCCCAAACCTTCCAAACATCAGTGTCCTTGTTTCCACTGCTCTCACTACTTCTTATTCATCAAGTCAACACATCATTTCATAGTATTTCCCTCAGCTCTTTCTAACTCTTCCTACTAAGGAAAAGGATAATCCTTTGCTACAGCAAAGGTAACAGCAAGAATGATCTGGTATACGCAACCACTAACACACCCTGAGGAGTGTGCTGGTAGGTAGAAGCTAGCATAGTCATCTGCAGTGTTCTCCCTCTGCCTCCTGACCACAGCATCCCCACCGAGCTTCACACAGGTCTCTAAGACAGGACAGCTTCTGTCAGGAAGAAAATGACCTCCAGTCTTCATAAATTTTACTCCCGGCACACCTCCAGCCACACCAGCAGCAGCGAAGTATGTTATTCTGCCTACCCAACATTTGTACAGTGCTCCACAAATTCTTCCTTTTAAAATGTAGTCACTCTCAGCTGTTCACATATGGGAAGAAGTGTAAAAAGCTATTTTCTTTTTGGAAGGAGTGACATTAATAATGTGATATCAAATCTTTTTGTACTTTTTTATAAGGCCAAAGAAACCTCTAGGATTTATTGTTCCTGGTGTTTGTATTTTACTGAGACAGGTTTATATATTTTCTTCATCCTCATACTTTTCTTCTCTTCCTGCTGCTGCTTTTTCTTGCAGAAGAAAAACAAGACAGGAGGGAAGAACTTTACCACCAGTCACAGACTTTCTTAAAACCCACGTGAACAGTTGGAGAGTTGTTATGCTTGACATTGGGATGAAGGGGACAGTGACCAGCAGACATCAAGACTTTAATCCACTTCTTCATTCTCATTTTTGTTTACGCTTTCTGTTTCAAAACTTCAACTCTCTATTCTACAAAAATGTCAATTTTCTGAGACAAAGTGACAGACACTTTCTGGATGAGAGCAGAAAATAATGCAAGCTGCATCCTTTACTGACCCTAATTCCACTACCAAAGGAACCTACTTCAGCACAGTATGCAAGCAGGAGCTTAAGTTACTTCTAAATAGGGACGTGTGAATAAATTGTAGATTCAGAAAAGGGCTGAGAAGGAAGTTGCTGAGTAAATGTCTCCATAAACTTTGGACTACCATTTCAATTGTCCATGGGTTGGGATGTCCCCATCAGCTATTTGAGTACAAATGATGAGTTTCTTTATTCTTCAGAGATGCTGTGTTTGTGCCATACATGAATACATGAAGGTGAAGTACACACCTAAAAACAAGGAACCTAATTTCTATACCCTGCCAAGGGTATATATGAAACAACAACCAGAAGGCCACAAGGAAAGCTCACTTGCAGGAAGCAAAGGCTGCACTACAGAAAGCCCTGGCTTCCGGAGCCACTTCTAAAAGCACTATCACAGAGATGGGTGTTAGAGGTTCAGAATGCAAACCTAATTGCATAAAGCAAAAATATTTGACAAAACATAAAAATAAGCAGAGAACAGCTCTGGCTATCCAGCCAGACCTTCAGAATAAGGGTGCTTAATTTTCTGATACCAAGCAGGCTTAATTAACCATAAGCTAGGAAATAGACAATTCAGTCAAGGCAAGAGTCATATTTAATGAAGAATCCAAGAAACTTTCCTGAGTCAAAATTACGGTCTTTCAGAAGTACAAGAATTCAGGCAGTAGGACACTTCTGAGAGCTGAATATCAGTTACTTAGACTTCAGTTCTACCAAACCTACTTTGATTCAGTTCTACCAAAGCCTACTTCAAAGACGTAAATCTTTGGTGGGCTCAGAGCCTGATGACGAGCACCATCAGGCCATCCAGAAATGCTATTGCAAAAAGAACACAAGAAAAGCCTTAGTTTCTTCTCTTCTGTGATGACACCAGTGTTTCTGTGATAACCTCCCATAGGCTGGCAGTTCTGCTCTATCACGTTGTTTTAAACTCTGTCGGACAAGAAGGGCAGTTAATTTCAGACTTACAAGCTGTACATTGAGATATGTTTTAAGAAGGAATTTAGGTTTTTAAACTTTCAGCGAAATGCGTTAGAAAGCTTTTCTAATTACACACTTCTACGATATCAGTTGCTGTTTCTTCAGCTGTTCATGTAATAAGTTTAACGAAATTGACATATAATCTAGAAATAACTATCCCCATATGCATTCTATCCTTTCTACCATGATATTTTTGTGTGTTGCTTTTGTTCAAAGGAATCAAGGCCTCCATGATCATGCTGTGGGCATATGTAGGGGTATCTACACGTGTCTCTGCTATCCCCTAAAAAGTCTGAAGTCATTAACGGACTGACAAAAGACATAAGCTTATTATAAGTTTATTGAACATCAGCTACCAAGCGCAGGGGAAACTGAGGGGAAAACAGCACTGTAAAATCAATCTCTATTAGATATTAAATAATAACATTAATGGTGGAAAAAAACTTCCATTAGATTTCAGACCTTATCATCAAAAAAGTCTAACAACAAGACATAAACACAAAGGAAAGTAGATCTTATAGGTTCTGTAAATAATTGTTAATGGGCATGCTGAATAACTTCCTTGCTTTTCGTTACTTCTCTGGACCTCAGCACTGCTACTGTTAAGGACAAAAATAGCCACT
>VYZM01017360.1:85545-168915 GCA_013398915.1 Dromas ardeola | reverse complement strand
GGATTTTCTACAAAATTGGCAGAACTGGGCTGTGGTTCTACATCAGAACCATATAACTCCATAATACCCGAAGATCCTTGTGAAAGTGGAGCGCTTCCAGCAACAGCTTCAGTAGAAGAAGTTCTACTGTTTGATACCATTTCTGGTTGTCTTCTATTCATAACTTCCTTAACCAGAAGAAAAATTTGATCACAGGTCACCAAAGAATTTTCTTGATGATAAATGAGAATTTGGTCACATCCACATTCTAGAGGATCCAGCTCCAAACAAGGATTCTGACATTCTTCTAATTCACAGCAGATCTGTTGAAAAATAGGATGTTTCAAAAGCCATTGCAATCATGGGCATAAGAGCACATATTGAGTACTTCACCATGTAATACAGCCATACCTATGTATTCCTATTAATCTATTTCTTGGCCATTTTGCTGTAACAGCCTTATTATGATCCCTAAATAAATGAAGTATTAAAATAGAAGATCAATACAAAATATGTATTATATAATTGGTCAGAATATTTACTTGAAATTATACCATTGGACTTTAAAGTTCACTTTTCATTAGGAAAAGAAAATCCAAATAAATATTTAGTTGTTGCCTTAAGAAATCTGAGTAAAACATGTAAGAGTACATGAGAAAGGTATTTATGGAATAGGATAATTAGATTGATAAAATAAATACATTTATATTGACCTTGAAAGCCATAGAGTCATTTAGCCACCTGTCCCTAAAATCAGAAGTTTTTAAGACTGAGAAAGAGGTTCAAATAGTTGCCACTGAGATGATTTCTTCCATTTGGGGACAAATATAGTCAAAAAAATGGACAGCACCCGGCTTTAGATAAATGAACACCCTAGTAATAATTTGGCTTCATTTCAGATCTTAAATTCTTTAGCAATAACATACACATAGATGAGTTCTGGTCATTACCATTTACAATGTGTTTGCTCATCCTTCACTGCCAAAGACACATTTGTGTAGATCAGAATACAGAATCAAGTGAAAAGTAGTAGGAAAAAAGATCATTCTGTTTTAACTAAACTGAAAAATCTTGTCTCCTTCTGTATTTCTTGTAACCATACAATTTGGCTATTAGGCTGGTCTGAAACAATCATAAATATCACAATCTTTCATTTTGCACCATATAAATAATGCAGCCATTTCAAATAGCTTCTCAGTTGCCAGCCAACTGTTGCTACTTTTTGACCCCACTTAATTATTCAACACTTTAGTATACACTACTTTAAAAAAAATACATTCTTTTCAGGAAAGACATCATTTGATTCTTTTTCCAGGTACTTACTTGGTTGCCTAGCTCTAAGTTTTCCGAGTATACGGCTATTTGTCGCTTTGTTTGCTTCTCATCTGACAAACAGTTGGCCAAAATGACAAGTACATCAAACCCATATTTTTCTATGAATGCTTTCAGATCACCAACGAGACTCCTGTGTAACACGCAGTCCTGAAATATGGCAAGAAATTAAAAGAAATGTCAGTGTCTTTTCCTTGCTCTTTCCATCCAAACCTGTGCTGAAAACAGCCAGAAATGTTAATAAGCATCAGTGTCTGTAACTGGCAACAGAATTCCATTCCATTTGTCAAAACAGCTATGTGCTTAAAAGGAGTCAAGAACTGGTCTCACAGCACAGTAATGGACTTTTATTTCTCAAGAATGTTAAAATACTAAATGCAGGTTTTGCCTTCTTGAAACTGCTGCTGAAACAGGATTCTTACTTGTTCCTGCTATTTGCTTTTGCAAGGTTGCTCAAAAGTATTGGGCTACCGCTATTTCTTGAATAAAAACCTTTTTTGTTAGAAAAATAAAAATATTCTGTGAAATTTTTCATGTCAGTATTTCATTTAAAATAGTAGATGTTAAAATAATAGTATGGGGGTGCAAAATCAGGCACTCAAAAGGAAATTGTATGTGCTACCTTACTTTTGCATCCCTTTAGATGTATCCATTATGATGTTACATGATTGTATACAATTTTACCACAGATGATTATTCCTTTAGATTCCTTTATTCCTACTCTCTGAATTCTGTTTAAATCTTCAAAACAATAACCCCCTGAAATAAGGACAGAGTAAGGCAAACTAGTTTTAAAATTTGTGTCAAAAAAAAAAATGCTTATTTTCACACACACAACACACCAAATACACTGGACGTAAACACTGCATTTGTCATTCCTACTGTCATTTATACTTGGACAAGCCCAATGTCGAATTAACTTGATTTTGCAACATAAACCATACATCCCTCTTTCCCACCTGGGGACATAATGCACAAAGTATAAATGTCTCTTTTCAGTCCTCAGTTCTGATAACTGCCAGTGAACAAAATCTTACAAATTTTATTTTCTCTTTTATGTTTCTGCTATTTGTATTTCATTTTTTGTCATCTTCTAGCTAATAGTTCTGATGCTGCCAAGCTACACTGGCCCTGAATAAACAGCAGTTCATCATGAACACAACACAACTGGATATGCAGATTGGCATGTTATTCCCCTGCATCTGTCTCCTACCTGATAAATTACTGTTTTGGTTACATATATACAAATACTATTTATTAATCTACTCAAATGTGTCCACAAAATGTGTCTCCCTCCCTGTAAGTTAAACTTAAAACAAAAAATTCTGTTTGTCAAATGCTTTAGAAGTAGATTCTTTTCCAAGACTAGAGATGAAGTTCCACTTTGATGTCTGCATAGCACCTAAAAATTAATTTTATGTGAAATTCACAGAGATTAATGCACAAACAGAAGTCAGCTGTCAGTTTACTGGTGGACGTTCAGATATGAAATCTGAATAGGCGGTTACGGTGAGGAATTATGGCGAAAAAGGTTTAAATATCCAAACCGGTAACGTTTTTCTGAAGACTCAAGTATTGGGTATATTAGAAAAAGTACCAAAATGTGCCTAAGCATGGAAAAGTTACTTCAGTTATCCCATTCCTAACTGCAGTTGGAATAATTAAAATCTATTTGACTAAAAAATTTGAACCAGAGCAGATTCAAAACCACCTAAAAATCCCTGATAACTCCTTATTTACCCACTCACAGCCAATTCAAGAAGATCGGGAGGTCACAAGGCAGGACATGGACCAATCAAGGATCTAGTCTGCAAGGGGTTTTATCGCTGTACAGAAATAAAAAAAGTGATCATTCTAAAAAATGTCCAGCCTTCAAGCCTTATGATGCTTTATCTTCCATATTGCTTGCATCAGCTGAAAATGTAAGGAATTAGAAATTTTCTGGTAAAATCATGTGACTGAACCAGAAAGTGACATTGACTGAGATAATATTTGCCATCATCTCAGCCCGCATTTGGCACTCACAAAGTGGTAGGTTGGGGAGTGCCAAAAATCCTGCTTTCTGCAGTATTTTGAGAGAGGAACCTCTTAACCTGCCTACATGGCAAGGGAAAACTCCCCTGTCACAACCACGGCCAACTGGAGAGTCAATATATGCATGCAGGGTGATCAGAGGTACATTTCTGGCATTTAAAGCCAAGGACCTCTAGGGCGTCATACAGCAAGACTATGAATAGAACCGAACAAGACAACAACAGTTCACATGCTAGCAGCTCTTTGTTGGTGACAATGGTTACCACAGCAAGGATGTGGCACCAAATGCCACACAATGAAAGGTCAGTTCAGCCAGTCAGAGCAGGAACTAAAGATGCAAATGGTTATGGTAAAGCCCCTGAAGGTGCTAAATTCTGAATTTGCCTTGTGCCCTGTTTTTTTGCTAACTTATGTCATACGATTAAGAGCAGCACTGAGGAACTGATGTAGCAGCAAGTGATCCAGTAGCCTGCTGCTGTAAAAAGGGAAGTTGTGAAGGATGTTTCCCTGGTGGAGCAACTGGACTGGAGAGCTTGACACTGGGCCGCATTAATATAAACAATAATGGATCTGTACTACCTACATAATTACCTGACCCAGCTATTTGAGTTTCTATCCATTTCTTCCATGTTCTCAAACTTACTATTATTCAGAATGTGTATTTTTTTTTACTTCAGGTTTTCAGCATGTTAATGACTGAGAGAAGAAGAAAGATTAACTCTGAGCAGGCTACCTGTCCCTCTCCATTAGGTACAAGCTGCAGAAGGAGATCAGTTATGTACTACACATTTTTTCCTATGTGCTTCACATCCAGCTTGGCCTTTGGGCTGTGTTGGGCTACACATATTCCTTGCGTGCAGAATAAACTTGTCCAGCTTACTGCACTGGAGAAGCCTGCAGGCAGCATGCACTTGGTACTAGCAATTACGTCACCTGTGCGAACTTGCCTTTATCTAACAGTGCAGCAAAAAGTTCTCATGTGAACATCTTTTCTATTTGACAGTAGAAATGAGGAAGGGAGTTGTTTCCTTCTAAGAAAACCCTATAGTAGCTAAAATGACGAAAAGGCGGAAATGTCTTCGACGAACAGGGTGTCTCCAGCATGCTGTGCATGGATTGGAGGCTTATTCCATGCTACACCCCTCAGGGATCCCACCACCTAAAGGGATGTAAGATTATCTATAGTGTTTTCTCCTTACAATGTTAGGGTGACAAACAGCATTTTAAAAGATACCTCACTGAGTCTTCATGCTTTTCTTACTGGGATCATAACGGACCAGTGCCGCCTGGTGCAAAACACTATCAGCTGATAAACGACTGCTTAGAGAACATAGGAATCAGTTTAGGTGTGCCAGCACCATACCCCACATTGAAAGAAAATCTCTTTAAAGAAAATATGAAAATTATTTGAGGATTTAAAAGTGAAAGAGGGCCAAAGAATGTTTTACAGTGACGTCCAATTGACAGTAATACTGAGGAAATCATTAGGGAATGTCAGAACACAGTCCAAGTCAAGCAAAATGATGCTGATTACATCCCATTTATTAGTTTACCCATAGCCTGTCAGTGAGAAGACTTTCTGACAAAAAAGTCCTTATTCAGCAAAGGTATAAAACCCAAGACCCTACTAACTCTGTGGCATGAGGAATAAGATACAAGCTTCTCACATTACTATTACTAAGCAACAATTAATACTCAAACACCCGGCAATGTAAGTTGCTCGATTTTCCCATAAACAGTCAATAAATGTTTCTCGTAAGTTGTTACTTCACTAAGTGCACCCAGAAATGAAACACAAGGCAAACAGACCTCGATAAAAGAATAGGTCAAAGAATAAATCTGCTGGAAAATGCTGTTGACTAAGCTATTGAATAAAAGCAGGATCAGATTATATGTCTTACAGCGTCATGACTACCTCGTCTTTTTTTTCGGTTGACTGGACTATTAATCAAAACATTAAATTAACTATTAATTTTAAAATAAGCAAAGGCAATTTTACTAATATTAATAAATATTATTAATTTAAGCAATCATTTTTTTAAAAACTTTGTTTAATTCCATCCCTCCCCACAAACATCCATAAAGTTTACTCTTTTAAACTAGTATCAACAATGCAATTCAGTTCCTCCCTTCACAAGCATTCAAACATTTAAATAAAGACAGTTGCAAACAATAAACTCTTATAAATTACCAAAGACTATATATTGAAAGACGCGGTAGACATATGGACGCTTCCACAAATTTGCTAACCTAAGTAAACAACCAGAATGTTGCGTGTATTGTAAATGCTAACAGAAAATAAAACATTTCCTTCAGAAATTAAAAAATGCTAATCATTTCAACACTTAAGCTGCTACATCCCAAATTAATTACAAGCACTGTAAAATACGTTGTTGATGAATTAGTATAGTAGGAAATACACTGACATACAGCCAAACCATGACAAAGGTCAGTCATTCACATACTACTTTTCCTTACTTTATTAGCATGTGCTGGCTTGAATATTAATATTTGCATAGTGTACGGCAGGTAAACAGCATACGTAAACATTATTAGTTGTCATAATGCCCTCTAAGTAACCTATAACAAAAAAAACGGGCTGGACGTATACTTGAAATGCAATATACTTGAAATAAATAGAATCTAGTAGTAAATATGTTTTGCAAATGCTGTTAACTACGCAAGTGCATAGTTAACAGCAATATGGATACTGGAGAAACTTATTGTCTTAGCATTTGTTATAAAATTGTGCATTTGTTTTGACTAATGCTTATAAATAGTTTATACAATGCTACAACATTACAATACGGTGAACATTCTGAAATGACAAATATTTTTTTATCATCCAGGTAAACAGAATGAGAAAGTTTAAGAAATCCACAGACTTTTGAAGCATTTTTGAATGTTACCTGTTCAGTTATTATGTATTTCTGTTGAGAAATAGTATTTGATGCAGGCTGTATATTGTTGTGAAACTTCTCTGAAACTCGATTTTCTTACAGGAATCTCTTTTTTTTCAGTTGTAGAGTTAACATGACTACAAACATAGATGATCCTTTAAAAGAAGCAAAATCTCCAAGAAATATCCAACAAGAATTTGTAACTTCTCCATCTCTAGCAACACTTCCTGATTCAGGAAGCCAACAGCCAATTACCCAAGTGATCACTGTAAATGTACATTACACACACTTCTGATTCTTCTAAGCTAACTGTGTCAATATTAACCTGACAAAATTAAGAACAAACTGTCTCTTTTGTTCTTCACACTCCTCACATGGAGAGCACAATATGGCTTTTGTCAGAGGTGCTCCATCATTTTGGCTCAAGGAAACTGTCAGTACAGTTTGGGATTCGTTATTCATGGGCAGATACCCTGATGGGTCTAATGAAGCCTTTCTGCTGACAACTCATTTGCTAAAAATACCCAACCATCACAAAATATAAATGAGGAATATCACTGTATCCTATTACAATTGTCACAACCAAAGCAATTATCACAATACAGAAGTCGATACATACTGCTTCAAACTGTATTCTCTTAATATTTCATGGTCAGTACGTCTGCATTCCAGCTTATTTCTATGTGATCACTGATAAAACTTTATGACATACTTAAATTGCAATATAATAGGGTAAACACCAATGTTATAGCACACATGCAGAGCTAACAGTCTGTGTGCCATTTGTTGTAAATCCAGCTAATTACTAGAAGCCCCCTCCTTTAAAAAAAAAAAAAAAAGGAAAAAAAGCAGAAAAAGACTCAATTTTTTACAAAAGTTTTCAGGTAAGGTCAGTAAAAATGGAAAGAACAGTATAAACAGTATGGTGTTTATAAGACTCCAGAGACACAGAAAAGTATATTCACTGTTTTACCTCTTTTTTATATCAACACCACTGGTGAAAATGCTCTGTACAAAATTCACCATCTTTTCTGAAAGGAAAGACTGAATTTTTCTGTTGTGCATTTCAATCTAACAAATAGCAGCTCAGCTGTACCTGTATTTACCAGTCTTCTGAAAAGAACAAAAAAAGCAGCTAATTCTAATTTCTTTGTGTTGCTCTCTCAAGTTTCTAAAGCAAAATAGGTATTAGGTCCTAAACCGAAGGGCAGGAGAATGGGCACCTGAGAGCTTGTGCTGCCCTGCTCTGTAGAGATCCCAGTCACACCTTATGTTTAACTTCAGGTCTCCCGAGCTCAACTTAGAAGGAAATTTAAACAGGAAATTCTACGGCATTGTGAAACACTGCGTATAGAATAATGTCATGAGTGCCTGTTTAGCACTGATCTCACTCCCCTGTGAGACTGTGTTTTTACAGTTTCTTATTTTCATTAAATGCAGAATAACAAAAACAAAATCGCAAAAAAGCAAAGAAGAAAGAAGGATTCATCTATAATAAAAGAAATTATCATGCTTTGTTCAATGAAAGTGTGTTTAGCCAGTTTTACACTGGAAATAGTGCCTTTTCTACCGCACTGGTACATTTTATGATAGTGTGTCTTAACAACAATCTGCTGTTTATGAATTGAGATTACAGCTCAACAAGTTTTACTTGCACTTGAAACAAGCACAAATTCTGTGTACTCAAATCTAGGCTTGTCCATTTTAATCTATGTTTCATTAGAATTTATAAAGATGTCTATGTTTTATACGTATTTAGCACAGCACATGATTTCCAGGGAAGACTAGAAAGTCTTGACTAATTCACAAAATTAAGAAAAAAAAAGAAAAAAAGTTGCTCAGGGAAACAGTAAAACTTCGGTGCCATTATTCCACATTTTCAGAGCTAGCTGAGACAGTGCTGAATTTAGCAGCTGACGTACAGCATCTCCCTGTGTCTTAACAGACGTTATGATATCCATGTATCACAAGGATATCATAATGGCCCATTTGGCTTAGAACATTCTTCCTCCAGCTGGAACACCTGCCTTCAGCGGCCATCGCTGCCACGCACCTGAGGCAACACGAGCTCTTATCCATAAGGAAGGCAGCCCCCGCTGACTCCTGAGGTGTACAGCTAACTGCCTGAAATAGGACAGCCCAAAATGCTCCCTGGTGTCGGTGGGGGTCTGTGCACATACGCTCAAAGAGCGTAATAGATCAGAAGGGCTGGAGGTGAAGTCCTGTCAAGGTGCTGCTGCTACTGCATGAGATAACCATGAAGCATGTAGTCCAAAGACATAAACAAACATAGGTAATGGTGTACATACTGTTGTGAATGACCGTGATCATATGAGATGGCTGTGGCCACAAAATCTGCAAGAAAAAAGGTTTCACAGCAGCATAGGAATCAAAGAAGGGATGTATATATCATCTAGTCTGGTGAGATGAAGGTGAAAGTGCTTATTCATTTCCATCTTCCAGGAAAGAAATTCAAAGCACTTGTAATTTGTCTCATTGTTAATGGATGTTTTTCGTAATAAGAAAATTGTGACTGATAAAGATAAAACTGCCATTTTTCAGCATTTTTGGCAGTTGAAGGATAAGTAGTTTGGAGCTGTTCAAAATACAAAATACAGCAAAACATTTAACTGTGATTTTCGAGAGTGAAGGCTTAAATGCTACCTCCTTTTCCAAGTGTGTCTTTAAAACTCTGTCTCCGTAAAAAAATTAAACAGACGAACTAGAAAACTCGCAATCCTAACAGTATGACTTTTGCTGCAAGTAGGGAACTACAAGGAGATGTACTTGCATTATGTTAAAATGTGCTCCCTCCAGGTCTTTTTAAAGGCTGAAGTAAGTATGTATGTATTTTTTTGGAGTGAACTGCATGGAAAGTCTCTTATTTTGAAACCACAGGTATGAATATCCAAAGCCTAAAAGTAAAGTAAACCAAAAAGTAAGTAAAAAAAGTAAAGGAATCCAGAGACCGGCTTATGCACTACATTGACAAGCCAATATTACCTGTACCAAATATGCAGAAAATATGTACCAAATGAAAACAAAAACATCTCCATACTAAAGTACAGTGTAGTATATAAAATGTAATACATTATTTACCTCAAAAACACAGATGAGAAAAAGAAACACTATATTTGTGTCTTACTAATCAATAGGCCATGTGGACATAGCATACGATACACTTTTTTATTCTCCTTTATATTATTCTGCTTTCTGATCCTAGGTTGAGAACTTCCATTCGATTCTTCCATAGCTTGTAAATCAATTAAAAAATACTGAAAAAGACACAACCTACCACTTCAGTTACAAGGTTCATTTAATCACATACAATATTTGATTTCACTGTTGACTGATTAGCAAGCGGTAACAAGCAAAAGGCTGACTTGCCAGAGTGATAAATTAAAATATAAGAAACATCACAACCCTATATATACTGACCAGGAGCTGTCTATTTTAGCCAGCTAAGTCTCAGGTGTAAGTTTATATGTAATAATTCATACATTACAAAATAATTCCCATGCAAACATGTTAACGCAAAAGCACATTTCTGGCTGTCAAGAAAATTTCTGGCAAAATTAATCAACCATTCATCCATTCAGGCTCTTTGCATACCCTTTTGTCAAAGAGGGAATACTAAGAGATTTCTTTCCTCTTCCACGCACTCATTGCAATGGTTTGTAGAATCCATCAAGCTTGAGTTGATTTATTGAACTGTCTCTTAGCTCAGCAGTATAACTATAGCAAATGAACTGGTAACTTCTCAAAAAACAGCAGTGATTCAACAATATCTGGTTATTTAATTCCTTCTAACTTCAGATTAGCAATTTCTTAAAGGCACTGACTTGCATTCTTTAAGAGTTCTATCTGCAATTTTATGCTTGTATGTTTTTTTGGTATTTTGACATTTGACAAAGGCATTTTTCATTTACTACTGATGCCAGAATCTACCTAAATCTTCACATCTTCACACTAGCTAGTATGCTTCTATTGCTAGTCAATAGAGCTTTGACATTTAAACACAATACTGCCATGTACTTTTATGTGAGCCATCTTATTCCTTATGCTATGAATACTAAAAAATAATTACCCACTTAAAGTCCCCACCTATTTCTTTAATTACATAGACAACTTTTCCTGCATATTCAACTGTTTTTGTATTTATCTAATTCCACCGCTAGTGATGAGAATTGTTATAAAAGGTAGTTAAGGCACAAAAAACAGAGATATGCCAAGCCGTTTGAAACACTGTTTAAACATGGATTTTATCGCTAAGCATCGTCCATTGAACCCCATGGAGCACATTTATCACTCACCAGCTTTGCATTTTTCTTCATAAAGATATATGACCTTTGCCTATTAGATTTCATTAGCAGGGCACCATACAAGGCTCCTCTGCAGATGACAGGATAGAAAGCTAAACAACCTCGCCTGAAGGATTTGTGAGAATAAGCCCATCTTCAATCTTTGTCCCTGGGAGGCACTTCTAACACCTGCCAACCACAGCACTATCATCAGAAAAACATTTAGAGATTTATCTTCAGGCTGGTGATTATAAGAGATAATTTGTTTGGAGTATGGATAAAGTTGGTCTAGCATAAACAAACTACAAGCTCAAATTATACGACGAACCTCATTAACTATTGATTTAACCACTGCAAATCCATGAACAAATGTTGTATCAAAATGTTAATTCTTCCTGAAGGTACAATCAAGGAAAAAACGAAATGCCAGGGCAGGATGGTGAGCTATTTTTATGTGCACTTTTAATGCTTGCAGCTTAAATTGGAAATGGAGACTTCCTTCATCATAACAATGACAACAGTATACTATTGCCATTTTCCCATAAACATGCAGTTTTGTCTGCCAAAAAGTGCTATATCTCTTTAGTTGCTGTCACTATAGAGGGATGAAAGAGTGCTTTCTCTCCTGCTTTCAGGAACACTTTTTTCATTTGGAGACGGCAAGACTAGATGTACCGTTAAAACCACCTTCTGTAGCAAGAAGCTAGCAATATTGTAAATGGAGACCATCAGAGGCAGCAGGGAGAGACAGTCTGAAAAATTATATATACATTTATACCTCCTGTATTATACATATAAGATACAACATCCGTGCCTGTAACAGGAAATAACTTTCTCCTAATCTTTGAAAATTACTTTCACGCAAGCTAATAAATCATCAGTCTTCAGCCAAGAGCATATTTAGAAATAATGCAGCTGAGTTAGTCCTGAAGGCTTTTTTTTTTTTTTTTTTGATACAATGGAAGCCAACCCTGTCCTCTCTTTGGTAAAGGAGAGAAAAATGCTGCCAGACTTCCTATTGCTGCCGAAAGAGAGCAGCCAGAGAACATCTGCACTTGATGTCGTTGTGATATGGTCTAGCAAAGTCCCATTGCACCATGTCTCTCCCAGCATCCCTGTTCCTTAACACCACTACGCTTAGGGGGAAAACTTATTTGTGTATAGGATGTAGAAGGAAACCTGCAGTTCTTCCTCCAGTGTCGCACTCTGAACAAATAATTCGGTGTGACTTGTACTTAATAACAAAATACCAACGTTTTTAATGCTAATACAGACTGTAAAAACAGCAAGAATCTTTTGGATGGAACTCAAAAACTCGCAGCTGAAGCAGTCAAAAGAAGAAGAAACTCTGAAAATACCTTGTGGGACAACGTTATCTCTCAGCATTAATTCCTTCTAAAAGAGAATGGTATTTAATGTGAAATGATTAGTCATTCAGTCAAAAAAAAACCCAACCAAAACCCCAACAAAATCTGCTGGTGAATACTGTTTTTCACTCTGAGTGTTCCTCATACAGCAATGTAGCCATGCAGATGCACTCACACTTTTCTGGTTTCTGGTTCAGTTACCAAAATTTTTAGTAATTTACAATCCTTCAAATCTCTTTAAATTGTTTATAGGGTAAATGGTGATTTTAAACTGCTGAATTTTTTATTTTATACCTTTTTTTTTTCCCATCACATTTACTTTGCTAATTTATGTAAGCATCTCTGTCTCACTATAGGAAAAAACTCCGGTTACTTAACTGTTAAAGCTATTGCACTCTATTAACATACATGGGCAAATGATTTTGCAAGATAATTGATCTAGAATAAAAAAAATGGACTACTCTTATCAATACAGACCCATCAGGCATACAGATTTGTGCAGGATCCAAGCCTCTTTTCCCCATTAAAAATCCTGCTTTGAAAATCATCAGCTGATAATAATTCAAAAGAACCATTTGTGCAGGATTCAGATCTATCACTTTTAATATATTCTAAGTTGTTAATGTGTCAGTTTTGGATTGCTTCATCAAATTTTAGTAATCCATGAAGCCTTCTGTTTCATCTAGCTACCTCTTTTTTTGCCTTTCTAAAGGAGCTGTTTGTTTCTTCTCTTGGTCTTTTGATTGCAAACCATTTTTCTCCCCAAACTGTAGTACTTAATTTTCATTCCCTCCAGTACAAAATACTATTTTGTCCTGTAAGTTTTCTTCCTCCACTGCTGCAAATTCTTGACCTACGTTATTTTTTACTTTCCCTGTCATGAATTCTCTGCTCCTATTTCCAGTTTCTCATTCTCCTTCCTATTGCAATTGTATTCTCAGCAGGAACCACTGATATCACTTTAAGAATTTAGTTTTTGCTTTTTATAGTTTATTTCCTATTGCCCCAAATCTCTCTAACTGCACATACAGTTTCCCATTGAGGCAAAATGCGCTTTGATTGTACCTCAGTCTTTATTATGCTTTTATCCTTTTGTTCACAATAAATGTTTTCCTTTCAGCAGCACAGATCCATGGGTTTGAAACGCCCCACTCTAACTGGGGTCTCTGCATATTAAGAAATAGAAATAGTAATTATTACCTTTAGGTGTTCATTCTGCAAGCCTGAAAAAATAGGCCAATTCAGAAGCACGTTAACTAGAAGTTAATGGAAAGCCTCTCGTTGATTTCAAAAGATTTGGCACATGCTAACAATGTACATGTAAGTATTCTCCAAATCAGTTCCCTACACAGACAGTACTCACGCTGTTTCTCAGGCACTCAACTTCAGCAAAATGCCCTTCCAGAAAGTAAAAGTTTTCTACTAAGTATGTAAAAATTTTAGAAATGCATTTTGAATTATTTTGATTAAGTCAGTTTCGCACCATATGCTAAATCACTGGCACCTTGCTTGGCTGCCCATGCTGCCTTGTTGGTATGGAGTCACCCTTATCTGGAATAAAACTAGAGACAAAAGAGTAATTAATTTTCCATTCATTCAGTTCATCTCTCTGATGACAAAGCTGAACATCTTCCTCCAAGACACAAAAGCAAACAGGGATCAATGCGTTTTCAGTGGAACTGGCTTTAGTCTCATCTACGCTGGCTGTTTCTGAACAGGAACTAGGAATTGGACAGAGATGATCAAATAAGGTACACTGAACTTTGCCACCAAAAAAATCCCAGTCTTCTTACAAATGAGAGTAGCAATTCAGTTTCTTGTAATTCACATAAGTTTTCCCAAGGATTCTTCTAATAAGCACTTACAGTTATGCAAGAAAAATGCCTTTAGCAACTCATTTGTTAAACAGTCAGTTCCTTCAGAAGAGATAAAAGGAGTCATTACCAACGCAAGCAAAAAACAGGATAAAACAAAGTTCTTTGCAGATGCCTCTCAGGGGACACACACTTGGTTATGATCGGCAGAAGTTCAGCTGTTGGCACCCTTGTCTCTATTTTACATTTACAGTAGCTAGGACAGCAGTTTTTACCTTTGAGATGGTTCAAGTTTCTGAAAACAAAATACAAGCTATGTGTAAGGCAGATTTTTTATGACAACTGGCAGTATCGAGTTCCTCAGCGTATGGGCTTTATTCAGGTTGTATGCTTCGGAAAGTTGTGCCTTACCCTCTCTCTTGACAAGTAAAAGTGAAAAATGAGATGCAAAGCAAGACTGTAGCCTGAATCCAACTCAGAGTTAACCACTCCGAGACACAGGACCACTGCTCTGCTGACACTGGAATGTAAATCTTGTTGAACAACCATTGGCCCTCAGGGCCCAAAGCAGCTGGAATACATTTAATACGGTTCTAATTTTACTTGATACTTACATGGAACCCTTAATGTTTAAAAGAAATTATGACTAAGAGTGTGTAAAAAAAAAACAAAAAACACTCTTTTTTATTTTTTGCTAAAGAACATATACAATACAGGGATTTTTGGGGGTTGATCAACTAAAAAGTGCACTCAGTTTTAACATTACGGGAAGAGTGGCATAGAAAATAATTTTTTTATGTTTTCAACAGCCAGGCCAATTAGTTTCCAAAAATTTTTGTTGGTGCTGATCACGTTAGGTGGGCAGTGCTTGTGCAGCTTATCGGAAGTTTAAAACAGGCTTTACCAACTGTTGGCAATTCCACCTTGTGCACAAGTGACTGCGGCTAGCACAGCTGACTCTCCTCACACCATTACAGCCTGCTTTCAAGCACTTCAGTCTTGAGCCAAGCCTCATCTGTCAGGTAAGTGTATAGTTAAGACTGATAATAAAGCAAATAAATACATTTAAATATAAACTCAATAAATAACAAACTAACAAATTAACAACAAAATAACTACATAGAAGTTAACAGCACATATTTGAGTTTGCCACAGGCATGCCAGGCATAGCTGTAATGCCTTAGAAAACATTTGTTTACCCTCTGCTTCATGAATGCAGTCATGCATTGTCACTGAAGCATCTTTCTAACACAGTACAGACAGAAACAAGTACTTCTCAGCAACATCAACGCAAAATTTCATCTAACAAAGCAAGCAGCTTATTTACTAAATTTTGTACTGCTACCCATTGACTTCACTGTAGCCTGTTGATAACTTGAGGTTTCAAAACTAAGGTTTTGAATAAAATTCTTTAAATGTTGAATTTGTGTTGTCTGAACACTGAAGTAAACGAAGTGAAGATAGGGGGTAGGGTGGTCAAACTGCTAATACACTTACAGATAAAATGTACTTAAAATATATTCAAATCTTACCAAATTCATGGAACTGAAGTAATTAATGGAAGTAAAAAATACCTGCATTAGCAGGTATTAATTAGCACCTTATTAATTAGGCCCATAGTTAACGCTTTCTATCCTGCTGGCTCATATTTAGAATGCTCTCACTTCAACCTCTGTGAAATTTATGTCTTTAAATTCAGGCCCTCATTTATTTTCTGAAAATATTAGTTAAAAAATTAATACGTGAATGTGAAAGCTGGGTCTCCAAATAGCATCCAGTCTTCTTTCAAACCATGAAAAAATCCCATATGGAATGACATGAGGGCTTTCCCTCTGCTACACTGTCTATTGTGAAGTGCTTGAGAGAGGCATACAGTAGAATGCATAATATATTACGAAAGCCAAGCAGCAGCCGATAAGTAGTAAAGGCTCTTTTAACAACTTGCATGTTAAATGATGCACCTACTGTATTACTGTAGTTTTAGCCTTTTGCAACTCTGTTAAGACAACACCAGAATAAACAGCAGTATCATAGACCTACAGCTCTTTTGATGAATATACTTGTATCATAACCCTTAATAAAAGAAAATTTTAAACCCCAAATCTGCAAAAGAAAATAAGACAGAATGGTCCAGAGCTAGAAGGACATGAAGGCACTGACTTATTTCTCTCTACACTAAAGCACGAATCTTTCTGTTCCTCTCTCTCACAAAAGGAACTCGCTGTGGCTGTACTGTAAACTTCAGTAGAACAACATTCTTATATATAAGGTGTGGTTTACCTCCACCACTGTACTTTGAAGGAGAGGAGGAGCGATGGGAGGAAATAGTAGAAGACATGGCATCCTTTGCCAGTCCTTTTAGCAAAAACCTGCTTCCAGACATCAGAGAGGAGTAAGAGGATATGGCAAAGAAACTGAGAACAGGTAGAAGGAGATGGGGGGGATATCCATAAAATTGGCATGTAAGTTCATATCAGAATAATACTTACAAAGAATTCTTTGTTATGTTGAGTTCATTGAATAAAACATTGAAAGACGTAAGGTAGAGAAAGAAATAGGAAAGTATGTAAGATAACAAGCATTATATCATCTGAGTTTCAGCACTACAAAAAAAGGGAGCAGGCAAGAAGTCTTGATTAAAAGACGTTTAAGTCTGATCACTCTATCAAGCTTCAGTCTTTTATTCTTGTTTACCCACCAGATGGTGCCCTTGCAGCACCCATGAACAAGCTAAGTGCATCCCTACCTGCGCCTACAGACAGACACATACACGTCACTCTGTGGTTTTTCATACCTGTTTCTGAAGGGGCAGTTTTGATGACACTTGAACTGTTTTTAAAAGAGGAGAGTTTTCAGACAGGCTTTGGCATACATATTTTTCAAAACCTCATTAGAAGTCTGACTAATTTTGGTAGTAGCATGATCTACAGGCCATGCCTACCCCTGTGGCAGCTGGTTATCCACTGTGGTATCTGGATGTGCGAGCAGGAGGAGAATGACAGTTTGGCATCAATTAGGAGAGCGCACAAACTCTTAGAAAACACTGGATATTTATTTTGTTGCCTGAAACATGGTTTTTAACCTGGAAATACTTTATCTCTGCAGAGCTGTGTATTTCTCCCACAGTGATGGAGAAAGCTTTTCAGCTGTTCAGGTTAATGTGTTCCTGTTTGTCCGCTGACATTTAAACTGGAAGATACACAGCATTCTTCAAAGCTTGATTGGCACATGGAAATACAATGTGTAATCAGTGTTAATCTCCTAGTCTATTAGTACTGTCTTTCATAATCTACATATATTTTACAAAATTCTTTAGAAAGAAATGCTGTCAGAGCAAATGATGCATCAAATTCAAACAGGCCATCAAGATTGCTAATGGATTTTAATAGCAGCTATTACAGCATAATGGTATTTTCCCAACAGCTGTTTGTTTATAAAATTTTCAGTTTACAAGACCTTTATGTCCAATCCCAGGAGACATCCCTCAATTCATTTATAATCATTTGGTTCAACCTACACATAAATACTGTCTTACTCACATTGGGTGTGTTTGTATATGTGTATAAGACATGAGCAACTGCCACAGAAATGAAAATGATGGGGAATCTTACAAGCTAAACTAATTAGCGTGTATCTTTTGACTTCAACAGCAAATAGGTGGTTTGTATGTTTCTTCTCTCTTCCCACTCTTGATTAGCTCATTGCAACTAAGAAACAGCTGCCTGGATTATAGCCTATTTTATGTCTGAAGCTGACATACGATTATTTGTTTAGTTCCATGTGGCTACACCTGTTTAAGACATTGAAACATAGTGCTAGGTGTCACAGGGGCATAACTGGGGCAACTGGCCAGCAGACGATGGCACGACGTGGCCTGCAGAAGTAGTGGAGAAGCATTAGACAAAAAAGATCTTGACAGGCATCCAAAGTGTGATCTGAGCTGGAAGACATATTAAAAGACATAAAACCAAAAATGCATGACTTTTTCCACGCCTGAGGTTTGCTTTGGCTGTTTTTTTTTCCTCAATGTATGATCAAGTATTTTTGTATATCTCCTAGATCTGAAATCAGGAAGAAATAGGAAACTAGGACCCTGGCATGCTTTTTCCATTGAGTCATGTTCAGAATTGAACTGTACTCTACCAAATGAGATTTTGTTTTAAAGTATTGAGAAGATAACTAGGAATGGAAGCTAACTATGAACTGAGCAGAAAAAATGTTAATTTTATTGAATGAGTTTTTTAGACATTGCACACTTGCAGATGGCTGTTTGTCCAGCTTCTTTCCTGATTCTTAAGCTGCCTATGTAATTCAAATTTTTTAATAAGTTAAGGCTGAAGTCTGGATAAATGCCTCTTAGTATATGTACTAATGGATAAGTGGCTTTTTCCAGAAACATCTATACCGAATTAATTTTGCATCCATGTTGCCAGAAAATATCCTACTAACAACAAACACTGGAGAAATTTTGAGGATATAGGACAAGACAGAAAAATCACCCACTTCACTTTAAACGGTGCTCTCTTTGGACAGTAGATGGCTCCAATCTTCCACAGAAGAATGCTACCACTAAAACTCTCAGCCAAGACTGTAATTTCCACAATACAGGAACAGGGGAGTTGGTATGCAGTAAGCAGGATATGAATAAACAAGCTGTTAAGCGGGTACTGTTTGTTAGTAGTGTTAGGTAGCCACCTTACAAAAAGGCACCTTTCACCCATACTATAAATATTCTCCTGAATAATTAGCTAATAGTAAATGTCAACTACAGCCAGACTCTGTAGATTCACATTCTACCTTTATGCTTGCTATTCTCTGTGGTCTGATAAGCAGTTAGTGTCTCAAGTAATCAAGAAACTTACTAAAAGAATATTTACATTGTTTTCATGGAGTTCCTTGATGCTCATGGTCTTTACATGGAAAGCCACCACCTTCTTTTCCTTGTCTTTTCAATACTCTGCCATCACTTACCACTACTATTTGGTTCACATCCATTCTGCAAAGCATAGCTATTAGCAGCAGTTTTCATGCCAGAAGAAGTACTAAAAAGTTAACAAAAATATTGTTTCTCTAAGACACACGGTCTAAGGTATAAGGCCTTTTGACTCCCCCAGTGTTTGCCAAGAGAGTTACGGTCAGATCTATCTGGCCTTACAGCTGATAAGAGGAAAGCAATTAGAAAGCACAGTCTAAACGCGATCAAGTAAAATACAAGTATTTTCTATCTCTAACCAGCTACAGAAGAGTATTATTTAATATTGTACAGTATTATTTAATTTTGTTGGTTGTTGTAAAAAAAGCCATTGTCTTAACTTGTCTGAAAAGTGCACAGTGTATGTGTAGATACCTTCATGTTAGCATGCAAAAAATTTCCCAGTGCCTTATTTTTCCTTTATCTCACCTATGATCTTTCCAGAAGGTTTGTTCAAGGACTTTGTAATAAGTTAGATGTATTCCGAGATACCATCATAAGTGGTCTCCACATTAGAAAGTTAGGAATGACTACAGACTCTTCTGGCTTACTTGTCTTGGCTTGTCATGACACCAGAATGATTGGTGGATTTTCCACCTTTGGCCAACAGGAAATTTCAAGCTCAGCTAAAAACATGGCAAAGAAAGCTTAAGAAATCTAAAAGAAGGCTGCGATGGGAGATGAAATATGACCAACCTCCTCCATGAAGCTTTTTTTTAAAACTCAAATAGCTTTTCAAAGAACAGTGAGAAACGGAAAGCATAGTACTTAAAGAAAACATATAAAAATCAGTAAAGGCAACACTCAGACCTGACGTCTAAACTTTTGTTTATTGTTAGAGCTGCCTGTGGAAATAAACGTGTTGAAACAAATCTAATATATATGTATTTTGTACTGTATATGTGAAAATTTTATATAAGTTTTACATAATTATATGTGTTTTATATAATACATAAAAACATACATGTTATATAAATATAAATATAAATTATATATTTATATAATATAATATAATATAATTATATGTGGTTTCATATAATCTGTATATATACTGAATATTGCACATTTCAACTGTGTCCATGTGCATATATTCACTGCCAAAACAATATATCTGTAAGTATATAAACACACATACACAATACTGCTTGTGCATTTCAGTTCAAGTTGATCCAGTACAGCCAGTCAGTAAGCAGGCAGGAAATTAAGACACTACAAATGCTGTAGCTCAAAAGAACACTGTTTATCCAAATAGTACAAATAAGCTGTGGTTCAGCAAGTTGATTTAGATTAGAGATGTTACAGTGAAATAGTCTAAATGAAAAGACAAGCAACAGAACGTATTTGTGGTCATTTTTAATTTAAAACATTTGGGTAAAGAATGACCTATTATATACTTTAGAGTTTAATGCCTCAAACTCTCCTAACTGATACCACTGTTGTAGGAAAGCACAGCAATAGCCACAGAAGTAAAAGCTATGTAGCTGTCCAGAGAAATTCAAAGGTCATTAAATAAGAGACTCTTTATATAAATACAACTCAAGAGATATTAAATATTTTCTTCATAGTGTTTTCCTCACAATTTTATAACAACCTAGTAGCTACATTATCAGTTCTGGCAGAGCTGTGCTCAACACAGCACTTGTATCTGTCTTTATAGTAAGTATTCTGGCTGATGGGCTTCACCCACGGTTAAGGTTCCACAATTTAGGTTTTAAGGTACAGCCATGCTCTGACATAACCACAGCAGAAACCAACCAGTTCCTGAAATTAGAGCTGTTTTGCAACCTATTTTTTGGACATATATAATACTCATCCAGCTCAATTACTCCAAGAAGGTTAGAACACTTTTTGAGTTTAAATTGCTATTTAAAGAACTCGGAGTACTAAATTTAATTCTTGCTGCTGCTACAGGCTTCCCATAGGATCTCCAACATATCCTGCATCCTCCACCCTGTGTGCCATGCTGACCTAGGGAACTTTCAGTTGAATGATAGAACTAAGAGAGATTCCATGATGATGAAGGGGAGGGAATGGGGGGGTGCGAACATTCTTTAGAGTTTTCCTTGCATTTTCTTTGTACTTTTAGTGTAGTACAGAATAGTATGCAAATATACCATACTATATACGTGTAAAAATGCTATCTCTTCTGTACAGAATATATATTATTAAACTCTTTTTCTGAACAGTGCATTACATTTCCTTGTACTACTGACCAAATACTGCATTTCTTGCTGACCCTTATGAGTGAAGTGAGAGTCATGTGCATCAGATACTCATAGACGAGGAGATGAAGGGACTACTGAGGGGTTTGGCTCAATTCATGTACCATTATGGGATCTTTCAGGATTCATAATGATCCATAAGAATAAAATTTCACAGAACTAGCACAAAAACTACTTAAGATGTGGCACTCCCTCAGAGTTTATATGTCATTAATACATATCTGCTCAAATGTTTTGCCTCAACAGTAAAAAATTTGTCTATTCCACTGTGGGAAATCTATGTAAAATAAAATGCAACGCAAAATTTCTAACAATGTCAAATGGATGCAAAGCTGGTACAGAAAATACAATTTATCACTTCCTATGGCCATGATAAACTGGTAGCTTTTAAAAGGAACAAACACCTTCAACATTTTTTTTAACACAAACCAACTATATACTCTGTTTTCACCAATCACTTGAATGTAAAATTCTTTTGTGTCACTGACAAGAAAGCTATAGCGTATTTGTGTGTCTCGGTTTCTGTAAACTTATCTCTAGTTATTTTTGCTGAATAAATGATGCCCTATTTATATTATTATTAGGAACTCCTCCTAAGCTGTTCATAGAACTGTCTAGCGAATGGAAGGTAATCCACCACTGCAATTATCAAATTAATAACTTTAGCTGTGGTTTTATTGGTACTGAACATTATTCTAAGAGGGACACAAGTAAAGTTAACTGTAATAATGCCTGATAACACCCAATCTGAATCTTCATGGAACTTAAAATACTGAGTAAACATGTTCTGCATCATTTCTCAAATAAGTCTACAACTTCTCACCAAAAAAAACCCTCTTTTATTTATAAATGGAAATTATAACATTGAATAGTTGGCTCTCTGCTTACTAGGTCTGATTCTGATTTCAATTATATCTTGTAAGATGAAAAATGGCTTCAAATGAGTTAAGTCACCAGAGAAAATTCACATTGGAGAAATACCAATACCGATGCATTGAAGAGATACTAATACATCTAAGTAAACATCTTTCCAGGTAGGATGAGTTTCAATATCTTTCATGTTTCTCCCTTTTTTATTCTATATTATTTCAAGAATTGCTGAGGGTCTTACGAATTTTTAGCATTGACTTATTTCACATAAATTAATGTATAAAATATTTCTATAGAGCAAGATATTTCATCAAAGAATGCAAAACAATGTCCAGGATCCTAATAAATACCACTATGTCTGAAATGAGTTATCTCAGTAGTGACTTGGGCTCAGATTTATTGTACAGTTCATCAACTTCTCAGCATGCTGGATAATGAATGTTTCATTTACATTGCTAATTGCCAAGCCATGGTTCCTTCAACCTTTAACCCTTACGCTTTATCACATTATCACCATATGTCAATATAATTGCATTTAACATTCCAAATAACTAACTTTTTCACGAGGTCAAGAGATCCTTTTTTTAAAGCTTTACCAGTGGGGTATCTTTAAAACTGCGAAGACACCCAGCATCATACAGATACTGCAAAACTAATGCCATTTTTTCTTCAGGAAAACAAAGCTTCTATCTTCTGACCCCAAAATAAGCTCTTTTCTGTTAAAATCTGCATTTGCCCATTGTAACTAAATCACTTAGACTTCTGTGAAGAGCTTCAACTTTACTGTCTGTGATTATGAAACACTACTAACTAAGATCTAATATGAGATACCTTCCGTATCTGCATTAGATCTTTTTCTCTAATTTTCTTTGATGTCTGGAATAATGCAGTTATCTCCACATATCATATCTTGATCTTCATTCTGCTCTGCCCAAATAGTAAATCATTTTACTGTAGGTACCATCCAAGATGCGGTCTTGGGCTATGTCTCTGGTATAACAGCATTGCTACTCATCTGCTTACAATTATACTTCCCCTCAATGGGAAGTGGACTATATATCTTACCTCTACAATATCCTACGGACAACACTAATTCACTCTGCACCTGCAAGCCCCTTTCTTTCGGTTGACTTTCACCACAAATACGTCTTCTAGCTGTGAAATCTTCATTGTCAATGGCAAAGTTTAAGCCAAATCATATGCAGAACAAGCTGTTCTGGAAAAGGATTTTACTACCGCGTGCAACTGAGTCAGTTTTACTGCTTGGGCATGGTCAAACTTAAGAGAGAAATGACACTCCTGCTTGGAAACAGTTACATCAGCAGAGACTTCAGCCTCTTTCCATTTCTTTGAAACGAGAAGTTTCGGCAAGGTACTTTCTCAGACCAAGCCTGAATTTCATAACGTTAGAAATTTATTTCTCGGGATCTGAGTCAGAAATCTAGATGCACCCTCACAGACAGAAATAAGCACCAAATTGCATTAGAACAAAGAAAATGGATAACTTAAGACAAAATGGAATGACCCTAATTCATTTTCCATGCAGTAAAAATTTCATGTTACACAGCAGATAGACAGCTCATATTTCTCACAGCTCACATGTTCCTCGCATTGTTGTGGTGAATACATATACACACATACTTGTACACATATGGCACACTTTTATGTGGCATGCAGTGTCACAAATTAGAAGTCTTATCTCTAAGAATAATCCTATGGCATAGTGTCGAAGCCCACGAACTGGTGAAGCTTCAAGTTGGTTTGCATCACACCTCATACTGGTTTATGCCTTTATGTTGTGTGCAATAGTAGATCACTCTCCTCCTCTGCCATCATTTCGTACCTTTTCTCTGACTCTTGGAATGTCCTTTCTGACCAGACATTGAATCCCTGAAAGCTCCTTTCTTTCAGTTTCTTCCACTACCAACTTCTACTGCAGAAACTTCACCTGACTCTATGCACGGAACACTACAATATAATAACCGTACTTTAAAATTTTAAACTATAATCAAGTTGCAGGCATGAAAAACCCAGCATATCTTACGGGGTTCACATACCACTCTCTTCCAACTTGCAACTACAAAATAATAAGTTTTAGCACATACTGCTGCAAGCGTGACCCTCTTGCCAAGCTGTAGACAATCCCTTTTCAAATCACCTGCAGTATCCACCAGTAAACGTCCATTTGTCATTGCCCGACTGATCATATTGCTGGATGTCACAAAGAAGGACTGTTTCTGCTCCCTGCTAGCTTGGACGAAACATAACCTTGTGATTTACCTATACATAAAACATGAGAAAAGGCTGGAATCAGAACCATAAAACCCCTTTGAATCAGATTAGGACCAGAAATGTGTGTATTTTTTTTCTTCAAAGTGTTTCAACCCATTAAATATATATAAAAAAGGTAAAAAAAAATTCAAATTCCATGTTACCACTGGGAAATGAATATTCTTTCATGCACACCAGCTGAGACTCAGTACAAGTATTTCACTTAAAATAATTCCTAAATACGAGGAACTTTTAGCAGTATATGTCAAACAGTGTGTTCCTAAGACATTTACGCATATTGTGGTTATCCATTTCCCGCTGCTTCTGTGGAGTCAAACTTTGTTTTTATGTGAATAGATAACATTATTATCATATTTTGTGAAGAATAGTGGCACCAAGCACAGATACATCACTGAAAATACATCATTTGAAAATATGCTTGTTTTTTGAGTCTTTAATAATGGATCAAAAATATCACCAAATTCAGTGCCACTTTAAATGTGTTCAGAATTTGAATTCACAATGACTGAGTGTACAGTACACAAAGGATCCCTCATCACTTAATTTACATTAATGTCCCAAGCATTTCCAGTTGACAGAAGCCACTGTATATTAACATTTTTCTAAAATGGTTAAAGACTAAAATCCACAGAGTCCAAAATAGTCACCAGTGGCACCTGACTTCGGCTGGTTGTTACTTACAGAAATTTAAATGCATAAATAGGAATTACTAAAATGACTACTTTAATGGTTCTGTCCACCCAGGCATCTTGAAAATCTTACTTTGGATTTTACTGCTACACTGATAGTACTAGAAGTCCACAGGAAGTGAGGCTGAGGTTTGACTTCTGAGTAAATATTGGTTTATACTACAAAACACAACTCCATTACCTCAGAGGATCTGTGTAAGTCTAACTGAGTGGAACACTGTAAACAATTAGGCTAATGATAAACATGAAGGAAGAATTCATGCTAGATCATAAAACAACCAATATTTTCTATTTATTCATCTATAAGTATTTACAGATTAGTTCATGGAGAAGATCAACAAGATGCAGCACACTAGAGGAGTATAAAATACCCAATAATAAGCAGAGAAACAAAACTGGCTGTTCCAATTAACCCTTGTTCAAAAGACTGAACAAGGGGAAATCGAACACAACTGCAAATAATAATATGCAAGTTAAACACGCAACCTGTGGATCTTACTGCCAAACTGTGGAGATCGTGCTGAGAGAAACATTTAGCAAGACCCAGAGAAAGTGTTCTGTATTTATTTGAACAAAATACCTGCAGGTGTTGTAAATTAAGTATTTCCTCCTCAAGACTTAGAAAAAACGTTGCCTAAAGGAAATTATATCATGATTGTTCAATGCAGGACTATTGCACTTTCTTCTAAATCTGAATCATGCACAGTTCTCAATTACTTGCCTGAATCCTCAGATCTGGAATGGTAAAGTGCAGGTTTCTTGTTGGAACAGAAAGTATCCAGTCAGAAAGGAAAGTATGTGCATTACCAAGGTCTATTGTATGCCCAAAAGGCGGAGCACAGGACTCAAACCATGGCTTTTTAAAAGCTTTTTTTTTTGTAGCTATTTCCTGTTTGTAATTACAATATCAAGTGTGTAATGACAGCAATTTCTATTTTCAGAACAATGCATCTGTTTATACAGTGGAGATTCTTCTGCTCAGATATGACAGTTCCTAACTGTAAAACAGTTGGTTGGTTTGTATTTTGTTGTGGGTTGGTTTTTTTTTTTTAAATATAGCCATGCAGACCCTCCTGTGAAAAAACTCATTCCCCGAGCAGGAAGCACTGATGAAAGAGTGCTCACTTCGGTTGCTGATACATGCTTAGTTCTTTGTGTTGCTCTCCAGTGATTTTCCACATCGGCAGGGTAAGGAGTGGGGGTGACTAAGTTCTAAAGCGTCCTTGAAGGACAGTTATGGCAGCAAAGTCCCTAGAGGGGTAAGGTAACCTACAGCGTGAAAGGAAGCACACATGCAACAGCAAAAGAAACCCCAGGAACTCGTGGGAGATGGGAGGTTTTCAAAATATTGATGCTGTGGCTTTCCATGGTTGCGAGTCTCAAGAAAAACCCATACCATTATTTATTTTAGATCTCTTTCTTTGCCTGTTCCAACTCCTTGCAGTGGACGAGAGCATCAACACATTCACTCAGTTGGTGATCCTCCTGTGGAGGCCCAGGGAAAAGCTAAAGCTCCCCATGCCACAGCGAGAGCCGCGATGTTTTCACCAACTGCCCTTCATGGAGAGAGCACAGCCCTGGGGGGGCTTGGCTGCGCGCCAGATCGGAGCAGGGAAGGTATAATTCACACGCTGCCACGCAAGCTCCAGCAAATCAGTCTCATGGCAAGAAAAGCGCAGCATTTCAGTCTTCACAAACTCCCAGCGAGCGGCAAATACACACGTACCCAACTAAATGCCACAACTATACGGGCTGAACCTGAATATGTTTAGTTCAGTTTAAGAAAGGGGGGTGGAGGGAGAATATTAATATTTTCATTGCCTTTTTTTTCTGTTCACTCACTGTGTGTTTACCATAAATTAGACCTGCTGAGAGTGTGATGCTGAGCAACCCATATGGCAAATACTCAACTGAGAGATGTGAAAGGAAAATCACTTTTTTGTTTCTGAATTATCTCTTTATTTAGAGATTTATCTTATTATCTCTTCTGAATTATCCCTTTATTTAGAAAGTCTCGTTTAATAGCAAATGCTGAGAAACAATGCTGCTAATGCTATGTATATAGAGAAGAGATGACAAACTTTTTAGACTGAAACAATACATTTTCAGTAGAATATGATTCAGTACATGATGAAATTTGACAAGAAAACAGCACTTAACTCAGTGCTCAGTTAAGATTTTCATTTTTAAAATGCAATTACAGGAGTTCTTTGCTGTACAACTGCCATTTATTCAAACTCATCCCCAAATCCTTCTTCAGCTTAAACAATCCACAGCTAGTCTAAGTCCATGGCGTTCTACCAACTGAAAAGTTGACCTAACAGTTTCCATTTCAGGTACAAAATTAACCTATTTCAACCTTTTTCCTTTCTAGTCTGTGACAAACACTCAGAAACTGAACCAGCATACACAGATGTCTGGCATCCATGAAACCTAAAAAATTAAAATTCTGGGTGTGGAATCCTGGCACAGATTGCTGACTATATCTCTCTGGCAATGTTGCAGTGGGGAAAAAAGAAGACTGGACTGCAAGAAGATTCCTTGTGGACTCTGTTAGCTCTTACCCTTCTGATTCTGTAAGTCTACATTTTTTTTATCTTTTTTTTTTTTTTTNNTTCCCTGGGAGAGAGGGAGGGGGGAGGGAGGGTCATATTTTCTGAAAATTCATTGGAAATGTGACTAAGAAAAAGTCAAGAAAAATGGCATGACAGAAATGCTGAAATGCAGTCAGGTTGCAGAATATCTAGTAATGATATTTGTCCTTTTGTAAAAAGAACCAGAACGGGCAATAAATAGATGCCAACTGATAGCTTTTGTTGGGAAAGGTAGAATCCAGGGTAGGAGAATTTTTCCAACGGGTTTTGTTGTTCATGAAAGGAAGAAGAAAAATCATTTGACAATGAAGACAGATAATTCTGCCAGATTCTCTCTTTGATTTTACTAACTGTATAGTCATGTTTGACCTGAGCCAAAGAACCAAGCAACCCCCATTCAGATTCATTATTTCTTTCTTACAGAACCGATGATAATGTTCTCCCTAGTGTGAAAGGGTTGTATATACACATGAATTCCCCATCTCTACAATGTGAATCTCTACTGTGATTTTTCTTATTTGGGGAAGATAAAATAATCAGCTGCCATATTTTTCATTTGGCATAAACTTAGTGGCCCCAAGATAACTTTTTCCTGTTATACATCAATATAAGTGCTGTGTTTATCTCATGTTCAGACGGAAAGAGGACTGTAAGAATCATGGAAGACAGCCTTCCGATATGCATAAGAAATTCTGATGCATTGAGAGTTATGTGATCACAGCTGAAGAAAATATTCTACTCTACCTTTTTTACCTAAACAATTGAGAACTCTGTAGCTTTGTATAAAACCACAAGATTTATTCAAGCATGAGAAAGGAAAATCTCACCATCATGAAATTTTCAGTCAAAGCATGATTTTGCTATTAACCACAAATCACAAATACAGAGAAAGTTATGAAACTCAAATTACTGAGATTTATTCTTCAGATAAAGTAATTTTTAAAAAAGCAGATAGGAAAAAAAAAGAAATGCTAAAAATATGCTTAAGACCTTGAACACTTCCAACCCTTTTTATCATAATCAAGAAATTAAATCCATACTTAGCAACTTTGGCTAAATATATTCTAATTATTTCAGAAATGGGGCAATTTCAGGACTAAAAATAATATATTCAACCTAGAATTTCTTATGGTGAAAAATAATATAATTCTCTATCCCCAAAGTAGTGCAAAATTACCTTGAAGGAATTTTTATTTGACACTTTATTTATCAAGTCTATACAGAATAGGAAAAAATGGTCAAAAAAGTAAGACGTTGCAATACTTGCAATATACACAGGAATTCTGAATGTCAGATTTTTTTAGGGTCAAAGAGCCTGCAGGTTAGACTTAACGTGTATACACTTAAATACAAAAAATAAAATTTACACAAGCAATTTAGCCATGGAGTTGCAGAAGAAATTATATTTTTTTGGTGAATAACATTCATGAAGCAGCTTTATGATGAAAGCTACATTTTGTTAGAGAGGCAGAGAAGCTGTGAATAATTCTGAATACAAAAGTGGTGATCTTTCTGACAAAAACTTTATCTGTCTCCTAGAAAGAGGGAAAGAAAAATTGCATTCTTTCATAGAATGACAGCTGGTGTGCTTAGCTACTCTGAATTTGAGTACTCAAATAGGGGCTGAAGGGTTGCAACTTGAATCATTTTGATCCCCGTTTTATAAATGAAATTAGAAGTATATAAAATTAAATTGTATATTAAGTGTATTAAAATGTACATAAAATTAAATAAACCCTGAAGTTTTCAGTTGGACAAAACACTTGAGTTCAAGTAAGCCTGAGAGTGTACCAAGTTACACAGAGTCAAAAGAAGAATCTTCCCTGTCAACATCTAACCAGACAACATAAATGCTGAAAAATCTTACAGAGCACTTGATCTGACTAATGCAAAACTCAAAAATGTACATTTTAAAATAAATGATAGCTTCAGGACCAGGCTCTTCATATGTAGCAGAAGGTATAAAATTCAATGATGTATGCTGAAAACACAGAGTATTTTAATATTTACAAGTGTTAAGCATCCACTTATATTCCAGTTCAGAAGGCATTCTGGACACACGCTTTGCCAAAGATAGAACAAAATGACTATTTCAAGACACAGCAGACATATTTTGCTGTTTTTCCTGCATCAAAATATCACTATTCTAAATATATATTCCATGATTTTAAATGTGGTTGGTTTGTTTTGTTTTTTAATTTCTAAATGAAAAAACACAAAAGCAGTCACCGAGACAGACATTTGCTTAGAAATACTCTGTATCTCTGTCACTTGCTCTGGACAGAATTTCTGACTTCCGTAGTAACGCAACACTAACACTAGCAAACCCAAAAGGAGTCCTTTTACTTATAGCTGGAATTACACTGTAATCTTGGATCAACAGTTTAATATTCTAATTAAGTTGTTTCCCATACAATAACAAAGAAAAAATATAAACTAAATAGCACCAAATTTTAACTTTTCTGTAATATTCATATTGTTGTTATCCCTAACTATTATCAGTTCCTATAGTCTCATGCATTACAGCCAGATCTTAAAATAGTAAATGTCCAAGTTAGGTCTTGCACTGAAAATTTTAAAAAAGTGTATTGTATTTCACAGAAACACTCTTCTTCTGCTGAACATTTCTCAAAACAGCATCTCCCGCTGTCAATGTCTATGCCCCATAAGCAGCTGAGCTAAGATGCTACTGACAAGAACTAGAAGAGTATACAAATGATAAATTAGTCGGCTTTGTAGAAGTCAGGAATGCAGTCCAATAATGATACTGTAGATGACAGCATTTTATTTAGCTGAGAGACAGTGCATACTATACAGCTGTAGTTCATAAAGAAACAATCTTTATTTATTTAAACACATTTTGTAAATGATACAAAAGAAAATACAGTTTATCTTCTAGAACAATGTACTTGTAAACACAAGCACATTTTTACTGTAATGTTAGTAGATTAATCTAATGTCTATGCTTATTCCTTTAATAATTGTCATAGTTATTTTACTTTGTTTATTGACTTTTGAAGCAAGATTGAACAAAACCAGTAAAGCCAAAAATCATAAACAATAGCATGGGTCAAATTTAGACCAGATGTCACGCAAATTATAACATATGAAGTCTGCCCAATTTCTTTAGACACCTAAATAAACTCAAATCCTATATACATATTATTGCAGACCTGATTTCGCTGCACACCTTGTGCATTCTTAAAGAGAGATGCAACTACAAAATCTCTGATGCTTCTGGTTTACCATGAGTTTTGACAGCAGTATAGAATAAAATAATCAAACACACTTTGCAAAAGGACAGTTGAATAAATCATTATTCAATGATTTAAGCACAGGCCGAATTGGACTCATTGATAAAAATAAGGGT
Organism: Dromas ardeola; assembly: GCA_013398915.1. Lineage (NCBI taxonomy): Eukaryota > Metazoa > Chordata > Aves > Charadriiformes > Dromadidae > Dromas > Dromas ardeola. The sequence continues at coordinate 138,179 of VYZM01017360.1, read as the reverse complement.
CTTGGCCAGTTTTATGAGTTTACATTTTTCTCACATCACAAGGGACCATAATGAACACCTTGCCTAACATCCTTCACAACTGCGAGCAGAAACATCTCACTGCGTAGGGAAACTGTAGCTCATATCACCCTCACATCACCTTCTGGACGAGATCTGGTCTTGATTTTAAAACTATAAAACTATACGCAATCCTGATAATCATGGTAATCAATGTCGGTTTTGCTGCCATTTGATTTCACGTAGTTAATTGGGAAGCACTTAGAACCATTTAAGGCTGTCCCCGCTAGTTTCCTTTCATACCTTTAGAGATGAGTAACTAACTAGCCCAGAGAATTCAGCAGGTCTGCCTCAGCTCTCCACACCTCGGATTGTACTCATTACAACCGGGGTACTTCAGCTGACCTGAGGCATCAACAGAACAGCTACCGTCCTCCAGAAGACGCAGTCTGACGTTTAAAAATAAGTACGGTATGTACATTGATGCATGTTTGGTTGCATTACCCAGTCCTGTAAGGTGATGACTTATCCCTCCTAATACTTCTAAAAAAGCAAACGAAAGTATCTTCAAGCTTTGTGTACTATATATGTTATACATTTTCCTACAGGCAGATTTCACACACTGACATTTTAAGACCTTAATTAAGGTTGATTTATTTACAAATGGTATGTTTTCAACTCTCAGAAATGATGTATTTAATGTTTTATTTTTAAACACAATTAAAAAATAATATATAAATATATACATACTGCAAATGTAATACAGATAACAAATTCATTTAAGCCCATTTATGCACATTAGTGACACACCATGTGGCAGAAAGACTAGGACTACAAGAAGACCCCTTGGCGATTTATTTTATATTAAATCCCTAATGGCCTCTTCTCATCTTTGCAAAAATATGCACAAAAGTCCAGACTATGCAGCCACTGAAATGAATGGTTATTTATTTGCTAAACGAGAACCCTATGTTTAATGTTCCTTAGACATAAGGTAGTCTGCAAAAGTCGCATTCCTACAGCTCCATACATCATTTATTTTACATACCCTAACTTCTCACAACAGGCATCAGAAAAATATCTCTGAACAGCAATGCTATTGTAAGTTGCTGAGAATTTTGTTTCCAATTCCATTACTGGAAGATTAAATGTTAACATGTTTACTTGAGATTTTCTTCTTGTTTTGTTTTTGGCATTAAAAACAAATTCATGGACCAATCTGATGCCATTTAAAATATGTTTATATTTATACTGCAAGAAAAAAGTTCCCAAATACATAACTATGGTCCAATCATTACAGACAGACAACAAAAGTTCAAACCTCCAAACGAACATGTTGTAATCTCACTTAACTGCATGCAATAGTCTACCTAACACTTGTTTGACACACTCCAGCTGAGACAGAAATTTTCAATCTGCTTTCCAGAAGTATTAAAAACATCGTTTTTCATAGTACATTAATAAAATTGTCCAAATCAGTAACACGGGTGCATGCCATACTACTGCTAAAAAGCAGCCTGAAAATTAAACCATCTCTCTGAGATCAGACTATTTATTCATTAGGAAGCAGATCCACTGCGCGCCCAAACATTTCTAAATTTCCTTGGTTACTTGGTGGAACAGCCACTGTGAGTTTCTCTGAGACACAAAGCCACAAAGAGGAAAGTTGCTGCAAGAGCCAGAACTTTCCCTTGGCACCATCCTCAACTCATTTGGACGACTAGTTGCCACCTAAGGACAGTCAATCTCACTGCGCCAGCACAAACTTGCAGGTCACTTTCTTGGGGCAACACCAGTGGTGACAGCAGCCTCCACTGAGGCTCTGACATTTCCTTTAAACCTCCTGGTTGGCACCCCTATGGAGGTGGCTCCAACCTTACAATACTAAAAAATCACACAATCTCTACAACCTGGAAAATGTCTTTATGAAGTATTCAGATACCATGGCCAGCAACATGAACCTCAAAGGATCGGTCAGCCTTCAGAATGCAAGTACTCCCTTATCTGTAATAGTCAATAGCAGACAATCATGGACTATTTGTCTTATTTTCAACTGACTGCCCTGCTCTCCCCTGGAGAAAGTTGATTTTCTGGCTTCATAAATTACTGCAAGTTCTGTGAGCAGTTAGAATAAATTTTCATGAATCAAAAGATCAAGGACGTAGTCCAACAAAAACATTATTAAGCTACAATAACATGAGACATTTCAATTAAACTGAACACTCATGAAACCTGGATTGTTCTTCTGGTGCACAAGGCTTAAGAAAGCAAAGAACAGAGTTTAGTTTACAAAGGAAGTATTCCTTTCTCAGGAAAAAAATGACTTTCACAGAAAGTCACATTGAGAAGATATTTCTCATTTCCAAGAGAATTCCAGCAGAGAACAAGCAAAATATACTCTCAGGGTATAACATAATGTAACAGAAATTAACTGTAATGCATGCACTGAATTTTGCTAGAATATCCTATGAGTAATCATTATTATGACTTGGGGAAACTTCCCGGCAAAGGCAACAAAAATAACTGTGATCTAGGCTCTGTCACTTTTCTTTTGTCACCCCCTTGAAAAAAATGCTGCTGTGCCTGTGAAATCCAAGTAGCATAACACTCTGGCAGCCAGTCACTGGAGACACAGGTCTGATTTCAACTTACAGCTTCAATGCCACCTAAATCCAGGAAGCGCAGATCCAAAAGCAGTTATCTCAAGAAATGCAAAGCTGCATACGGACTCGTATAGAAACCTAAGTGCATCCACACTAAATGCCTTCTCTGCCTTTATCGCTAACAACAACACTGTCTACTCCTTTAATATCGCTTTTATCAAGACACTTAAAAATCAGTCAGTTGACAACCAGCAAGCCAACAGACAATGGATGCAAATCACACACTGTTGATTGATATCAGTAGGAACATACAAATAAAGCACTGCGATCAATTGCACTACTGTTTTTGCATTTATGTCTTTCTTTATGAGAAACTCGAGAGCAGGAGTGTGACACATCTCTTGAGCACCACTATGCAATAGTACTGGAAGTAATCATAAGCATTAACTCACAATTGACGACTTATTAGTTACCATAATTTCCTTCCTTATAAAGTACAGAACTTAGAAAACATTCCCATAGATACTAGGAAATCTGTATCTATACTTATAAAAATAGGATTAATAGCAGCATATCTAACACAAGTTTCAATTAATTTAAATTCACAGCACATTTATGAAATAAAAGATTAATATCCTCATTTACAGAGGGGAAACTGAGGAAACAATTTATTTATTTAACATAGGAAATCCGCAGTAGAGAAGGGAAAGGAACTTAGCCGCAGGTCAATACTTTGCTAAAAAGAGCATCCACCCTCTCAAGAACAGAGAATATTTTCAGAATCTACTTTCAATAAAGATCTGTAAATCTTGCCATAAAAACAGAAATAAGGAAACCTTAGAATCTTTTGAGTCCATGCTACTGAGGTGTGACATTTATTGGGATATCAGACTTACTGATCTCTGTGTTTATTATTGTGAAACGCTGACTGAAATCAGAACTTGGGTGTTGAGCTGCAACACTCTCATTCTTCATGATACACGTCCAACGCAGCAGGGGATGCGTGCCTCTGAACAGCTTACTCTACCCAACCGTAACTGTATAATCATCATCTTTGTTCTTAGCAGTATCACCTACATGGTAGAGCACTGAAGCTAGGCAAATAATCAAGCCTACAGAGAGCACTTTAATGAAAGAGACTTTTGTATACCTGTCAATTTAAAAAATATAAAAAATTGACCTTGTGAGATTTCTGAAGAAGCAAACACATTAGAGATTCAACACCTGCAGCAAAGCCAAGCCTGTTCTCCATGTTCCCTTCATGTTTAATCAGGTAACGTCTGTAGAGCACTTTGAGGATGAATTACAAATTACCATTATTATTGCTGAGGAAATCCTGAAATCATTAAAGTTTGTGTATTCTGACTTCATAATAGAATTCTAGACTGAACAGACAGATAGTTCTGGACAGTTTTGTCTATAATTCCCTTATATGTATTATGTTTCTGATACTTGGTGAAGTAACTAGTGCAGAATGTTTTTACAAGCCACCTCTACCATCGTGCAGACCATACCCTCCCTGGCTCTAATAAGTGCAAGTGAAAAAGGTCTTGTGCTGGTCAAGCACTGGAAATCAGGGAGTTCAGAAAATGTTTGAACAAAGGGCAGTAATGCAGCAAACTCAAAACTGATTTCCATCCCAACTGTGAAATTAAGAGTGCTTTTAGTACAAGGCGTGACTTTGTAACACTGAAACTAGGAAAAAAGCAGTTACACCCTGAAAAACGAGCTCTTGCTGAAGCAAACTTTTCACAGCAGAACAGAGAGCAAAACGCCAAGAGATATACCTGTAACTTCCAGAAAAATACCATCAAAAATGCTAGTAATAAAATTACTTAATAGATTGGTATTAAAAACCATCTAACATGAGTAAAACACTGATCAGTTTAATCTTTACACATGCAACTGAACTTCCTTTTTCTTCCACAATGGCCACCAGACATGCCCTAAGAAAAACATTATGAAACATTTATTGCTTGACCACCATATCTTGACACTCCTTGAACAAAGTATGTCAGCATCAAACGTTACACAATCACTGAAAAAGTTTGAAAATTTGCCTGCTTTTAGCACTATGAAAACATACTGTTGCCAAATTCAATTTCTGAGTTGCAGCCAAAAGGAAGACAAGTTTTAGGTTATGATTAATTTGAGTTCGTATAGTAGTAAAGATGAGTTCAGCCACATTTAGCTGGAGTTTAGATCTGTGAAGCACAAATCCTGCATTCTACATAGTCTATTAAACAAGATTAAAAGGAAAACAAATAAAATGTAAAGCTAAAGCTAGCTCCTAATTACTAGTCCTGTGTGTCCACCATTCACTGAAACTGACAGAACAAAAGAGAAATATTTAAAACAAAAGAGGAGGAAGATTTTATTAAGAATTTTTAAAAATTCCATTTCCTCTTTTGGGAATGTATCTTACAATACTCCTTCCCCATCTCCTTTCCTCCCAACCTTGGCATAATTTCCAGAAGCAAAATTATGGTTCATAAAGCAGTGCAGGTTTGGTGGCTGGTGAAAATTGCTTGACACTGAGAAACTAACCAAGAAATTAACTAATTCTGCTTCATTTCTTGAACCTTTGCTACCCAATTTGCTTTGTATATTTTTGTACCCGAACAGAAATCTATGGATAGTTGTCAGCTGGATTGCACCACAAACTTCTTCAACCACAGAAACACCTCACTTTTTTGTAAAATGCATCACAAAAGACATGTTGTAAGAAATCTCATAGGATATACACAGGGAAGAATTATTCAAGTGATTTATTTTTTTTTTAGTACCATTTGAGGTAAAATAAAGGTTTGATTAGAGCAAAATGCAAAAGTAGAAGACGACAATTTCTTTTGCATGTCAAATACTTTCTTATGGGTGACCTTCAGGCAAAATATGAGAATGTAAATTGCAAATATATACTATGTAAAAGTGTCTCTCTGTTGTTGAGATTTTCTTCAATCTAGTTAGTTCTATTAATAATCAGTATATCAGCATGCAAACTTCCACCAGAAGTTAACACTGCCATGTCATACTTGTTCAGTGATATTTTTGCATAATAACCAGTAACATTTATATCTACTTCAGGTCAAGGTAAATAGCTACCAGCATCCATAATACAAATTGTTCTTGTTAAAGAACCGCCTCTGTATGCAATAGGGCTATTTAGCAACTAGGTTGTTTAGGTTTCCTCTTACCTCCAGAGTCATGTACACAGTGCTAATTGCTACTTTGATTTCTCCATCTGAAATCTCCTTGAGATCCTTCAGTATAACCTCCTCAATACCTACACCTGTTTGAGAAGAGAAAGGAACTTCAATACATACAAGTATCTACATCGGACCAGATGCAGCAACATAAATTACAAAGAACAGCTTAGACCTTCATGTTCAGCCTTCTGTACTTTAGGACATCCTATGAGAAAATTTAAACCGACATTAATATTTCAATGCTTAATGTTTCTAGAGGGATTTCTAAAGCAAGGAAGGGGTTTAAAGCAGGGGGAAACAAAGGATGAAGAATTAAGTCTCCTGCAATGAAGTTGTGTGAACACTTACATTTTTTAAGCATACTGAATTCCAGTTGATGATAAATGTGCAGACAGACCATTCCTACAGTCTAATATGAAATCACTAATATGAAACACTGCTGGAATGAATAATATATTGAAAAGCACATGTGGATTTATAAAACATTCAGAAGCAAAGCACTTTAGATATTCTGTAAATACAAAGTCATTCAGCCTTTCTGACCTTCCTCTCAAATTGGTAACACCAATGGATTTTTCTTATGTACACCAAACGGTGAATGAAGCAACTATATATTTATATACCACAGAAACAGAAGTACATATTATGATCAGAAACAACAGTGTAAAATTGGAATTGCTTCACATTGCAACCAGACATGTTGATATGTTTAAGTACAATGTGTTGAAAATCTACATGACTAAGTTCCTCTAATGGGATGTCTGTCTAAAATGCTGTAAAGATTCTCAAAATAAATACATATCTTGTATAGGAACATGGTGATATCACATGATCAAAAATACAGACATGACAGCCAAATATCTTTATAAAGGAAAGCTGCAAGCCACTTACTTCAGAGCAGGGTGGCAATGAAAATGTCCACAGACTTTTAAAGCTTAGCAGCACACCATCCAAAATGTGTTTGCATGACTGATTTTTAAGAGGGAGCTAAATACCAAGTTAAGCCAAAGAAATGAATCCTCTCATTACTGTTCCTGTATGGAGTCCAGCTACTGCATTCAATGTAATGAGAAGAAGAACTGGATAATGTTCACATATTTATTATATTTATGCATCTGCCCTTTTAAAATTATTTATAGATAACCTGTAGACTTTCTGGTGGGCTACAGCCCACTGTCCTCAAATAGCAAATTCATGAATTCAGGCCAATAAATTGTTATTTCTGCATGAAACACAGAACTTTTTTGCTGAATTGTCCTAATACTGCCTGAAATAACCGGTATATATTGCAACAGAGTCAGTGCCTTCAAAAGACTTAAGAAATTCAGCAGCACCTTACTAATACCAGTGCCACAGGTATATACATACGCAGTGCTAAATATGTACCTTCTAATACACAGCAAAAAGCAGCTATGAGACAAAAAAAAAGTGTAGGACAATGCCCTCCTCATGTGGCATATAAAAATTATTGTCAACCGATGCCACGCAGACTGAATCCATTATATCTACTTGTCCAAGTTTTGCGCTGGGTATTAGGGTAAACTTCATGGGCCAAGTACATGACAAACCTTACTAAACCATCTTCCCAGGCAACTGGCAGAACTAAGAACTGCGCTCCATAAAAGCCACTTTCACTGGGTCTCTCCAATCCAGGCTGCATTCAGTTCATTTCTGAACTATGATTCCTTGACTAATGTGTGGAGGAACTTCAGGGAACTATGTGAAGATTTATAGCCCTGAACTAATTTAACTTGCAACTTGCAAACAGTAAAGGAAGCAGCATCTCAAATTCTGTCCTTAACTATCAGCTAGGGCAACCATCTCAGGATGACAGTCTGAATTTGGGTGAGAGGATCCTGCAGATTGGCAGATAAAGAGCGGTAAAAAAAGCCTATGAGTCTGCATGGACTCTGTGCATACCTGATATATCTAACAAAGAAATATCTCAGTAATTCAATACTCACTCTTTGGTAACAACTTGGTAGCATATGCCATGTAACAAAGACAGTAAAAAGCGTGAAAGTTATTGCAACAATTTTCTTCAGGCTTTCAGAGCATCCCTTCAAAAGACTGCTACCAAATTTTGGGTTCAAACACTCCCACTTTTGATCACTGAAAAAATGACAACTGCATTAAGCTATTTCTAGCAGAAGGAAATGAAAGAATTGCAATTTTCCCACTGCTGCTTTAATTTTAGTCTGTGGTCAAATTCACTTCACCTGTACACAGCCCTTGATAAATCTGGGAAGGTTCAGAAGATAAAATCCACTCCCACACCATGTTGGCAACTGCAGCACAATTTCTGCACATGGGCCAACACATTGATTACACCCCTATATATCATCAACACAAACTCTTGACTAGCATACACTTGTAAAAGCAAAATGTGAAACAAATTAATGTTTACTTTACCTGTGAAAGCAATACAAGATTATTTACGAGTTCAGTAGCGCCTCAACAGAAACCACAATTCCATAATTCAGAATGTAAGCCACTTAATTTAAAATTAAATATAATACACGAAACTGTCCATGAAGATAGCATGCCGCATCTATTTTCACCACACACAAGGAGCCAATATATTCTGATACAGTTACATAACTAAATTTGTAAAAGGTCTGAAAAATGGAAGCAAGTTGCACTACCTTGTGGGTTAAACTGAGTCTCCTGGAGAACAGAGATAATTTCCTCTCGTGGGGGAAGATCTGGAAACTTTTCCTCTAGGATTGACAGTATTTTCTCCTGCTGCTCTGTAATTCTGTCAGCCTCCAAAGACATGCATTTGAAAAGAATGCTTCCTGAAACATTGAAAGACAAAAATCAATGCCTCCTGCAAACAGCAAAGAGGTACTACAGAAACAAGAATGTTTACTGTATCACCATCCAAGCCTTTTCCTTCTTGGAGGCTGCCTCCACTGATGAGTCCACTCAATTAGATATTGAATGTTTTTCACGCAGAAACATCCTCCTAACTTGAAGGCAGTTGCTAAAATCTGAACTGGGTGGCTTGTCAGGGCTCATGCTACAGCCACCTGGCTGGTCCCAGTGCTGCCACGGTGTGCAGCATGTTCTGCGCGTCTAACACAGCTCTGCAGCATGGCCGCTAGCAAGCAGTGGGACACCAGGGCTTGTTCCCCTCTCTAAGCATTAGACCAAATGTTGGTATGCTTGGAAACAGTAAATCCGTATTGCCAACCCTCCTTCCACAGACATGTCAATGAACTGCTACAATGGACATAAGGAAGAAGTTCTTTACGATGAGGGTGGTGAGGCACTGGAATAGGCTGCCCAGAGAAGTTGTGGATGCTCCACTCCCGGAGGTGTTCAAAGTCAGGTTAGATGGGGCTTCAAGCAACCTGATCTAGTGAAAGATGTCCCTGCCCATGGCAGGGGAGTTGAACTAGATGATCTTAAAGTCATTGGTCATTTTGGTGTAACTGACTCCAGCTAATTCCTTGTCTATGAACATACCAAAAAAGCACAGCACATTCAGCCAAACAAAATGAAGCTTTCAATTTTAAAATTTAAGAGAAACATAATGCAATAAATAACTTCACCGTAATTGGTATGCTGTAACAATACAGATGTGAGTTTGATGTCTTTTCAGATAACTATGCGCTGCACATATTCCATCCAGGATGTGAAACATTCCTGATGGTTCACAAGATTTAAAGTGACCCTTTCATTCCCTGGAGACTGGGATCCCATTTATTAATACAACCAAAGATAGCCTTTGCTTCCAATTACTCACACTAAATTAAGGATAATAAAATCTTACACTTCAGCATTGAAATTATTTATTACTGTACTGTGCACAGGGATTTCAAACAAGTGCATGATTGCATTGCATCATGCTAGGTCAATGCGCAAATCAGTACAATAGTATGAGACAGTCACTGTAAGCCAAAATGTTTAGGCTTTAGCACAGAGCCAAGAGAGGACATGAAAACTTGTACACGGCCACCCTCAATCTCACTAGACTAACTAGGACAAAAACATCTAGTATGTATCCATTTTTCTCCTACACTGTCATCTCATAAAATAACAAAAAGCATTTCTTCTTCTTCTTGCAACACAAGACAATGTTGACATGCTGAGTACACACCTCCTTGTTGACAGATCCTGTGCGGGTTAAATAATAGGTAATGCTTAACAAGCCGAAAGCTGTTCCCCATCAGATACTAATTTCAGGAAATTCACATATATGAAATTCCATTCTGTGTTTCTGTTACAGATATTGTAACTGCCAATATTCTTTTAATTCTCAGTGTCCCTCGCTTTATGTCAGTCTTCCCATCACTTTAGGACAGTGCTCCTGCCCTCATAGATAGCATTAAAAATATTAAAGAAATACAGGCTGTATGAAAATCATGTATACTGACCCAGATTGACATTTGTAAATTTAGGTACACAAAACGGCTCCACAACAAGCAGATTTCAGATGTCTACAGGGTGTGGGGGTGTGTGTGTGTGTATATACATATATATATAGATATATATATCTCACCCAAGATATCTATATATATTAGCATGGCCTATTTTTCGGTCCCTTTTATATGAAAGAAGTTTCTCAATCAGCAGCCTCCAGGATAATTCATCTAACACCATCCCTGTGTTGTTCCCACCTCTAACCAGACAACAGCGCCTGTGCTACATACTCTTGTGCATACCCTTGGAAGGGCAGTGACCAGAAGGAGCCAGACAGCCCACAGCACGCTCGTGGTCAGCACCAGAGCTGCTCCTGGATAAACAGCAGCTCAGGGACCGGGCTGCATGAATTATTTTAGCAATAGCGATCTCCTGCTTTTTCGGCAACCTGTTTTTCTTCCTCCAGGAGCAGACAGGGAAATTGCTCATGCACGCAGACAGGAAACGGGGACATCAGCAGAAAGTACTGGACCTACAATGCCTGCTCAAATTCATCATGCAATCACCTACAATCATGGAGAGGGGCTGCAGCAGACCGCGTACAGCCTCCCAGCAGCACTAGGATGAACTAGGCAGTCTGTCCATCTGCATAGCTCCTCAGACACACAACAAGTCTGACACACAACTGGGAGAGTATTTGGGGAAGACCAAGAAGAGAAAGTCTTCACACAAGCATACTGGAAAATGCAGTAAAATGAGAGGTGTGAGTTGTATATCCAATCAAGCTCATCGGTTTTCAAGTCAACATGATGTGAGCTTTCTTGTCTGCCTAATTATATAGAAATAACTATGTAGTGAGTTCGATGTCAGGTTAGCAACTTCTGATTCACTTTAGCTCCATATACCACAAATTATTCCAGCCTAATTACAGGATTGATTTTGAATTGGGCAATAACCACACTGTAGTTTTTATCCAGTTAGTCCCAGATTTCAACTAAACTATAAAAGAAATACAAAACTATGTCCTTCTTAAAACATAATAAAAGCTCAACCATACAGAACAGTCAAATGAAGGTAGTTTCTGAGTCTCAGAATTTCAGGAAAATTATTTTTTCCTGTTTCTCACAGAAACAATTCCCAAACCATTGCAATAGAATGAAACAGACTATTTAATTAACCTTTTTTTCTATCTCAGTCCTTCAAACAGGTGATGTTGCCATCCAGCACAGGCAGCTTCTACTGCAAAATTCAGGGCTGGGCCACCAAATTAAACTGACTAGATCCCAGCCTGATGTAGCCTAGCCCTTCTAGAGCCAAGCACAAGGGTACTGGGAGGCAAGACAGGAAAGAGGGTGAAAGAAGAAGAGGAAGAGTCTCATATTTCTCCAACTGCGGGAAACAGGAGAACTGGCAGCAGAAAGCTGTGGTTACACAAAGACAGGTTCTAGTAGCCAGGCCAGTATCTGGCTGTGATTTTAACAAGCACCTGAACCACAGCAGCAATGCAGCACCAAAATTCATCATAAAGCATCTGTTTGCTAAAATAATACATGCATTTGTTTCACACCAAAGCAGTTCTGCTATAGTGATGCAGCAACATTGCTCATGCCAATAAAACTAGTTTAATCCTCCTAAACGCATGGATTGGTCGAAGACAACTCTTACACTGTTTATCTATTCCCCAGTCAAAAGGGATGGAAAGATTGCCTAGGACATACTATGGCAGCCTACCATGCATTTCTACAGGTACCAGTATGCATTTGTCTGTTGCTTTGACACACGTGACAAATTATTGGTTTCTTCAACGGTAATGCCGTCTTGGATTTGATCTCACCTTTGTCATGACACAGACATTACTGTAAAGTTGTAAAATCAGAATGTGTTTAGACATGCACTGTACTGCAGCGTCTAACTGGAAGCTTTTGCCTTTCACGGCTCAGTTCATCTCAGAGCCAATCCCTTTGCATATTTTGATCAGGTGTGACATCTTCAAAGACCAAAACAAACTTAGAAATTTTTGGATTTATCACTGAATGCAAGAATGAAATGCAGTCAGCCTGAAATAATGCCTCATCACAGGCAGACATCTTAGAAAGGTTTTTAAAAGGCTATTTTTCCCATTTGTCACCACAATACTGTAGTGCTTGCAATACTGACTTTTCTACTAGGATGAAAGGAAGAAAAATATGCTTCTTAAATTAATAGGGTGTCAGCAGCCCTAAGATCAACATTTATTCTTCTTTCATTCTTTAATACTATGCTTATCAGCAGGAAAGAAAGGCACACACATCTTCTCTCGCAGGCATCCCCCAGCATCCCTGGGAAGGTTAAGATTCCCGGTAGTTTAGAAAAACATTTCACTCAAGGTGCTTTTACTTGGCCAAAGGTCAGTAGTCCATTTAGTCATGTGCCCTCTTTTAAGTACCTGCCGTAAAAGAGATACATGGACTCAGAAATCTCCTGCAGATTTTACTGAGTGCTGGTGCAACTCCCCTAGGGTTTCTGAAAGCATAATGGAGGCTGTTCTGGCTGCTGACAAGCACAGAAAAAAGAAATATATAATTGGTAATACAAGATTCAATATTATTTCTTGTGTACATCACACTACATTACAGATTTTTTTTTCTGAAGGAGAGGTCACTAGAAAATAGGCTAGGACTTTTTTAAAAAATGTGCATTTTATTCTTTTTTGCAAAGCATTTTGGAAGTGGAGCACTAGTTTTGCCAAAAGCAATTGCTGTGCATTAATATTAAACATGATCTAATGAAGGCAGAAGTCGTTTTGGGAAAACATTAAGAACAGCACAAGCATCTCCTGAATTATAAGTTTATGGCTGAGGGAAACAGTACAACGAAAATATAGGCATTTCTCCTGTTGAGGTTTTGTTCCATGACCTGGAACAATAACAGACAGGGAAAAGGGGAAAACCAAAAGTCCTTCATGGAAAGTATACTTCAACACTCCCCACCCCCACAAAACCCCACAAACCAAAACTGTAAACCAGACCCAAGCAAGCAGTCTTCATTGTAATTAACAGAAAAGCCACAAAGCTGGAATAAAATGTAATCTTACTGGGGGGGGTGGGGGGGGAGGGAAGCATTGCCTCCAAGAAAACTGTTTCCATACATAAACCCATAAGCTTCAGTCCAAACAAGTACAGCATTTGGTGCAGTTCAAAATGCTCCTTTCTTTCTGGCATATATATTAAGGACGCACCAATTAGGGAACATGTGAGTCATCTGATCAACGTACAAGACAGAACAAAAAAAAAAAAAATTGGCATCATTCCCAAAGCCCTTAAAAGGGCATTTCTTAAGATTTGTCTGGGTGGCTAGAATAACAAACTGATCTTCTCTACTGAAAGTCAGACTGCCCCAACAGGGCACTAAAAGATCTCAACTATGCAGTTTATAACTAGCAAAACCAGATTAACATAAAAAAAAAAATAAATGCTGATGCTCTTCCTGTAAATCTGTCTCTGTTTACGTGTTGCAGTCTGCACCTTGTGGCATCCTTCAAGGCCTTATACAAATAAACATAAGGAGGCATTTTTGAGAGTACACTGACCCAAGATACCTGACAGTGAGTGCTTGGAATCACATCCTTGCCAGCTGGCTGCAACAGAAAATGTAATGATTCAGCAGTTTAATGGATCTTGAGTTTGGCAACAGTCCCCTTGTAAACATCTCTGGGGAAATAAAATAATACAGGCCTGAGACTCTGGCAGGTTCTATAATTGTTTGCTTCTGGCACAAATCCAGAAACAGCACAAGCTCTAACTTAAGGCAAATATGGCTGTACAACACTCTGACTCTCCAAGCAGGCTCTATTCAAAGCCCAAGGGTAGAATTAACTTATAGCATGTCTGACGAGGAGACAAAGATACCAGGAACGCATTCAGCTGAAAAAAAGTGCTTAAATATTAAACTGCCTAAATCAATAACGCTCAGTTTCACAGGAGAAGTCTTTTCTCTTGACTCTTCTTTTTTAAACACCAAAAAGCAGGTTAAGTTTGTTCAAAGTTGAAGTATGGCAGGTTATAAACATCTGCCTTTGTTATTAAAATTTAAAAAATTGCTAACAGACTGTGAGAAAAAAGATGTCTGAAAAAGAGACAACAAATGAAGCTGCCACAGCCACTATGCAATAATTATTAAAACAAGACTTACAAGTCTTCTAGCAGAATACTCACTGGAAAGGCAAAAAATGAAAGATGAGTTCCCAGCTCAGAGACCCAGATGTTAGTATCTCTCAGATGTTTTATGAAAGTAAAATCCTAATTCTTAGCACTCTGACTTCCACTTTGGCCTTCTGTTCTGAACTTCCTCTGAAATTTGTACATTCTAACAATATACAGATGTACGTTGGAAGTAACGTTGCAGTGGGGAAAACCCAGTGGGACCTTTTCATTGGCTCTATGCCTGTGGAGTGCCACCAGAGAGAGGGGCCACCCTGCGGGCCTCTACACACGCATTCGCTGCTAGTGAGAAGCTAGTGAGAAGCTAGTGAGAAGCTAGTGAGAAGCAGCCACCACTCCTTCCAGACCACAGTATGCGGTCCCTTTATTTCCTAGGCTCAACAGTGAGGTGAATTTCAAAAGCTATACTTTATGGGCATTGTCAAAAGGCCGTAATATATACAGAGAAACACAAAAGCTTGACTTGGCTAGATTATATTTGATATTTTATTTTCAGACTGCCTGTAGTTTGATCTGCCATCTACATACATTTACATCTAGGATTATTTTTTTTTAATCTCATCAAAACCAGTAATGGGATTCACTGACTTTTCTGAATTTGCAACTGAAGGTTCTTAAGTACTGAAAATGTTTTCTATTTTAAGACCGAGAAGGGAACTCACTGTATTCCTCAGCCTTGTATATGTACAAACTGCGTTGCTGGGAGAAGTAGAAAAGCATCAAGTCACAAATGCATCTGTGGTTTTTTTGTTTAGGTTTTGTCAATCACTTCTCATACCATGCGAGAGAAGGTATGAAGGGTCTCCTATACCCACGAAGTTCCTCAAACATGTGCTACAACACATAATAATTAAAATTAAGCTACTAATTTGTAAAAAACTTTTAGCTACTATCTCCCTCAAAACTGGAATTGCTATCTGTAATGCAAACACTTTCAATATTTCTCTGATAAAAGCCCTTTATTTTAATTTGGATACAGCCTAGAGAGCCAAAACATGCAGGCACTTATAACCATGTATAGTACTTGAACATGTTCTTGTTCATTATTGAGAGCACTGCCTCCTGACTTTTCCATCACCAAACAGGTATCTTGAGAGATCCTAAAAGCCTTTTTTGAGTCTCCCTCCAAAAGCAATTATGCTTGGTCATTTGCCTAGATGCCTGGATAGCTACTCAACAGAAATTTGGAGCTTACAAAAATATTTCATGGCAGGTTTACTAAAGCTTATTAGCATGGAAAGATAATAAAAGAGCACGCTAAATGCTGTGTCATTGTTAATGGTTCTTCTATGGAAATATTGAAAAAATAAAAATTACCTTTTGTAATTTCTCATAACCTGTTCATTACATCAGTTATCACAATGGTGAATACAATGACAAGCCAAGACTCCAGTAGCTTCTGAAATCTAAATGAAGGCAAGTTTTCATAATCCTCATTAAAGATGTCCGCATTAATTTCCTTAAAGGGCATTTAACAATTCCAACTGAAGAGTTCTGCTGCAACAAATAAACTGAGGAAACTAGTATAAACAATGAACTATGAAGACAGAAATGAAAATACTTCTGACTGTTGAAGCCTGTCATGGTTTGGGCTGGGATGGAGTTCGCTTTCTTGCGCGCAGCTCACGTGGTGCTGTGTTTGGAGTTGATAACGTGCTATTGTTTCTGGTTGTTGCTAAGCCCTGAAGGCCTTTCTGCTCCTCACACCGCCCCACCAGTGAGTGGGCTGAGGGTGCACAAAACATTGTGAGGGGACACAGCCCGGACAGCTGGCCCCAGCTGACCAAAGGGCTATTCCATACCATGTGATATCATGCTCTGTATGTAAAGCTGGGGGAAAAAGAAGGAAGGCCGGGACCTTCAGAGTGATGATGTTTGTCTTCCCAAGTAACCATTAGGCATGATGGAGCCCTGCTTTCCTGGAGATGGCTGAACACCTGCCTGCGGATGGGAAGCAGTGAATGAGTTAGTTGTTTTGCTTTGCTTGGGTGGGTGGCTTTTGCTTTACCTATTAAACTGTCTTTATCTCAACCCACGATTTTTCTCACTTTCACTCTTCTGATTCTCTCCCTCATACCATCAGGGGAGAGTGAGCGAGCTGCTGCGTGGTCCTGGTTGATGGCTGGGGTTAAACCACACAAACCCCATTCTTTATACTCTATTGGACATACGATACAAAAGAAAAGAAGAGGGCAATGAAGACTTTGTTACAGTGTTTTTAAACACGAAAAGTTTCACATCATGCCATTAAAATATCATTCTATAAAAAAGTACCGCCATCAGGAAAAGCTTTAACATGTAAATATTAGATTCCAATCCACATTGTTGTCCACAGGCAGGCAGAGCCAAACTGGCGGCACTGCACATCCCCTCGAATCGACGAACTGCACAGCTTTTCCAGCTACCCAGCTGGTGTGTCGACAGCTCCATTTAATATTCTTGTCTAGTGATACAGCAAAGACCTCTCATGCCTATTTTTAAATGCACATTTTTAATATTCAATATAATGTTACTCTTTAACAAACTCTTTACTCCCTGCTTCTTTTATGAAGCTTCCCGTGGTCTTTAAAGGGATTGTTAACCAAAGAATGGATCACACTCTTTCTGCATGAGCAGATTCAGAAACACTCCATTAAACCTTTCAGTATTTAATATAAAGAGTAATCTCTCACCTCTGAGGAGATAAGCCAGTTGCTGAGTGATTAACTCTGGTGCCTCTTGAAGAATCTCTTTTACTACTAAAGAGGAAGAAGACGCTTGTAACTCCAGGCTGCCGTCACATTGCTCATCTGGATTGATGACTTTGACAACAGCTGATTCCAAACTTTTATCCTCACTATCAAGCAAATTTAAAAATTATACATATTTTTCTTTCTAGATGCTTACACAACCCAGTAAAACAGTGCAAAAATTTTTTTTTAAATTCTGGACTATACCACTATTGTTATTGCTACTTGAAACCTGCTATAAAGCTAAAGAAAGTCACAATTAAGTCCTAAAACTGTAATTTTTGTAATAAAGTGTTCATAGTGGTTTTATTTCTTGATACATCACTAAGACTTAAATGTTTAAAACTTAAATGTTTCCATTATCAAAATCTTTATAATTAATAATTTGAGAAAAATATTTCTACATGTACTGAAAATATCACTCTTTATGTAAGGGAGATTTTGGATTTTCCCCATTGAGCATTTTGAAAACTTACAAAAGTTCCTTTTTTTTGCATTTAGACACTTTAAGATTGTGCTTCTAATAGCAATAACAAAGCCAAACTATATTTAATAATATAAAATGCTAATCATAATTCTTTAGAAGGAAGAAACAGAGGAAAGGATTGTAATAAACAAAAAGGAAATCTTACTGATAATTTTTCTTTGAAAAAGTGAATGATGTACTGATCTGACTGCAGTTAAAGAATCAATACCTACGAGATTTATGCGTAAGTCTCATTTTAGATTTTCCCTATATTTATTCTAATCTACAAACACTTCAGAGTGGGATGGCGCCATAGCACAACTTATCTTAAATAAAGTTCTAAAGAGAGCTGGAAGTAAACAGCATCCTTGATTGCGGGCAAGACAGGCAGACCATTATAAAGATCCCTATAAAAGATTCACTATAGGTTTGTAAATATTCCCTCTTAAGGATGGGTATATGGACTATGGTCTTCCACAGAGCAACTCTGGGCCTCTGGCACTGAGAACATCTGGAGACAAATGAGGTAGTTTGTAAGGACTGCAGTAATCTAGCAGCCATCTTAACAGCACATATGCAGGTGTGCTGGCCATCTCCACATCAATGTAAGAGTCTTAATGCCTTTAGCAAAAGCTAACTAAGCAGCAGGAAAGGAATCTGATCTCATATTTACTGGTCACAGGAAGCTCCCAAACTATTTAAATTAAATTAAAATATCCAATCTAAGTTGTGTGAAAATACAAGGTCCTTAAAAAAGGGAGTTCCATTAAAAGTGACAGAAAGATGACTATTTAGTTTGTTACATTTAACGGACGTAATGGGAGACAAAATATATTTTAACGTCCTTTTTTTGTTTTTGGCTGTGTTAACATCGCAATACCGATATTAATGCAGAGAAAATGTAAAATATAATTTTTAAAACAGTTCAAACCCACATAAGCCATCTTGTTGTACATACAATGCAATACCTTGTCAGCATGTTGCTGTTTACAAGTGTTAAAGACAACTTCCCTTCAGCATTCAGCTGGTGCAAATTGATTTCATCTCGGAAGATATGGAATGACTCCGGGATATTCAGCTCCTCCAATATAAATCTTGTCTCTGTGAGGTAGCTAAAATCTCTTCTTGGTATGTTCAACACGGGTAAGCAAAGAACATCAGGAGGACTGACCTGTAACACAGGTGTGCATTTGTCAGAGCGGCATAAAGTAAGATCTGGTTTTTATTAGGAAGATGTTTTAACGGAATCAGCAATTAGAAACAGTCTGAGTTTTCTGTTTGGTTGGGGTTTTTTTCTCCCCTTTTACTTAATTTTTTAATAAATGTCTTTTGCTTTTTTTCTTGTTTTTCTGTTTCTGTTTGCCTCCTACAGAATCACTGGGAAATTAAGAAGAAGAAAGAATGATGTACAGGGTTGATTTTTCTACTGCTATTGAATAAGCCATCTTATACCCACTCGTTAATTTTTGTATAAAAATAAATTTAGATTGTTTCTGTTTAAAAACCTCACCTCTGATTATAACAAAGTCATTGTCCAGAATAACATTTTTACAGTATGTTTTAATTGACTTAATAAGATGCCTGTAACAACCTGTAACAAATGAGTTAAGACCACTCAGTCTATTTTTCCATTACCTTGTCTAGGAAGTAGGCATAGGCCAGAGTAGAAATGAGTGAATCCAAATCACAGGATTTATTCCCAAGAACAACATGGACTTTTTCCAGGCGTTTACTCCTGTTCTGTAACACATTAGAAGGCAATTGCAATGAGTGACAATGGTGAGAAAATCAAAGCCCCATCACCAAGACTCTTCAAAAGACAAGTTAAATATCAGGCATTGCCCTCAGTTGTGGCGCTTTTCCCCACTGGATGAAGGAATGCACTTACTGTGGGATCAGGCATGTTTCCTTGACTTCACAGCACCAAAGAAAGCCAAGAAACATGGGTTTCATAAGAAACCCCGGTTTAGAACCCAAACGAGATGTAAACTGACAGCCCCTAGCAGCAAAGTAACAAGTCAAGCAGCTTCATGTATATGTGGAAAAAGCTTTTGAAAGCACCTCACAAATGTAACAAGCAGTCCCAAAGAGCATGGAAATACACACAGCAAACTATGTATAGCAAGTTGTAATTTTACTTTTCCCTTTTTTCTTCTCTTGGCTGAAATCAGTAACTAGACAAAGTAAGTGGCTTTCACTTTGACTCTTCAGAAGCTGAACACGCCTGGTGAAGCACTAAGAGCTTTCAGTTGTTCTCGCTTGCAAAGGCAACTGAGTCTGTTCTGCATTTAATAAAATAAGAAACCTTCCAAACACGAGGAAAAGAAAAGACAGACCAACTGTGTGAAAGCAAAGTATTGCAGGGAAGTGCCTGCCACCTTCACAATTGCACACACAAAATGTAAAGTGACGTTTTTCTCTTGTGCACATCGTTAATGTCAAGCTAGCTGCATGGAAACGTTCCAGTTTATTTTCTTTTAATGAGCTATGCTTCTTAATTTGAGAAACATATCTGACTGACACTAAGTAGATGTAACAGAACCACGTATATGCAATTAACCATTTTTGTTGTTGTTGTCGTATACAGGCTGATATACTTTTTGTTACTTTGAATTAGGATTCAAATCTTAATCTTTCAAGAGAAATACGTATTTAGTATACTATCCTCAATAATTATGAATGTGAAATTTTTTTAAACCAACCTTTTTTCTCTGTGTCTAATCTTACCTCCATCTGGATTAAAGGAAGGAATTTAGTTCTCTTTCCCTTATATGGAACACAGCCATCAAAATACCTTTGGGTAGTAAAACCAGGACACCTATTCTCCATTCCCTATATACTAGGAAAGACACACAGCTTTCTGAAAAGTACAAAGGCTGGAACAATTACGTTCATTTAAGCTGCAGGCTTAAATGCAGCAATAAACTGTCTTCATTTTCCCCTTTTCAATATATTTTTTGTCATATTGTTCTTCTGTAGCATACATTTCTGATTGATCAGCAACCCTAAGGAATGAACAGTTCATGAGTTGATCCTTTTTCAGTATTATTCAGTGTATAGAAGTCTTTTTCTTTAGGTACATCACAACTGCATAGCAAATGACTCAACCCTGAAAAAGAAGGAAACTGAATGAACTGATAAATTGATTATTATATCTACAAAGTCACCCACCTCTAGGAATCCAGTGCAAACAGCAATACAAAAAATTTCAAGCCATCTGATGCTATTCTGCAGCTACATATTTTGTATCTATAAAGCAATTTGCTTCATGTTGCTCATATTCCACAAAAAACTATCCCACATAGAGCAAGGATCCTCAAAAGTCATCTGAGTTTCAGTGGTGAATGTCAGACCTATTCACATCAACAGGTACATGAGTATTTTCTTTTGAAAAATTAAGAAATTTTTTGTGTTGTCTTTAGAATTTGAGTTTCTGAACCCTACACTTGACTTCTGAAGAAATGAGAAAAGCATGGCTATAAAGAGCAGAATACAAAGAGAACACAGTGGAGCAAGAAAGCTCTGGAGACCATCTCTTCATAATCCAAACAGGTCAGCTAGCCATCTGAGGACTGGTTTTTTTAACTCCAGCACAACAGACTTTCATCAACGCATATGAACCAGAACAGACTGCAGAAGGACAGGCCATCTCCCTGGACTGTTCTCAAGAGCTTAACAAGAACTCTGAGACGGAGCTTATTAAGCTAAGTTTTTAGTAGGACAGTAAGCAGACTAAGTGGGAGAGGGTGTACTTCTTGGTCAGGCTGTAAACATACTATCCCTCCAAACAACTGCTGGTTTCTTCCAGAATGTTACTGCCTAAGACAAACAGGCAGTCAAGGTAACCTGCTAGCTACTGCCAACTCTTTCCCAAAGGAAAAGGAATGAAAACAAATTTCTAAAGGTGGTCAGGGGTTTCTGTTGCACACTGTCTTTCTCTGGTCACTCCAGAGAGGATATATTTCTGTTTCATCCACTATAATTGGTTATTTTAATGACTGTATGTCTCCTTGAGTAAGGATCTGTTCATTTGCACACACCACCACCATTTCACTCCCTAATGTCTCATTGTGACTTTTGGCAAAGAGTTTTTGCTATGGGTTTTTTCTAATAAAATACGACAGCTTTTCTACTCATGTTAAAATACAAAGTCAACCTGTAAGCCATCTTAGGAAGTAATTCAAGCTTCTATTTCACAGATTCCAAGGCAAAAACTGGTCAGAACCAACAGCAAAGAATGTCTGTACTTCACATTCTGATGATGTGAGACATGCCGACGAGCGAGAAAAGTGATAGTCCACATCTTGTTTCACCAGCCTGAAGAATTTTCTTTATTTAAAGAAGTGTTAAAGCCTTCCAATACCAAATAATTTTTTACCAAACCAATTATTACTAATAAAATAAATATGTAAACATATGTATTAAGAATGTGGAATACTTTTGGACAGTTGATTCTTCCTGTAGTTATGGAAACTCATCAAGGGAGTAAAACGGAACAAAAACAACCTAAAATGTCACTCCTAATTGATAGTAGAAAGCACAAGATGTTTGCTATTATTTTCCTAAATGAAACCCTCCATTTTCTGAACAAATATTCTTGTTCACACAAGTAATGTATTCTCCCAAGACAAGCTGGATTCAATGAACCCTATGGATCCCTTCCAACTCAACATATTCTATGATTCTATGATACATATCTAGAAAACAGCATAAATTTTAAATAGACAGAAACAGATCAGGCTTGCAAACAATCTGCGCCAGCCACAGTTACAAGTCCCATCCTAGTATTTGTATCCACATAGTATGTGCTGTCCCATTACAGGTGAAGTTAACAGGAAGATTAAAACCATCAGGCTAAGTAGCAACTCCCCTAAGCGCACAGATGTAACGCCAAACCAGGAGCTACGGTCTGAGAGCTGCCACATGCAAAACTGACCAGCCGCAGACATCTACAGGGAAGCATATAAACAGGTACAGGCTATCCCTGACACAGCTCAGTACATTAATACTCAATTATTTACCTTCCCATTCCCCAGTGATAACCACTAAAATAATTCACTGACACATGGAGATCACGCATGCATAACCTGTTCACACGGATAACATTTTCTACTCCAAGCATCTTTATTGTTTGAACTGGGCATTTATCTGATGCCGGAATCACAGACAATGTATTTATATTTTAATAGATTATTCAAGATGGCTATGTAGCATCTCCCCCGTTCTATTTTAACACAGGAAACGTTCTTGTAGCAACACCACAGATACTTTATCAAAAGCTTAGCGATGACCACAGTGTTATACAAGTGAGAGCAGGTTAAATGCTGCTTTATCCTGTGCTGGACAGACAATTTGAGATCTCTGCATCAGGCAAAAGACCAACTCTGCCAAAATGCAGTGATCAAAAATTGAATTCTACTGCAAACATTAATCTCAGCACAAATGGATGCCGCCTACCAATTCTAACATAGGACTATGAAAGCAACATTTTTAACCCTCAATCTGATTTGTAGTATCTTAGGAGTTGTAGAACTCAGTACTTTCAGCATGACATCACTTCCTCAGATAATCATTACTGGCACAAAGACACTACCATCCATGGATAAAAATCACGAGATGGTACTCCTTCAGGAACAACCAGATCTTGTAGTCTATAACCACAACGTTCCTTACTACAACTTTTAAAGCAATCAAAAGACAACAAGAAGGATGGTACCGATAGATCTGAAGTTATTTAAGAGGAATAACTGAATAAATTGTTACAAAAATATTTTCATATTGATTAAAATGTTATTTTAAGATCAATGGAACCCTCAAAACAACCTTTGTTTTCATCTTCCACGGCTTAAATCCAAACTTATCCATAATAATATAAACAGAACACTGCACAAACCAAGTGTTCCCTGTGACATGCTGCCTTTTTTGTATATTTGGAACAGAAGTACACTACCCCTCTCAATTCTCACATCAGATAATGGTTTTCAAAGGGCATATAAAAGAAATGGCACTCTCTAGCTCCGGTGACATCTTCAGCTTTGACAGACTTATGTGGAAAGTTTCCTCTGTTATGCTGTTACTGCCTCTTCTGCAGCTGGGGAACTGTCTCCTCAGCTTCTATGGCTGCTCATGGTTCAGAAACCAACATGAAACCAGCATGAGCTACTGTCTGTTGTTGTGACTTGATTTCTTATTTATTTTTTCTGGAAGATCAAGGCACAAGATAGACCTTGCAGTGACATGCTGTTTTAAAGGCCAGTGATATCTTTTTTTTTCACCTTTCCTGATATCTGCTCTTCTATTTGCTGAGCGAAATTTTATTCTCTTCTCCTTCCCCTTTTGCAGGTCCAAGATACATAATTTCACCAGCATTTCCTCTCCCCATGTGTAGCTCCCTGAATGGCTTTTCAGTATCTTACTACTACTTATTAATAATAACCTTCCAAACAGTATACTCTCCATAAAAGCAACGCTGAAGTATGTCCTCCCAGGGCCATCCAAGCTTACTCTTTACCTTCCAGGTCTGAGACTGCTTCCTCATCCATCATCTCAGGTACGACTCGACCACTGCCTTCTAATCAGCCAGCTAGGACAAAAGCAGGCACATGGATGTGACCTCTTCCAGGTCTTTCCAAGCCAAGGGCCCAGCAGAGAAACCCACAAAGCTTTAGAGCCATAAAATCTGTGAGGCTTAGCTGCAATGGGACTAAAATGTGATTAACTCCTGCAGCTACCACAGCTAAACCTGAGAGGAACCATGAACGCTCAATATCTCTACTAATTAAAAAATTTAAAATGTTGATGATGAAACTGGAACTCAGAAATTAAACTACATAAGGGACCACTGATCTCTCTTAGTGTTGATGGGGTTGTTTAGCTAGATTAAAGGTAAATTGTAAAATGCATAAACACTGGATGCCTCTGATAAATGAGTTAAAGAAATGATATGTCATTCTCAGATAGCATCAGTCAGGATAACTCAATTCAGTTCAGACCTGCACAGATCAACATTCATTTATCATGCTCAAAAAAAGAGATTTATAAACATTAAGCTACTTCTGCAATCTAGTAAGAGATCTCTTCTGATACTTACAGAGAAGAAATGCTCATATCTGCCCAGTTTTGTTGTCTTTAGTCACATAAAGGGATTAGTACGGCAACTTCTATCTTTATGCAACTGTAGTCAAAAATACCTTTTACAGACTCTTAAATGCATCAAACAGCTGATTCATTCAAACATACTGCATATATTGACAATCAGGCTTGCAAAAAATTTGACTAGGACATACTACTACAATATCCCAGTCAAAATATCCCATTGTCACTTCCTTTTTTCCTCTGTTAATACATAGGCTGAAATGATATTCCAAGATAAGAAATACTGAAGACTTTTTCTAGTATAAACAGGAACCCCTACAAAACTCTGTCTCAAGGCAAAAATTTTTGTTCTTTTCCTCCTCCTTCATGCACATCCTCCACACACAAACACACACGCACACACAGCCTTGCTTTCTGAGACGCTATTTTCTTTTTGCCTCAAATCTCAATGGATCTTCTGTCCTTCAACTGCAACGAAACCGCTGCATTTTGCTGCATGGGATGAGACAGTACTTGTCAAAGAAAGCAATTATTTGAAGGAATGAGCTATATGGCTCAACAGAAGCATATTAATAAAGAAGAAGCTGCAGAGTCACATAATAACATTGTGCCTGATGTAAAGCTGAAAGCTTTTCCAACCTTGTGGCTGAAGTGCTGATAAGGGAGCGTGGCTGCACAGACATACTTAGCTTTCCTGGAGATGCACAGGGAAAAAGCCTAACTACCTGGACCAAGGACAAGAAAGTAACCAAGCAACTGAGATTTTAAGTTATTTACTTACATAAGAGAGGATTTTTGTACCTACTCAGTAGCCTTGGAAATGTACCTCCAATCCAGAGGTACAATTTATTGAGTAGTCATTTTGGAGTACATCCTGCATTTGCCTTATAGTACCAGGCAGCATTATAGTTCTGGAGGCCTCAGGGCTTTAAGTTGATTATCCTTCTCCGTTGTCAAAGAAATGGCTTTAAGCCAAGGCAAAGTTAATTTAATATTTTATGCAAAGTTCAAGTTAGCTTAATATTTCATAAGTCTTTTCACAAGAAAGCTTTACACTGGCCTAGAAAAAAAAAAAAAGATGGTCTCTTATCCTGATAGATCTTTGTTTTTTCTTATTTTTGAGGACAGACGAAAAACTATTATAGTTCTCTGCCTCTGCAGTATCATATTTATCATGTATAGTATGTAATATACATTCTAGTTTACTGTAATAGTTGTAAAATACTTGGTTACACAGTGGATTCTTCCCTAAGGAACATAATTTAATAGAGAAAATTTCAAGCATGCCATATTTTTATCACTACCTCTTGGATCTGTATTGTACAATATTGCTTTACTTGTGGATTTAAAAAATAAGCTTTTGCAGCAAATATCAATCCCACTAGCAGAAAAAAATAGAATAAAACGAAAGGGCAATTTTCTAAATCCACACCATCTGCTTTTGTATGGGAGACACAGCCTTACAGAAAAAGATAAACAAAAATGGAAGGGTCATAAAAATTTAATGCCGCCCTCAGAAATGTTTGGATAGGCATAAAATACCATCTGATATTTTGTGTTGAATGAGATCTGGTGACAAAAGATTATGACTAGTCTGTAACAAAGACTAGGAAAAGGCCTTTACACCTTAGTTATCATGCATATAGAAGTTACCTGGAACCTAACTGCTACACATATTTTACCCAGTCTTACGGGCACTCCCCTCCCTGATGGTGACTGCACTACCCACAGGAGGTTGAACATAGCCTTGTTGAACAAGCATTATTGGTCTTCTGAAGCTAATACTTTAAAAGCAATATTTAAGAGTCAAAAGCTTGCTAAAGAGAGTTTTATTTAAAAATTCCATTTCCCAAATTCACACCGTTCCATAGAAGTATGCTGATCTTTTAGAATTAGCAATGGAAATAACGCAGGTTGATTATCTGGCATTTCAGACAGACAAGGAAGTCCTGTCCCCACACTGTTCCTGGAATTTCCACAAGACAGGAGCTCTCTTTTTCCAGTCATTTCTAATCAAGAATTGGCACAGTCAGCTCTTGCTGCTGAGAATTCAATTCAATATTTCTGCATCACCAACAGGCTCTGATTTGGCATTCTGCAGATAGAAATACTTCACAGTGCTCAAAAAAGAATTTCTATCAACTGCAAACATCTACTATCTATTAATTTTTAATTAATTTTAGAGAATATAACTGCATGCAAGACTGCTCTGCCTCTTCTCGAAATACTTTCTCTCTAACTTATCACATACATTTATTCACATTGAGAAAAATAAAAATGAACAATGATTTCTACATGCAATTTTTATTTGAAAAAGAATAGCTGGAGTAGTCAAATAATGCAGAGATGCCATTTAGATATCGAAAGAAGCACCACAAAATTAAAAACATCAATCAAAATCTTGTTGGCTACTTTTAAAATTAGATTTATTCCATCAATTGTTTTGGTGTTGATTTCCCACCATGTTTTATAAGCTTTACATGTTCACACTCTCTTGCTTCTCTAAATTTTTTGTCTTTACAGCCAACTTTTGAGACAACACTTCTACTGGATCATAGGGTCTAAGTACATGGTATACCCAATACTATCTGTTTTTTAAAATGGGTCATACATAGGGTACACATACATGCCCACATTCACACACATTTTGGAAGCATGACTTTGGCACCACGTGTTTTGATCCCAATTTTGCTGTTACATCAAGATAAAACTTCCATTAAGTTGGACAGACATTAAAATATTCTTTGTCTTAGAGAATTAAAGACATCTAAGTTTTTATGATACAAGATCAACAAAGTGAGGAGGGGAAAAACTTATTTAAATGACCTTAGTCTCAGTAAAGATATCACATTGCTCTTCCTGCCAAGACAAAACAGGATATACTCTTGTACGGCTAAAAAAGGAAAATGTTCCCAGCAGAATGATCATTTAAGCTTGAATCAGCAGTACTTCAACAGCCTGTCAATAGGATTCTCTATCATAGAAGTTACTAAAGTAAAAATCAAAGTTCCCCTCTTCCTTTTATGCTGCATTAACTCATTTGTTGTTCAAATTAATGGGTTCTATGCAGAATTGATGCTCTCACCTAATAAACGAGTGCCGGCAATACGGCATTTCAGCTCTGCAAAAGAACAAGTTATATTCCTATTCCAGGTTATCTTTAGTGTCTAAAGCCAGTCACAGCACATCTTTGAATCTTCAGCTCAAGTTACACTCCTTCCCCACTTGCCACTTAACATGTAAAGATAAGACTGGGATGCCTATCAGTTTACAGGACTTGATAGTATTCGTCTCCTTTAGGAATTGTTTGGCTTACTATAGGATCAAGGTGTCCCCTGAGATATTAAAAACAATTAAGTTAAAACTAGGGAGCACGTTTAACCGAGAAGCAGAGTGCTCCTGTCATATTAATTGCATTGGTTCTGTGGTGTCTCAGGAAGTGACTGATATCAATAATCCCCTACATCACGCACTGCAGAAGTTGAATGAATTATAAAGAGCAAAGAGAAAGTGTCCTCGAGATAAAACGGTGATTTTTTTGGTGAAGGCAAGGGAATTCAACTCAGATAATACCGTTCACTTACCTACCTTTGTCACAGACTTTACATCTGACCTTGGAGTGTTTAAGAACTTTATCTTCTTCTCTAAAATGGTGGAAGCAACCTTGCAACTGAAAATAAATTTACCAAGACTTAGGAGGCACTTGAACACCGTGCTGTACAGCAGCCTTTGGAGTTGAGCTTCATGTTTGTCAAGTCAGTGTAGCCCTTAGGAGATAGGCACCAAGTTGAACAGGAGACCAAACCCTGAAGTAAGCCAACAGCTCAGTAGAAATACCATTAGTGATCATATAATGAGACTGAATTCTCTGTGTTTATATGGACAATATATAAGCAGTTTTCACTCTGTTCTTTCCATTATTTTTTTTATTTGTATCATCTTGCAATCTCAATGTTTCTTCTAACTTTTTATCTATGTGCCACAGATAATATTTGGGACTATATTGCACTCTAATACAAATGTTATGCATAGCTACATTTTCACATTTTCATTTTGTTTCAGACCTTCTGTGTAAAATTCTGTCTCCTCTTCATCATGAACTATACTTTAAGTGATTCAAGACAAAAAAGTAGTCCATGCTAACAATAAAATCATAGGCACCATTTTCCCATCAGTGACTTACCCTAAAATGTATTTTTTACACACCTTCAGTCGAGAGAGAAAATCATAGCTAGACGAGATGATCAGGAGGCCAAAGTCACTTTCAATTTTGCCTTTCTTGTTCAACAGGTTTTTTTCATACTATAATTCTAAAATGTCTTATGCTTTTCCCCTTTCTCTGGTAAGATTGCCTCAGAAAAGATGCAGCGTTGTTCTTTGTTTTGGTTTGGTTTTGACGTTACTATTATTTTAGTCACTATTTCTTTTTCCACACTGAAAATTGGAAACCAATTGACAAGTACCCCTCTCCTGTCTTTTATGCCTGCTGCAAACACCATTCCCCAAAAGGATTTTCCCCAAAGCCCTTTTTTATTATTGGCAGCTTCTTTTTCCATGAGGGAATTATATTATTGTAACACGTTTAAGTCCAAGTGCCTTTGTGAGAGATAGATGTTGGGTTGATTTGCTGCAGAAGCTGAGCACAGATTAAAAATTACCTTGCAACACTGTGCTTGTTAGTGAAATCACAGTGCACTAAGAAATGAACACTCAGAATGAAACTTAATTTTACAAAAACAAACTATTTTTTTTATTTGGGATGTTATGAGAATAGAAACATATGCTCTATTATGAGAAGGCACTGCTTTTTTAGTCATACAGCAATTGGTTGCATCTATACTGTTTAGATCCCTGAATTGCCCTCACCATAATACTAATATCAGAGCCATATACGTACTGCATCTGAGCAAGAGAAAATGCATAATCACATTCTTATATTACTTTTAACATTCATATGCTTTTCAGCGTATGTCTAGTCACCAATAAACTTAGAACTTGTGCTGCTTTAATGTCTAATAATCCATTTTACATGGATGACATTAAAACAGTAGAAATTTGGAAGTAATTTATTCAGTAAATTAAGCTGGGTTCAGGCCACGGACAGAAAGGACGTGGTACCTCTTGAATCCATATGCAAAGGATGTAATCCATACATCAGAAATCTCCATGCATGGAGTGATCCTCTTTCCCTGATCATTTGGGCTGTGTCTGAGTTTCTAGTCTGCGCATGAAATCCAAAGAGGTCATTAATACAATGACCCACTGAGCACTTCTGGGAGCCGTCTAAAACCCCCTTGGTCGATTCATCTCAGCAAGAAATCCAGTTCAGCTGTTCTCCACCATGACACACCCTCCCCTGCAGCACAATCAAAAAGGCATAACCCAACACCTTCGTCAGTATTGTTGAACCCAGACATTCACACACACTGAGATGACTGGGGTCTTCCCAGTCAATCGTGTTCTCTTTTGGATTGGCCGTCTTCTGCCAGAGACGAAGTGGTGTATAAATGTAGTATTAATGTTTAAGGGCTGATCCTGCATTCAATTTCATCAGCTAATGCCAGTGCATTTCTTCAGAGCCAATAATATTTGACGCATCATGCATTTTGCCTTTTCTGCATTCCACATTCCTAGGTACATTCCTCTTCTTGTGATGGCAAGCAGCCTCCACAGACCTTTCCAAATTGCTCTTAGGTGACCAAGTATGTTTCATCATAAACATTACCCAGAACCTTTTCTGAATCAGACTTCCCCATCCATCCTTGAAACGTTAAGAAGGCATTCAAACATTTTTCCTTGATACCATTTGGCTCACTGCAGATTTTTGCTGTGTTTTGAGCACACTGTTGACTGCATTAAATAACCTCATAATCACATTTAAAGGCTTAGTGATCTAGTGCCACCAATGTACTAAAATATAGGATAACAAATGCAGTCAGCATTTTCCATACCATATGCTTGTAAATGTTATTCTGCAGGGAACCAATTAAAACTATGGAAAATTTGGAACACAGACATATGGAACAAAACAAAGCAACTTATCTTGTCACCATGGTGCTTGCTCAGTACATCGATTAGGGAATGGTGATATTATAGGACAAACAAATGCCACTTTAATTAAAGTGTGCTGAAAGGCAATATACAGTAGCAATCTAAAACATTAATTTTTGCTGTGCTGATGTCAGTTTTCCTTCTAATGAGATATAACAGGTAAAATACACTCCTGTAAAAAACAAAAGATCCACAAATATTCCCATTTGAAGAAATGTAACATTAGTCCTAATTTATTGAAAAATTTCCTCTTTTAACATTCAAGGAGAAAAGGGTAGCAAACTGAAATGGAGTGTTTGGGTTTCAGGGAAAACATTTAAAATACTGCTAACGATATAAGATTTTTCAGGAAAAAAATAAGCTTGGGCAGGGACTTATTTCTTAAATGTCTTCCTATGAAAACATAGTGCATCAGGGAAAACACTGAATCTAATCCTTGCATTTGTCCAGTGCAATTGACAGTGGAAAAACAGTAAAAGCACTGGAAGAAATAATAATCACTTTGAAAAATATCCTCCAGAGGAAGCAAAAAGTTATCAGGAGGTGGAATCATGATTACCTTCTACGCTTGGGGCAAGCTGGGAAAGATCTATAGGAGGAAATACGCTCAAATATGCATTTCCCATTCCTTCTTGGACTTCAGAATTCAGCACTGCAATAGTTAAAGCCCCACAGTGCTCTCTTCCCCCCCCCAAAAAAAATAAGAACCTAGAGGTTATAGGTTTTGGGTAAGACTCCTGCTTTACTACTCTTGTATAGTGCCAATGACACCTTGAACTGACAGATGATGACACTGCAAACAATATTTATCATGATGATTTTTATTGCCCCTCTGAACAACAGCTCCATTTCACAATCTTTTGCCTTGACGTAGAATATACGTGTACCTGACACATGTTTTAAATTTAATGCACTAGGACAATTGGTACAGAAAAAAAAAAAAAAAAGAACAAATTACGTTAATTCTGTTGGCCAGCACAGTAATGTTCCAGCAGAGCCAAGATCTGTCAAGGACCACAATACAATAAAATCCTTCTCACATAGAGCTATAGCCAGATTGTCACTGTAGCTACCAAAAAAACCCCCACCTTGAACAAAGGTGAGAGTTTCTGTAATGGTAAATAGTCTATTGAGTGCACAGACAGACTTTGCCTGGCACAGTAGTCCAACTTCATCTCATAAAAGATAAGTTATATGGAGAAGAACCACGGAAATAGAGAGTATACAGTATTAAAGATTATCTCCATGGTAAGCGTATCAACTATTGCTTTAAAAGTATGGGAAATAAAAGAAAAAACTATTTAAGGTGTCATTATAAAGTAAATTGAAGCACTGTTTATATTGTAAAGCTATAAAACAATTATTTTAAAGATATGTTATACCATTCATTTCTGTTTAAAAGTTTGGTAAGCATTAACAGAATTTAAGAATAAGGAATGCACTTAGAAGAGATTTTTTTTGGTTAAGGTTTGACTCAATTTCATCCATGTTGACTGAGGTTTTCACAATGTATTATTTCCAATTTTATTAAGCAGGAGGAAACGGTAGATATAAATTGACAAATTCACATATGAAGAGACACTAACGACTGATTAAGTAAGACATCCTCTTCAACGACAGCATTGCTGAATCCTTGCAGTTAACACCAAAATGGGCAATTCATCATTCCTGGCAAATCTGCTGCCCTAGCCATTTCAAAAGATAAAATATATTCTAGAAAAAAATAGGGTAATGACAAACAAAATAAATTACATTAATATTTCAAGTTTACCATTCAACTGACAGATCAACAATATCTTCTAGCTTTATACTTAACACACTATGATGTATTTTTTTAATTTATGGAAAACACTGATTAACTGTGTCCTCCCCCACATGAAGGAAAATCCCTTGATTTTCCTCAACAGTCAAGCTCTTGGTTTTCAATTGAAGAGCACACTGTTAGGAAAAGCAGCATCCATTGATTTCTGTGTCTGCTGCAGTTAAGAACAAAAGGTCCAAAGGTAAGGAGAGATATGTAAGCTAGCAAAGGACAATCTGCTTCCTCTCAGGCTAATACCTTACTTCCACTGAATCACGGAGCTCTAAACTTGCTTAAAGTGATTCTGAAGGTAAAAAAATCCGAGAGCACAACATCCCTCCTAGGTCACCTCTTGCACAGAGAAAAGTTCTTAAATCTCTGGGCATGGGGGTAAAAAACCTTCAACCAACCAACAACAAAAAAAAACACCAAAAAATCCCCAAACCTAAGTACATAAAAGGGACTTACACAAGACAAAATATCTGATGCACAAGACTAAGCACAGCAGCCAGACCCACAATTTTCTACCAGTAAAATCTGACAACACGGGTGGGGCATTTAGAATTTGCTTGTAATTAAACCCTACCTCAGTGACTAGCAACACAACGTACTCCATCACATGGACATTTAGTATGTGCCAATAAGACAATTTCTGTGTTTCCAGCTGTGAGAATGCTGCAACACACAAACTAGAATTCCACTGTATTTGCAAGGTGTTCAAAGTGTTAAAAAAAGGGATTCATCACCCTTGGAGATACTGACAAGCATCCAATTAAATACTTTTCAGAACAGGAACAGTGGTGATATTAGAAACAGGTGATGATTTCATGGCATTCAGTGTAAGGTCACTCTCTGTTCCCAACCTGACATTTCTATAGCTTATTATTTCTTCATTAATTGCACAAATCTCAGCACATCAGAGGACTACTACACAGCCTTTTGTGTAATATAAGCATTTTGCACTGAAAGAACAAGAGGAAAAACATGCGTAGCTTTCTTTCCCTTATACGGGAAGCATGTGCTGGCCTTCTACTGCTGCTGAAAGATATCTGTTCAGCATTAATGGAATTAGGAAAGTCTGTTAAAAATAAACACGGCATAATTCTTCCCTTTCTTTTACCAGCTAAATAGAACAGTATTTTTTTGAGGATCAGTCAAAGAGGATAAGGTATAATGGCAACATATTTACATACAGTCATATTTGAACATGCAATTTCTGGCCCTAGATGGGAGTTTATACATATAAATACCAACATATACTTGCCACTCCTGAATAAAAAAAGCACACCAGGTCTTAAAAGAAAATACTGACTTAAAAGAGATTTGAGATATTCCACTACATGATTACTCAAACAGATTAGTAAGCCATTTAAATTTATACAAGGACCAACCTGCAGAAGCTTTGTGATTTGAGTCACCTACTATAGGTGCAGCAATACACGAGAAGCAAATTTTGAGAATGAGGTCTACTTATAAAAGTAGACTGTTACGGCTATCAGAGGAGATCCATGTCCACTTGATGAAGTCATATGAATATTGCATTCCTGTGATTTTAAACCCAGACGTACAAACACATTGTAATGATTTCCGTCAATTTGGGGAACCAGGATGCTAATAATTATGGTAGTTATTACAATTAGCATCCAAATAGAAAGTTTAATGTGTGTTTAATTTTTTTCTTTAAAAACAGTATATAAGATACATAAATAGCAACATATATACATGTTTTAATAAGACAATGACACAAAATAACTGTTTTGTTACAAAGGGTATATTGTGAAGCATTTGGGCTATGCAACATGCTTAAGGTAACATTAGCAAGAAAACCTGCAGTTTTTCCTCTGCTGACACTTAGTCTGTGAAATCAATTAATGTGATACAAAATGAAAGTTGTGCTTAACAGTAAGAGGAAACTCAAAATGCCATTTAAAAATGCATGGCATGAGGAAAGTTTGCAATACAGTTAAATTAAATCTACACACAACTGCTCCTCATGAACAGAATTCTCTTTTCAGGAATGCTTCAGCATAAAAAACAACATTCAGAGAACGTAGTAGTAAATATTTAAATGACAAAATCTCTCAATATATAACTCCTCAGAAAAAATTACAATCAGATTTGGAAGTCTGAATACTTTACAAATAGCAGGACACAAAGACAAGTATCATCCCTGCCTAAGCACTTCCTTCATCCGTCATGACTAAATGATACAAATAATATGACAGTCAGTCCCCAAAAATTAAACTAGCAGAGACTCAGCATAAACATTCACAAAGGCAAAGAGGAAAAAAGAAAAAAAAAAAAAAAAGGGGGCAAGACATTTCAGAAATTCTGTCCAAAACAAACATAGCAGTATGGTATCGTTCCCAGACACGAAATATTATTGTTCCCAGATATAAAAGTGCCTTTTTAATGCTATGTAAGTGCAACTGATTCTCCAAATACCACAGATCCGACATTAATACCAACTACAGCTCAAACTCAACCTCAAATTAAAGTTGCAGAAAGAGCACAAAGCTTAGCAGCTTTCTGGAACAGTATTAGTATGTTTCTCCTATTTCCTCCAAAGTATCTTTGGTCTTGCCACAGACTGCTAAGCTGTGCCAGTGCTACTTACTTGATTTCTTATTATTGATCTTGGTAAAGATACTTTGCCCTTTCCTCAAACTTTACTGTACAAATTGTAATTTAGCCAAGCTCCCATCTCCAAATTGCCAAAACTATTGACTCAACTTTTCACTCCTAAATATCTTTCACATTTTAAAAAATTCCTATATTTTATGTTTTTGAGGATTTACACATTTCTATTAAAAAAACCCTAAATTTTTATGTCTGTAATGCGATGAAGTTACAGTAACCTCTATGGAGCACAGTTTTATTTTACCACCAAAAGGTACAACTCTTAAAGTACAGATGCAAAACTGCCTGCAGGTATGAACCTTGGACGCTTTACATGTCAGGCGTTGGTGTGCACACGTACATATTCATCTAGGGAGAATGGCTATGTTCAGCTGGACAGAGTATCTGCATATCCTCCTATTTAATAACCTTTTATTTAAGAACTACTTCTGTGTAAGTTTATAAGACTTTAAATATGAGGAATACCTGCGTAAGAATTAACGCTCCACATAGAAGTTGTTCACAAGCAGAGAGGGATCCTGTTTTCCGTCCCCACCTCAGGGATTGTATGGTCAGTCCTTTGCATTGTTTGCCCCAGTTCTCCTCACTACCAGAACTGCAGAACCAGAACTAATTAAACCCAATTCTTTCCCCACCCGTCTACTGGTTTCATGGTACAGCAGCTATGAGGGCCTGAGGACAAGGACAAAAAAGGTATCACGCCTGACGTACTGAGCACATTTACCTTACAGATTATCATTAGCTAAAAAGAACATATCACACTGATGTTCTGTCTTCCTTTTTCTCCCCACTAATAGCAAGTCCAATTCAAGGATTTGGCACTAATCTCTGTAATTAAAGAGTAGATGATAAAGAAGTAAAATCAGACTTGTTGATTCTTTCCTCTAGCAACACTTCAAAAGATGTACTTACAAGAGATGTGTTTTAAGAGATAGAGACTAGACAGCTTTTGTATTAGGTGCTGGATGACAGACCACCCTGTCAAAAACAGAAATAACATTGTGGCTTAGCATGGCCTTCTTCAGAACGAATAGAAAAACCTTTCTTCTCACATACCATTCAGCAACAGCAGTTACAAGCACCAAAGAGGAGAGGGAGGGGAAAACCCTTCTCTCTGTGACTGGAAACACCCCACTATTTCCAACTGACATTTGGTCCCCTTGATTTACACTGCTCTCCGGCCTCCCAGTACAAGTATCAAATCTATATAGGTGTTTTTGTAAGGGTTTGCCAAGAAAAAGACCTAGTTACTAAAGCTCAGTGGCTTTGAGCTATTTTAAACTTTATGCCTGTTGATTTACGTTAATTAAATGCCCTCAGAAACATTTGCAATTATGTAAAGTTGGGCCCCTGAAATTAATATCTCTCTAACAATAGTAACTAAAAATTGCAGACAGAGAATGTAAGCATAGGGAAAGAAGAAAGTTTTCAAGACTCAAGTCAGGTTTTCAAGTTTCTTTAGATTCTGGACAGAACCAGGAACCAAACAGGAGACTTCTGCTTTCAATACATAATATCTTTCATATTATCATTCTACCTCCCACTTTTCTCTTTTTTGGGGTTTGGTTTTTTGTTGTTTGAGGGTTTTTTTGTTTGTTTGTTTGTTTTCACTCCCTGGCCTTGACCCTGTCTCACTCACCAACAATTTCAAATAAAGTTCCATGATTTCCAGCAAGCTATTCCTAACTTTAAAGTGTCAGACCACAATCTCATTCAAGATAGTACTCAGTGTTAATGCACAGGGATAGAATGGGCCTTGCAAGTACCCCAGTATTCTGTAAAGATGCAGAAAGTGCAAGAAAATTCCCTTGCCCTGCCTGTTATCTATTCTTACACACTTTTGGTTACTTTTCTTATCACAGCAGTGGTTTCTAACTCTCAGTGCACACAACATGCTCTTCTATCACCTATCAATCTAACTCACATAAAATTATCACAAAAATGGATTACTTTCTAAACATTCAGAAATGCGTTAAGGGGTCCTCAAAACAAATACAATAGTGTGTTATTCTTCCAAAAAAAAAGGCATATCTGAGTTAGAAAGCATGCCACGCCTTAGCTTCTGTAGACTGTCAGAGATGAATCGCCTACTGTGAGGGCTAAATCTTTTTAACTTGAAGATAAATGATCTCTCAGCTATAGCTGTGCACAGTGTCGGTGACATCCAGTCACCTGTTCTGTTTACTGCAGCTGTGGATTCTGCTGGGATCTCTGGGGGACGGAGCTTAGCCTCTCTTTCCTGTTAAAAATGACAGTCAGTTGACTTTAAATGCTTTCTCAAGAACCTGCGATGCTCCGAAAGTATCTCTCAATGAGACACTTACTAATATCCAGCCTTGAAAATACACGTAAGAGCATGGCAAATTATGACTACATGGAAGAACTGATCTATTTTAGGTTTTGTGGAAAAGCCTGCAAAAATTTGTTTACCATATTTCCTTTAGTTTCAAAAGAAGAATTAAGATCTCTTCATATTTCATAGAATCACAGACTCCTAGAATATCTCAAGTTGGAAGGGACCCATAAGGATCATTGAGTCCAACTCCCTGCTCCTCACAGGACTACCTAAAACAAAACTGTATGTCTAGGAGTGCTCCTTGAACTCTGACAGCGTGGTGCCATGACCACTTCCCTGGGGAGCCTGTTCCAGTGACCAACCACCCTCTCAATGAAGAGCCTTTTCCTAATGTCCAATCTGAAATCCCCCTGATGCAGCTTCTCTTAATTCCATTTCCTCGTGTCCTGTCGCTGGTCACCAGAGGGAGGAGATCAGCACCTCCCCCTCCGCTGCCCCCCTTGAGGAAGATGTAGACTGTGATGAGATCACCCCCACACCCTTCTCTTCTCCAAGCTGAGCAATTCAGGTGACCTCCCACTCCTCAGAAGTCTTGCCCTTGAGGCCTTCAAACTTCAAATTAAAGAGAAAAATAGAGCATTACGAGTACTTTACTTCTTGAACAGTTTTTGTCAGAAAGGCAAAAGCTATAGCATGGAGTAGGGGCATAAGGAAAGTCTAGTTTCCCCTTTTCTTTAGTTGTGTAAACTTATCTAAGAGGACAGTATTTCTAATACCTATGAAAGATGCCAACCGGACCAGACTTATTCAGTAAGGTCTCCACCCCTGTCACCTCAGGAATTTTCTTGCACATCTCAACAATTCCGAGAAGAAGCCTCCCTAGAAATGAGTGGGACATACAACACACTGCATCCCCTGGCACCACCTGAGCTTGACACCAGTCATACTTGTTGGGAGATGCTCTACAGCATCCACACCAGTGCACGTATGCGCATGTGCATGCACAAAACACAGGCGGCGTCCCCCAGCTGGTTCAGTGGGATCTCAGAAGTAGCCTCGCACTTGCAGTGACGTGTAGAACTCTGCCCAAGGGCTCCCTAGTCCATTAACCCACTTGCAGAGAGAGGGTTTGTGTTTCTCTCTGTGCGTGCGAGTGACAGAGAGTGCAAGCGCACAAGCAAGTGAACTAGATTAAAGTTGTATTTTAATAATATGGGCTAACTGAAAACTGGTAAGGTTGGACAGCCACATTCAGTCTTTACACCTTCCTTCTAGTTTCCTCTATCTTGGCTTCTTTTCTTTTGCTAACATATATGCTCTCCACCTAAAGGATCTACGTAGTCACTTTGGAAACATTAAAATCCAAACCCGTACTTTGAAGCAAGTCCCATGTTCTCACAATGCAATACCTCTGTAACACAAGTTTTCAGGTGTCTGAGAGAGATGTTCTCACCTTACAATGCTTGGAGTGCAATCTATTATACCATCTTTTAAACTTTCAAATTAGATGGAACATGTCAGATTACTACCCCAGTTTAACTTCTGCTATTGTACCACTGGGTTGCTGCCTCAGCTCAAAATAATGCTAAGAAATAGCGCTGGGTTTTTCCTGCTTTCTGCCATAAGCCTAGCACCTCTTAAGCAGAATCCTTGTCTCTCGATTACCGATAAGCTTCATTTGTATAACCACTTCTGATTTATGGAAGCAAAGAACACATTCTGCTCTTACAGGCTTACATTAATTCAATATCAGTAATTATTATCTGTTTGGGAGAGAAGCAGCTAGATTTTAATCACTACATAATATGGCAACTAACTACGTTGCTTTTTCCACAACATCACCAAACAGCACCAATCTAAGCTGTGAAAAACTGAAATGTGCAAAAAATTGAAATGAGTATCTAACTAGCTTAAGAGGTAAGTGATTAAGCACTCAGTTAACAATAGAGGATACATGTAATTAAGCTAGAAAAATTTAGAATGCCATTTCACACCTTTGTTAGCATCCTTGCTTATTTTCCAGTGCCGCAAAATGCAAAGAGAAATAACCTCAGAGGCAGACAGGATGAACTGCCTGGTTGTGTCGCAATGGACAGCATGTCGTTAGGTAGAACAGAAAATGGCAGTTCATAGACAATCATAAGCCAAAAGGCTAATTTAACCTAAACTCAACAGAACCAACCTGTACCTCATTGGTTGGCGCAGAAGGAAATGACAAACTGCAATATTACAAGCACTCATGGAGAACCACAAAGTACTTACACTACAGAGGGCTGAAACTGTTGAAATTTACTGAGAGACTATACTCGTTTCATACACTTTGGTATGTATGCCCCCACTCCTAAAAGCCACATGGCAATGTCATGGCTCTGACTATCGAATATCCAACCGGCAGGAAAGGAGAGAAAGCAGGAGGAGGAAAAAGGAAAAAAAAAATATCTTAAATATATAAATAAAGACCTTATTCCTTTCCCCTCTTTGGAAGCTATGAAGTTGAGGAGAAAAGGAAACAAGAAGGTAAGTTCACCTGCTTATTGCTGTCTGCATTAAAAGAGAGAATTTTTATATTTAGTGTTCCATTTTAGCACACTGAAACCAGTCTCTTCTGTGTTTCTCAGTATAAACATAAACTAATGCTACCAGAACTGGCATTACTGTATTTTCACCACTGTAACACGAAGCAGAACTTGAATTCCCAACCTAATAGAAAAGTTACATGGCATTTGACAGCATGAATACAATGTCAAATAAATTCTACAAGATGACTGGGGACAAAAAAAACCCTGAAAGTTTTCTCAAGCAACAGTTTCTGCCACCATAGACAATTAGGCAGAGAGACACATTCAAATTATTTTATATGGGGGCAGATATGGAAGACAGAAATGGCATGTAAACTGTTTCCAGAACAAGTAAGCCATACACTTTAACTTGCTCAAGAAACAAGATCAGAGCGCACACAGAATCATAGAATGGTTTGGGTTGGAAAGGACCTTAGAGATCATCTAGTTCCAACCCCCCTGCCATGGGCAGGGACACCTCCCACTAGACCAGGCTGCTCAAAGCCCCATCCAGCCTGGTCTTGAACACCTCCAGGGATGGGGCATCCACAGCTTCTCTTGGCAACCTGTTCCAGTGCCTCACCACCCTCGCAGTGAAAAATTTCTTCCTAATACCTAAGCTAAACCTACCCTCTTCCAGTTTGAAGCCATTACCCCTCATCCTATCACTACATGCCCTTGTAAAAAGTCCCTTCCCAGCCTTCTTCAGTCATGCAGATTTCACAGTCTTCATACTTACCTAAACTTGACTAAAAATACATCTTTAGATCAATTCATTTTCTCTATCAGCTGCAATTTGTGTTTTATTTAGAATCTGTAATTAAATTATCTTTTCAGACTGTGAGATTGTAACTGGCCCAATTCTCACACAGTGATGGGGAAGGGGGGAGAGGAGGGCAGTTAAGCTGATGGCTGGTCTGGTTTGGCTACTTGTTTTTTTAAATGAAGGCTCGACACTTTGATATTGAGACAGGGTCATACCAACAAGTATTGCACAAACTTTGCAAAACAGATCAACCAAAAAGCTTCAGACTTCACCATAGAAATCCCTCTTCCACTGCGCAAACGCTGCCAGTTGAAAACTGTGCAATGATTTTGAGAGGTGAACAAATAGCTGCTAAGATTAGATCACTTAACTCATTTTCACATGCGATCTAAAACAAGATATGAGTCCATGTCTCTGGAGATGAAGGACTAGAACTCCAATCTGCACCCTCCTCTCGTCCGTGGAATGAATGCTTTAATGCACAGTTACGCCACCCTTCCAAAGAATAAATGAAGTCACTGCTTTTGCTTATTCTTACTAAGACTGACAATGTGGAAGTTCTAGTGTACACCAAATTCTCAGTGGAGGGAAGAAATTCCACAGAGTAGCATGGAACTGTTTTTATATGAGTTTATGTAGCTAGCCTCTCAAAATAAGCACAAAGCAAAGAATTGTATAAAGCCATCCCACACCTCTTCCTCTCATACACAAAACAACTTTTATGTAAAAAATAGCCAAGATGCATAATTTCTAAGCTGGCTGCAGCAACTGCACAGTTTATCTATCATTAGCCTCTACAGTTCCACTGTATCACAAAGAGATAAATGTACACATTTCCCTGAGGGGTAGCAGAGAGGAAGTATATAATCTCTTTGCATAGACTATGCCTCAGTGATACGATTCAGCCTATAAACCCCTCACAAATTGAATGAGTAATTCATTTTGAAGGAAAAAAAAATAATCTGTTATTCAGGTAAACCTGAATTACAGCGTTTTTGCTAGTGAAAAAATTACCACAGCTATTATCTCAACTAAGTCAAGAGAAAGGACAGCTAAGTCCATATTTGCAAAAAGAGGAAATTTTCCTTGTTTTCAGCACTAAAGTTCTTTTGATTGACTGGGTAATTTCCATTTTTATGCTTGCTGAATTAGAAGGCCAAAAATTCAAAGCAACACAGAAATAAACCCAAAAACAGAGAGAGGCTCGAAGTGAAACAGTGGTTTTAAAATCGTATCTGGTCTTTTAACTTGATAAGACTATCCACTTCAAAAATGTCAACATGCAGGAAGATGGCAGGCTAACTTTTCCAAGATTTCACATAGACCTAAACCTCTTAAATGCACAATACACAGGCACCTCACGTAAAGCCACTTGCTCTTCTGAGTAGTGTGAATGCTCAGGATACAGTCTTGAACAGATTTATCTGTAAAAAAACTAGGTAAATATACATAAAACGTCTATGGACTGCATACATGCATTGTCAAAAAATAGTAGTATACTTTTCCAGAAAGTTAACCTACCACTGCACTCCATCTGACTCAGCTGTAATCCAGCCAGGCCTGCAAATGACTTTCAGTGTTAAAACCTTTGTTAAGTAAAATAAAGGATGCTGAATCAGTCAACTGATCATTTGCCAACTGTCTATATTTAGGAGAAACTGTCCCTCCAAGTATTTAAAAGTTTACAATTTATCGCTGCTTCACAAAGAGTCAAATATATTCCAAATGGAGCAATTCTGCTTCCCTTAAAAAAAAAAAAAAAGGCAAACTCAAAAGTTCCTTTCTTTCCTCCTGTCCCACTGACTGCAGAAGAACATACAAGGTTCACCAAGCAGAATATGCCTTTCTCTGTCAGTACACCAGCTAGACTCTGTGTCTCCACTTACTTCCATGAGTTATGAAAGCATGATAACATCTGAAGAAACAACTTGGAAGTTTACTGCTTTGGCAGTGGGGTTAGACTAGATGATCTCCAGGGTCCTTCCAACCCCTACCATTCTGTGTTTTTTTTTCCCTACCAACTCATCTTCACACAGGATGTTTTAATCACTATTGTACAAGAGCAAGAAAGTATATATTAAGTACAATAATTCTTGTGCTCTGTACCGCAATGTAACACAATAAGATCAACTGTCATGGTCTGGGTTGGGCTGGCCACTAAACGAACGACAGATCCTCTCTTTAAGCTCTCTCTCTCCCCAGAGAAGAGAGAAAG
The DNA here is from genome assembly GCA_013398915.1 of Dromas ardeola. NCBI lineage: Eukaryota > Metazoa > Chordata > Aves > Charadriiformes > Dromadidae > Dromas > Dromas ardeola. The sequence goes on along the minus strand of VYZM01017360.1, from coordinate 95,189 downwards.
AGTAAGACAGAATTATGGGTTGAAAAGAAAACAGAAATTACTTTAATGAAATATTAATAACAAAAAGAAAAGATAATAATATCAGTAAGAAAATAATGAAATATATACAATAGATACAAAACCACATCAAGCTCCCAGGATGACGATCACATCACTGGCTGGCACGGTGAAAGTCCCAGACTGGACTCCGTAACGGATGGGAACTGGATTCTGGATCTGGATTCAGGAATGCACGGATTGGGATCAAAGGCAGATGAACAGACAGGGTCCTCCTCGGACACCGGCCATTGAAGAAAGAGAGCTGATCCCTTTGATCCCTCAGCTTTTATACCAAGCACAATGCAGATGGGATGGAACACCCCGTGGGTCAGTTTTGGGTCACCTGTCCTGTGCGCTCCTCCCCTCAGGTGGGACCCCTTTCTGCTCTCCCGCTTCCAACCCTCCAATGTGGTACACAACAAAGTGAGCTGACCTCACTTTGTAGCAATAAGTATAAGCAGGAGCCTCTCTGCATACCATTCCTTGGTATTAACTATAAACACCAGACATTATCTGCTAAAAACAGACTCTGTCTGAAAAATATGCTGTTAATTTCAGAGAGTTAGAAGACGCTTAACTGAAAAGTAAAATTACAGAAAAGAAACTTGGTTCTGCTCTACCTCAAACCAGGACATGAGATTAACCATTAGGGAAAAAGTCACTTCAGCATAATGGTCTGTCACTTAAACACAGGCTGGTTCAGTGGCTAACTTGGTTAATTAGTGTCAGGCACTACATACAGTGCCTGCATTTCCACACGGAGAACTAAAACAGAATCAAAACTGTGTCAATTACAAAAAGACACATACACAATTATTGCTATCAAAATACACCAAAATAAAAATTTCCTAAGCAGTACAAAACAGGTAAATCATGCCAGTAATACTGCAAAATTTCACTGTGCTCTAGACAGAAGCTGACGTAAGGAGGCTTAAGACTAATAAATTGAGACTAGAAGGGAATGTACAAAGGCAGGTTATGACTGTGCAAGATGGAACTGGGCCAGTGCATTAGGTCTATTAGGTCTATTACACATTATTCAGTTACTGTCAAATGATACAGTAAACAAAGAAAGAGAACTATCTGACATCATCCAGACGTCATCGTTTTCTGAAATGTTCCTAACCTTTTCATTGTCCGTCCTCTGTCCTTACTGTGCTGCAATCTGTTTGTATCTCATTAGAACAAGTGGTATCAGTCCAGTTTTAAGGACTTGTATAACTGTTGCTGGCACCAGGCTCTCTTCTTTGCAGAAAAAGAATATAACATGAATGTTATTAAGTCATTTAAACTCTGGGCCTGATCTCCCTCTGGACTCCAAGGTAGCAAACGGGACTTTGGTTCTGCTCTGGTCCTGCCCCTAAGATCCCACATCTTCTCCCAACCTCACAGGCACAATCTCACCGTACACTCCAACTCAGCACGGCTAAAGCTGAGCTTTTACTCTCTCTCCTTTTACCGCACCTCTCTCTCACAGGGACATACATAACAGATATATGGGGATCAACAAAATATCCCACCCATCGCTCCAGCCCATAATCTTGGCATCTTGTTCAGTTTAGACGCGCACACACTGCCTACTGCAAAGTCCCATGGGTTTTTTTTCCTCATCGACCTCTCCTATTTACCCTCAGACCTAACACTCCAGCTATCATTACCTGATGGTTTAATCACATAAACGTTATTTGACTTCAGCAGAGGTAACTGGGCAGTTTCCAGAACCATGCTACAGAAAACCTCCGCTGGTCTGTGGCTCTGACCCTGCCATATTGGCTTTGACCATACAGGCCTCTCTCTCCTGGCTCCCCTTGCTCCAACACATTAAATAAAATCCCTACACTACATTTTGCAACCTTTTCAAAACTTCCTCTGCTTCATCTATCATCTCCTATTCAATAACGAAATGCTAACTTTTGTCTCCAGCCAGTCAATAGCAAAGGAACGGGAAGAGAAATCAGATCTTCTCATTTCCTCCTATGTTGTCCCTATGCTTAAAGACATGTTTCCAAACCACCCCACCTTCCTTTTCCTAACTCCTACTCAAAGCTATCCTTTGCCAAAATGCTAACAAATAGGTTAGGATACATAAACGTTATCACACCTACCTATTACCACCCTACTGCTACTTTGGATACATCTACTTCCTCCTATATTTTTTCCAACTTATTTTATGGACAATTCCTGTAAAACAGGGATTGAACAGATTTTTTATGAAGTATTTACATAGATACTAGCACAACAGCATCCCGGTCAATACCACAGTACCATACTTGAATAATAGCATGGGTAGCAAACTGACGTATACTGCACTGAAATGCCTTGGAATTTATTTCTGTATGGAACAATGAACAAAGTATGTCAGCTACGCATGCAATGATTCAACACCCAAAAAGTTATTCGGGATAGAATTTGGCTTAATCTTGATTAATCTGATGTACTTCTCCTCCTCCAATTGAAAATTCACCAAGATGTGCTTTATTCTCCCATTTTCGCTCCTTTTTTTTTTGTGAAAAAAAGCTGAAGTACCACTGCACCAGAGCTTGATGAAAGGCAAGGTATGTAGGCTATCATTTAAAAATGTTATTTCTGTCCTTAAAAACCAAGAAAATCCATGGGTGAAAAGCATTTTTAATTCTCAGCTTCTGCTACATGTTTGTAGTCTTTAGTGGAACTGTAAAAGGCTATTAAATCACCCAATATACTTTGCTTACAACTGTAGGTGGATTTTTAAAGTATTTTTACATGTGTTCATCCAATTCAGGTTTTATTTTGGTTTGCTTTTATAGAGGGACTTCTCCTTCCTTGGGGAGACTACTCTCCTAGCTAAAAGACCTCATTTCAGGAAATATTCTCCTATTATTAAGCCTCTGCTGACCATTTTGCAGTTTCTTATTTATACCTATATAATGAATGAATGATTCCTTCTTTGCGTTGCTTTTGGTACCCTATACATCCAGACTGCTCTCATGTCTCAGCTCAGCAGTAATTTAATCAAATTCTATGTTCAATTCATTTTTATTTCCTTGGAAGTAAATTCTTTAAATCATTTTGTTATGATTCTCTTAATTCTTCCTCCAGTTCAGAAATATTCTCGTTATATGGTATCCAAAACAGATGGAAGGATTCCACTTGAAATTGCATAATGATCATGAAAAAGAGACAAACTCAGTCTATAGGACATAACCCTCCCTAATAAAGATATGTATGTGTGTGTATATACATACAAAGGTTTATTACTGCCTTACTATGGGATATGAAGACCGCATCCCAAAATTGCGTATTTTAACACTTGTATCACCCTACAATCATGTCTTATTTGCATTACAGTGACACCCCCTTCTCCATCTTTCTATTTGCATGCTCTCAGATTTCTCTCCTCATATTGAATGTATATTTGGAATTACTTAATAGAGTTTCCCAAAACATTTTTCTAATAATTTCACGTATCTCTGTAAGCCCTTCAATATTCCTGTATCTGCTCAGCATGGGTCACAACTATTCTTTGTTTAAATATTTATCTCAGATTTACGTTAGCACAATGTTTACTCTTTTTTCCACATTACTAATGAACCCTGACTCTGAAGATCCTGCTGCAGAGTACGTGGTTTCTTCTGACTGATTTTAAGCGACAAAAGGTTAATCAGCTATAAGACTGTGATTCTGCGACTTTTTTAGGTGTATGTACAATTTATACATGTGAGTTTTCCGACGGAAGTCAATACCATTACTCATACTCTTAATTCTGTACATACTGTAAGTGCCCTGATAAATGGAGCCAAGTCCCCTGTGTGCTGCTGCATTAATGCAAAGAAGATACATGAGAGGCTAAGACTTGACTCCTTGTCTTAATGCTTGAAAGTTTTTTTATCCCTCTGCTTGGATAAGCTCAGCAATTTCCAGGAAAACAACTTCTGCTTCACTTCTGTAATGTCTTTCACTTCCCATAAAGCCACCACTTTATTCCAGCTAAATCAAATATTATTTTCAAAGTAACCACTGCTTATCATTGATAACAAAACTCCAGACAGGCAAATAAAAGGCAATAAGAATAAACATGTAAGTGACTCAGCTTGTTTTTAAACTGCGGTCACATAAATCTGCTCAAGTCATGCCATCATCACTAACTGTTCTTTGAACTTCTTTGCCTCAGAAACAAGCAGAACATTCATTTTTCATATCTATCAAAGCAATGCCTTGGAAGCCTTTTTTGTAATTCTCAAGGGCATCTCCCTGGTCATGGGTCTGGCCCTCACTTTGGAAAATGTCCAGTCACGCAGTCCAGTTTTTCTCTGGGCACAGGTGTCTGGGGGCATAATTCCCTATTTGCCCAGCGCATTATTCCGTCAGGTGTAACATTGGTCTAGCATTGTAGTCTCTTTTCTTATGGCAGTAAGGGATTAAAAGAACTAGAAGTTTTAGGGTGGTCTGGGGCTTCTTCCAAAGGCTGTTAACTGCTGAAGATGACACAGCATTTCAAAAGATTGTGTTTCCCCAGCTAATCTGCTATTCTCTGCAGAGGGAGGACCATCTTTCAATTGCTAGTTTGAAGCAGTTTGCTGCAGTATGTGGATATCTCAGTACCATCTGCACATTAAGCCCTTTCCAAGGCTCATTCCGTCCTCTTTGACTTCCCTGAAGCCAGCATATAAAGCATTAGGCTCTCCATTAAGCACAGACCTAAGGCCAGGGAAAAAGTACTGGCTGGCAGCCATTGTCTCAGCATCTCTCACGGGGAATTATGACTATTTATTTATTTATTAATTCTTACAGCTTCTTTCTTGACAGGCTCCCTGGATTTAACTACTCACAATCATTCAGCTTCACTGCAAGCACTCTGAAGCACGTGAGATCACTCGAAAAACACCAAACTTAACTACCTCATGCAGAACACAGTACTTCACATCAGAGAATTACTAAAGAAGTAATTCCTGAATTTTCACTTCTCTATTTAGTTGCCTTTAACATTTTGCTAATCATTCTGATAATGATTTTGGTTACACCACTGAAAGCTTAAACTTTTGATTTATTTTTCTAATTAAATTATGCAAAATTATGTATTGACATCAGTCACTCTTCTCCCACTTGAGAGCTTAGCTGTGCCTGAATAGAGTCCAACCCAGAGAGAGACAGACTGAATTGCCCCCAAACATATCAGTAACATAATATACTGGGGAAGGGACAGCAATGTTTCCTGAAGTATGACATTTTTGTACACAATCTTTTAAAGTTCTTTGAATAATTCAACAAGCATGCAGAGGACAAGCTAATCACTACTTGGGTCTCAAAAAATATTATTGAAAAGTTTCCTAGAGGCTAGTAAAGAAACCAAATCACCAAATAAAAATGGGGTGTAATTCCCTCATGGTATAATAAAGAACTAAAAGTTAGGAAACAAAGGACAGGAACAAATGGTCATATTTCACAACAAAGGAAAAATATCTGTGAAGTATTCTTCACAAGGATGTGTACTGGAATAGCTGCTGTTCTTCATATCCATAAATAATAAAGAATATTACTTCCAGCAGGACAGGCAGGCAAATAATGAGGTGACAAAAGCTGCACACAACGCCAGATTATTCAGGAGAGTCAAATCTAAAACTGCCTACAAGGGCTGCGGAAAGGACTTATGGCATCGAGGCACTAGGTAATAAAATAGTAAATGGAAATGAGGGCCAAGAAGTGCAGACTAGAGAAAAAGTGAGGAAACAACCTCACCTCCATTTTTAAACTATATTTAGGTAGCACACACAGTCAGATGGGCTTTAAAATGGGTATTACTAAGCAGAAAAAACATCATGCATTTATTTTAAATGATACTCTGAAAGCATGAGAAAAATGCTTTCTGACAGTAAAACAGAGTAAGTACGAATAGAATAAGTAAGTGGAACACCAAGAACTGGTAAGAAAATGGAAAAATCCTGAAATGTTGTTATACTACTGTCAAAATCTTTTATGAACTCATGCCTTAAATATGGCAGGCAGTTCTGGGCTCAACTTTCAAAGGGTTAATAAAATTACAAAATCTTCAGAGAGGGGCCACAAGGATGAGCAGAGTGACAGAACAGTGCTCAAGTAAGAAGGGGAAATAGAAAACCTCAGCTTGGAAATGTTTGGGAGAAGAGAAGGGGGATAAAGTAATACTTAACTAGACATCGCAGAGAAAGTGAACAAAAAATACTCATTCAAGGTACAAGGACCGTGGAGCACCCATTAAAATTGTCGGGCAGATGGTTTAAAGTAAACAAATAAGGATATTGCCCCACTCACACAGAGCACACCATAAAATTGCAAAACTCACTGTCTCCGGGATTTGGTGGAAGTCAAAGCATAAGTTGATTTAAAAAGCAAACAAACAAACAAACAAAAAACAAACCCAAACTGACACAAACTGAAAACGTAGCCAAATGTACAGAAGATGGCTCTAGCTGTGGCTAACATAGTCGTTCAGATATACATTTTGACCTAAGCTTTCAACGCTTGATGAGCAGACCTGTATATTCTACTGTTTAGAATCCTCCCTTAGCCAAGACAGAACTCTGGTTTAGAAGGACCTTTGGTCTGATCTCACCTATTCTCACATTATTACTGGACTGAGGAAAAACTGGAAAAAAAACCTGCAGGACTGAACTGTAAATGCCAAAAAATGTCAGTACAGCATCTCTTATATTCTGCCATGTTTTGCTTACTAACTTTTCCCCCCCCTTGGTTTTACATAGATTACACATAACAATTTTAAAAATCAGTACTAAAAATTACTGAGAATGTTCTATGACTACATGACAAGTCTCAAAACCAAAATTCATTGTTCTTAAAGAAAGAATAGCTTAATGGACACTTTATTATTAATAAAGAATACGCAGGGAATTTTCCTCTCTAAAAATCAATGAAGGTACACAATACAAGAGTCTTAGAAAACAAAAGATGCGCAAGACCTTTGTGTGGTATACTCCAAGGCTAGAATTTGTTCCGTGTGGAAAAACAGCCTTGATTAATGTTGTGGCTGGAGCCAGACCCAAATGAATGATGAAGCATTTGCAGTAATAGGTTCTCTTGCACAGTCTGGAGTAATTGTTCTTCTGGAGCTATTGTTCATGGGCAAAGAAAATTTTCCTTTACTCATGCTGAGTAGTACTCATGTAGTCAGTGCACTGTAATTAGTTTAACCTAACAAGATTACCCAAGGTGTGAAAAGACCAGCATCATCAGGCCTCTGAGATACAACTGTAGGGCTTTAGCGTCTTCCACAGATACGGCTGAGGTAGCACAGCAACACACAGCTGCTCGTTAGTTCCGAGCCATTCACCCATTTACCCAGGTAGCTTTACCCTACATCAGCGGCAAACCAAACACAGCCCCTTGTTTGCCCTCAACTCAGACTATGGCCATCTTGCATCAGCAGAGGAAGATTCTCCACAAAAGGCTTGGCCAAGCTGGAAGGAAAAAACATCTGCAGCCTTCAGTGTTGCAGAATGCAAATCTTCAATTACCCTGGATTACCTTTTTCAGGCTACTGTGGTACAAAGTAAATTGACAAACTGAAGTCAACCTATTAGATGCACAAATCTCTTCTGAACCGAACAGGCTAGTGCTCAGATGCTGCTTGTCCAGCCATGCTCAGCTGGCATGACCACAAGATGGAACATCACATCAGAAAGACACTTCCCCCCGCCACACTCCTGTAGAGGAGACCTGCTCAAAAACATGCATTTTTCTCCCACCGTTCAGGAGGTACCAAGAAAAGTCTGCATTTCTTTTGAAAACCCACACTGCAGGAACAAAAAGGGCTACTGTTCCGGTGCTGTGCTCCCCGTTTCATCTAAATTAAAGAAATGATATTATCTATTAGCCGTGGGCCTCTTCAGATTACAGTTTTACAGACAACTCCTTTCTGATTATCAACAGCTATTCAGAAAGATTAATGCAGTATTTGCTTTTAGTAATAAAAGCAAGTTTTTCTTACTGCTTGCCATTTACTAATGGTGCAGAGGGGACCACTATCGTAACATAATTAATGTCTATTAAGTAAAACCACCTTTGATGTACTTGAGCAGGAAATTTGTCAAAACCAAATCTCCAGTTCATCTGTTGCAATATATGAAATGCTGATGTGAAAATACATTAAGTATTTGTAACTGTGCTATGTAGTATCTTTTAACAGGGCTGCCAAAGTTTAGACTGTTTACACGAAAATACAAGTGAAACACTTCACGAACTCCTAAAAATACATAGTAAAACAACTTAGCTGGCATGTGACCAAGATGACACACCTCATGTTTACCCTTAACATTTGCCAATACAGTTAAATATTAAGGGAGTCACCAAGAGATTCATCTTCTCTTCTATTTTGCCAGTCCTCTAAAAAAATGCCTTAATTCTCTGATTTCCAAAACATGCATGACAACAAAAGTTGGTATAACTAACTGTCCTTTACAAATCATTACCTATAGAGAATGATGGCCATCAGAGAAAGAGGATCTTGGTTTTATGATTGTTCACCCTCCAGAGATTCGTAACAGGTCTATGAAACTGGGAGGGCCCTACACTTCTAACTATCAACAATGAAGTTTACATTTAGTTATCTACAGCAACTCTCTGAAGGGTGGGGAGGGACCCCTGCAAGCACGTAGATCCCCAGTGCCAAAAAATACAGGGCAAAATTAGCAGCCATGGGATTTTTTTTTACTAACCCATTATTAGTCCTATAATTGAACACACTTCTTACAGCCGAGATAGCAGCTGTAAGATAGCAGGACTACAGGCTGCCCATGAAAGGTAATAACTGTAAAACCGAGCTTTGCACAGAAAATCAACCCTCATGATTGGAAACAAGCTGGCCTAAGGCTATCCTAGTTTTAAAAACGGCCTACTTTTGCACTGCATATAAGGGGAAAAAAAGCACACGCTATGTGGGGCCAGATTATCAGTCACTGTAGACAAAATAAATGCGCTGCAGTTTCAGCATAGCCCTATCAAAAAAGTCATTTGAAAACAGGACCTATATATCTCTGCGATTCCTAACACAATATTAACTACCTACAGCAGAAAAAACACAGTTATGGGGGCTGGTCCTTGATCACCTTTGCATATTCCTCAGTTATTTTAAGTCTTGCTTATGCAAACTTATCCCCTGCTCCTAGTGGCGTTTAGACCACAGAAATGTCAGTTTTTCCGTGACTTCTGATGTATCTTTTTCCACACTCACCCATGCAACTTGATGCATCCCAAAGTCTCTATGAGCGCACAAATAATGCCAAAATGGCACGCTGCCACTCACACACACGCGCACACACACACACACACACGCCCGTCAAGTACGGGTTCGCATATTCGCAACGCAGAGCGTTATTCAGCAATGCCCAGAGGGCAGCAAGGTGTGAGAAGAAAACGCACCCCCCAAACGGCGCCCCAGCCGACGCGGAGGTCACAAGCCCCATCCTCTCCCCACCGCCCGACCCTGCTGACCCACGCCGAGCACCACCGCGCTGCTTCAGGCGCTCCGAGAAGTTTTGGGGAGCATCGGCGTGTGCTGCACCCGGGGGTGCGGGGAGGGGGGGTGACTGCAATTAACGGCAAGTCGGTCGAAGTTTCGGCGCCCGCTGCCCGCC
>VYZM01017360.1:60047-85086 GCA_013398915.1 Dromas ardeola | reverse complement strand
TGTCGTTCCGCCCTGTTCCGCGCATCCCGGCAGGCTCTCACAAAGGTTTGGTTTGTTCTGTGGCAATAACGCGTGTCGGCAGTGCCGGGCGCTCTGAGACCCGTCTCCGGGTCTGGCAGCAACAGGCGGGAGTTGGTGGCTGCTGCGGGTCCTTAAGGCGGGGGTTTCTCAGTTTTCCATTTTACGTGTGGCAGAACTGGACAACGCAAAGCTCGAGGGCATGGGGGTCAGAGGCAGTGAGCGTGTCGGGGTCCCTGTACCATGGTGGCACAAGCTCTGGAGGGAACCTAGCAGATGCAGTGCAGGCTCCAGAAACCCTGCCCTCTACTTCAGCCTAGGATCCTTTCTAACTATAGTGCCCTTAGTCACATTTCATACATACTCAACTGAACAACTCACAAAGGAGCATCCTAGCATAACCGCCACGTTATAGAGAAATAAAAGTGAACTGTCGAAGAGCTGGTGTCCCTGTCCAGGACTGTAGAAGTCAATGGAACGTCATGCGATGAGTGTAGAGTAGACCAGGAAAAAAACCACAGGATTCACAGCTTCTCCAATGCTTTTACACCACGAGTATTCACCGGTGTGTTTCCTTTGACCACTATAAATAACTAACCTGAATAGTGCAGATTTATTTTTCCAATCAAGTTGTGCCTCACTGAGGAGTTAGCAGTGGCTAATTATTAATAAATTCAGTGCTATGAGATCTGGGATTTTTTTCTCTTGTGTATTATTTTACAGCTCATTGAAGATATTACTGTAAAAGCTAAAAGCTCTTGCTTCCTTATTAACAAACTTCTTCTTATGAGTGTAATTCGCTCCCATTTGATTTGTTACTTCTGTCATGATATCTTGCAGATCCTATTACTGAGTTGCCTGTCATGATCAATCTGCTCTGCCTAGTCATATGTTCCTGTTCCAAAGTGTTCTGGGGAACAGAAAAAAAACCTAATCTGTATCATAACCATTTAAAACGGAAAGGTAAATCTTCATTAAAATATTTGAGTGGACTGAAGCACCGTGCAAATGACGTGAAGCAAAGTATTTTAAATGACAGTGTTCTACAGAAAAAAATTGAATTCTGCTACATTTACTGGAACATTTCTACTTCTGAAACACATTAGTGTGTTTCAGAAATCTATCTTAATTTGGATTTTCCCATTATTCTACAGAAAAGTAGGTCTCTTGAAAGATTACAAGTTTTGCACAACATATTCTCATACTTTAAAATTGAAACAGAAGTATTGCAATACAGGAATTGCTGTGTAATTTGAGATGCAGTGTTGAGGTCCACTCAAAATGTTTCGCCAAGTAAGAAATCAATGTGATCCTGCAAAAATGGAGTAAAGTGTATATTTCCCTTCAGCAAAGTCTGCAAAACAAGGTTAAAAAAAAATCCAGCTTGCTACAGCAGCTAAACTGAAGTTTAGGAAACTGGTGCTTAAAGGCATAATTCTTCCTGCATGCATATTGTGAAAAAAAATAAATGTCAGAAGGCGGACTCTGGACAGCAAATAGTTGGAGAATAACAGCTGAATTTGCTAAACAGGCAGCAAAGTTGCGTTCTGACGCCTGATACTAATAAGCACACTTACTCCCACATACTGTAAATAAAGTGTTTTGAATGATTACTTCTTTGTACATCCAATGAATAGGTGTATATATGTGATTATGAGCATAGTCAGTAAATATACCCTTACGCTGTAATTTCTGAGTGGTCTTCCACTGAGTTCAGAAGAACCCTGTGGATTCTTTGTGATCCACATGCTGGGAATCCAGAGATGGCCCCAATTCAGCTGTCTTGAAAACGGAATGTGCCTGAGCTCACTGAAAATACTTGTAAAAGATACCTTTTGAAACTTTTTTAACAACTTGCTTGCCTCCATAATTATTGTATGAGTTAGAGATCGTATAATTAATTATTCACATTCTATTATGCAAAACCATGAACAGAGAACTAGTCATTGCATCTGCTTAATATTTTATAGAAATTCCTTAGCCTGATTCTCCTATTTTCTACCCCACTTGCAGCCACTAAATTACTTCCACTTGACTGAAGCTTAAATTAGAGATGGATCGGGACCCAGATCACCTTTTTTATTCATCTTTCTGAACAAAACCAACTCACAGTCATCCACAAGCTCTTCCTAAGGGGTCTTCTTCCCTTGATGTGTCTATCATCATTCCTTATGAAATCTCTGGGAATTGTGTATATGTCCCAAAGTGAGAATTTACTCCACATCTCATGTGTAGAATTGAATTACTAAAAAACAGACTTGTTGAGCAATGCTGAATTTTTGCTTGTGCATAAGCACATTTGCAATATCTCTTGTCACGTCGAAGAGATTTAGCCTGGGAAATATGAGTTCTGCTTTGTATATTTTTATGTTTTTGAAATATAAATACAAATAGCATCATACTTCTGAGAGAGACTATGGTTTGGAAATGCATATTTCTCTATTCATGTGGCAAAGAAAAGTTGATTTTTTCATTTCAGCCATTTCGTTTTCACCCCACCTGCTTTGGCAAAGGGGTTGGACTAGGTGGTCTCCAAAGGTCCCTTCCAACCCCTATCATTCTGTGATTCTGTGCTTAAAGCATGCAGGAATATACAATGACTTTGCTGTATCATCTTTCTGTGTCCTAAAAAACTCTGTATCTCTAGTGATTGTGAAGAAAGGGAATCCCTTACACGATGGGATCTTCTAAAACTCTCCTTTCATCTTCGCTGTGACCGTCCAGATAAAAATAATTTGCATCATATACAAAGTATCCTGGTAAAACCTTATATCCTCGTACGTACTATGCGATACCAAACAATGCAGGCTTTTGTGATCTTTCACAGTTTCCGTGGTTCGTACACATTTTATTTAATCTCCATGCATACAGTTGAGATTGGTTTTATTCCATATGGTGTAGAAGCAAAACCAGGAATTACCCATGTCTCAGAAAAACTCAGATCTGAAGTCTGTAATTCATCTTTACAATTTAGCAAGGAATTTGAAGAGCTGTCATGATACAGCTATCCAGTGGTTTGGCATTTCTGTCATAAGTAGTGTTTATGATAAACACTTCAATAGGATATTAAAATGTTACATAATCATTTCAATAAAAAAAAAAAGGAGGGGGTGTGTGACCAAACCAAACCAAACCAAAAAAAACACAAACCCCCAAACAAAAAAAAGCCAAAACAGTATACAGCTGTTAGCTATTGTAAGAGGATATTGTTAAAGAATTTGAATGGGAAAAGGTGATTTCACAAATTCCTGAAGGAATAATTCTCCAGACAACCACCCAAGGAAACAAGAAAGACCTAACCTGCATGTAGCAGCAGCAGATTGACAGGCATCGGCACTGACATTCAAGCCTTTTTATTTTCAGAGTCTCTGTATGATTTCCACATACACCCATGAAAGCTACTACTTTTTTCTTACAGGTTTTACCAACAGGATGTGTACTTAGAGTCAGCAGTTATCCAGCCTTCTGCAACAAGGATCTTCACTGCCTATGAGGAGCAATGCTTTTCCATGTTACTTACTTTTTACTTACATTTCACAGTTTTACATGTTTGAATTACACTGGTCAGCCTATAGAAATGGACAGAAAGAAACCGTTTCAAATATCAGAAGACCCTTCTCCTCCAATCGTGAAGACTGTGCATCAACAGTGCGTAAAACCCCTACACTTTTGAATGCCTCCTGTCTTTCTTCAGGGAGGGTGGGCATGAAAATGGAGTCAATGAACTCAGCGTCCCTGTTGGGACTGCTGGTTTGCCCAGTGTAAACAAAGTACTAATAAGAAATTATGTTCTCCAAGAGATCACTATTGTTTATTCGATTACTTCATTCCCAACCATAAATTTCAAGGTGAAAGCTTTATAACAGTCCCTGTTGTTCTTATGAAATATTAGGTATGGTAAAAATGAAATTGCTGTTGCTTTTCCTGAGGGGTAGAGAAAGAGTAAGGAGAAGCCATGCCTGGCTAGGAGATGACTCGTAAAGATCTGATACAAATATCTGTTGAGGTTTTCAAAGACTGAGTGCATTAATCTCAATTTAGCTGTGAACAGCACATAATTCTTGTGTTACAATAATTGTCTGTTCTGTTCCTCCATGCGAAACTGAGTAAGACACCAGTGTGCACGTTTTTGAGCCAAGGCTGGCTACTAATTCAAAGTCAAAAAGCACCACTGAATCAATACCAAAAGTACTCGGAGGTATCCCAAACAATGGCTGATTGAATGGCTTGTTTTGTGGGAAAGTACAGGCTGACAGCCACGGACAATAGAACTGCAGGTTTAGTCCCCTCCCAAATTCCAACTTGTACCAAAAAATCACGAAATAGTGCGAGAAGCCAGAATCCAGATTCATCTCCCATTAGCAGTAAGTCCATGGAAACCAAGTTCCCAGTTCGTGCCTCAAATTTCAATACAACTGAGTACTAAGACAGGTAATTATAGAAGTCAGCCTGCTGGGCTGCTGCCTCTTTCTTATGCCACTTATACTGAGAAGTTAGGCAATTTACATCCCTAACTGTTCAGATGATCAGACTTCTAAGAGATAGATTATTTTACTTTGTTAACACTGCCTGAATACAAGCTACTTGTATTAAACTAGAGCCAGATTAAAGAAGTAATTCTGATAGATGTGCTCAACTTCGCAGTTTGAAGCTGTTACCAAGCCTCCTGTCCACCTACCCCTCACCTGGAAGTTAATTGAAGGAAATTTATTCCCATTACACTGCCGTTCACTAGTACTATTTAAACTAGGCAGAAAGTACATTTCCAAGGGGCCGTAATTCCTGGCAAAACAGGCAGTAAGGACTTAAGCCATTTGATTTAAATCATTAACACTGTTTGCTTCCCATGCACATGGGTAAAAGTCCTTGGAGACAGATCTCCTTTCTCAGCAACACCCAGTTTCATGCCTTTGACAATAAGGTTTTATGCTGCAGTGAGCACAAGGTATTTCCAAGTTAACTATGAGAAAATTAGAGTAAACAGTACCTAAAACGTCTCCTGCTTTATAGATTACCATTAATCAACTGCATATAGTAAGTTTATTTTTATTGACTTTTGAGTTGTTTAGCAAAAGTACGCAAGGGAACATTCTTACAAGTGTTAGTTTGAATACAGATAAAAAGGAAATAAAAATGTTCCCCAAATTTCAAATTAGACAATATAATATTAATAGAATATTGGTTCCGTGACAATAAACCTAATTCTGAAACATATTACGCTGAATGTTATGCTGGTTACTATTTGAAATCCAAAGAGTAATAGAAGTACTTCTCATTTTGCAAGCTGAGCACAGCATGCAACTGCCTGTCATAGATCAGATCAGCTAGAAGTAATTCCTAAGTTAGAAACTACTTGATTGGCAGAATATCTTGTTATAATTTTTATCCAAGTCTTCTCATTCCACAGACAAGTATCATAGCTAACTACAATTACTTTTCTAAAAATAGTACTATAAAGTCAGTACAATTCTTACATTGAACTTTGAAATTCATACATACTCAACAAACTCGTAGGACAATACTGAATATTTCATGGATATGCTGAAGATAAAATTAAGGCTTGTGCAATGGTGTGAGGAAGATGAAGAGTTTCTTAATCTGGAAGTAGAAGACCATTTACTATGAAGGTCCCAAATAGCAGTAAAAATTTTCTATATGATTAATAAAGTACAATAAAGAGCATTCCATGGCTGAAATTCTCATGTATTAAAGGGAGAAGGATATTTGGGGGGTGGGGTGGGGGAAATTAACTCTGACTTCTTTTTTAAAAAAGATGAAATCTCATTCTTTTAATGAAGTATATAAATACAACAGTAGAATTAAAAAAGCCACAGTGATCTGAAGATGCAAATGGGGGGAATTCATGCACAGATAATCAAGTTTCAGACAAAAAATGATTATGCCAGAAGAATGGAGAACTTGCAACACAGAGTCCTTCCTTTAAGTCTGAATGAAGCTTGGTGACTCTGTATACCTCAAAAATTGTCTGATATAAGTGCACCATATTTTACAGGCAAGTATTCTGCAACACTTACCCCCAGCTTTGCTGTGTTACCGTTACTCTGTGCACAGCTTCAGAATAAATACCAAAATAAGAAACCCTTGGTAATTAGGCAACTCATTTGCTCTAGATACACAATGACAAAGTATAAGCCAAACAAAGCTAGGAAACTGAATACAGTTTATCAGCTATTAGAAAAATGAATGAAATGTTCAGTCTAATGTTTCCAAAAGTAACTGAAATCTTCCATATGCAATGTTCTTGACACATCAGTTGAAGACTGGCCTGCTTAAATCAACAGGCTTTAACAGTATACAGTGGTACTAAGATAGCTCATTTAAAAGTGGAAGGTTTATTAATCATAGTTGGAAATCAAGTTTACAATTTGCTCCTCTCTGCAGAGCCTACTAATGCATCAGGAGACTGTTTTTCTTAAGACTGTGGTGATTAACTCTTCTATTAACTCCTTGTTAAACCACTGCAGCACATTTCCACTTTTATATATAGAATGAAATAATAACTCAACTGCATCTATGTGACTAAATTGGGTAAAATTAAAATTCCATCAGTTTGAAAGAGTATAAGGCAATAACTACCGTGTGCCATGCAAAGTAAGATATGCATACTAAGTTTAATCTAGCCCTAAAATTGGTACTAAACTTCATCATGTCAATGGCAAGTATTGCTAAAAATCCCAGGAGCGTCAATAGCATCAGATAAACTGGGGTTAAACATAAAACATTGGCAACAGCTGACTACAGTATGTTTTACTTACAATACATATGGTGGTTAGTTGAGAAAAAAAAACAGTAACAAATAGAAGCATGTACAGAGTATGTGCAGATCATTCAAAAAGTATGGTCATCACCTTCTGAAGATAATACTAAAGGCTTTTGAATCCACAGCTGCCCATTCTAAATGGATCGTGTTCTGTATGGCTGTAACTCAATGTAGGTGTTGAAAATGATCACTTATAATTTAGAGTTTCTGAACAGATTTCAAATCTCCATGGAATTCAGTTAACTTCTGAAGAATTTCAATTGTTTACAAAGAGAAATCATCTTAAATGTGTCCCATCACCTTTTTATCCTACAACAAATGTGCTAGTGGAAAGATTTATTCATGTATTCCAGCAAATATTTCAAATTATAACTGACAATAGGTCGTACAACACATAATTACAAATGTACTGCTTTCCTATAAGCTGACAGAAGGTGTTTTATATGATAGAGCTCGAGGTCTCCATACAGATTTGTGATAGCCCTGTCACTGATGGACTGATAAGCTGACAAAAGACAACGGAAATCTGGAGGTGGTGAGGTTTCTTCACGCGAGCCTGTAATTCTCCCTATATCATGAAATACGAGAGATAGCAATGCATTCTAGCAAAGACGCAAGAATGTTTCCACAAGTTCTGCAGAACATTATGCATTATCGATACCTCTTGTGAAACAAAGCACAGCCAATGTCATATACCACCCCCAGTGTGCTGTGCATCCCTGTTCCTACAAGGCACTTCAAGTGTGATTCCAATACTCCACAGCTGGATGATTTTGTTGATGAAGAAAAGCCAGAAAGCACATTGTTCATCACACTTTCATAAAGCGTCTGTAAATATTATCCTATGAGAAACTTTAAGCCTTGATTTGTAGAGTGCTGTGTATTTAAAGGCATGAATGCATTTTAATGATTAAAATGTCTTTTTATATTCAAAGGGGGGAATACCACAAAAAGTTAATCATCCCATGAGCAGCAGAGAGGAGCAGACCAACAAAGTGTCTTCTAAGAACAAGTATATTTCCTTTGGAGGACTTTTCGGTGTCTAAATTGGAAGTCTGGAGACTTCTGATTGTTGATACAATCTTTGTATGACCCTCTCGATGGATAATCTAACAATAAAGAGAAATCCATCTTCAGCCTTTAATTCCTCTTCCCTAGTTAAGTATGCGTAAAATTCTTTCAAATGCGGTTGAAGCTGATAAATGCTTTCAAAAGCTATTGCTGGAAAACAGTGGCAGACATGCAAGTAACCAATTCCAAAGGAAAACTGGCTAAAATAGACATTGTTCTGCCAAATGCGTTGTTAAGGCCTGCAAGTGCCTTAAAAGGTAGCACACAATGGGGGAAAAAAAAATATGTCTACCGTCATTATAGCTTTAAATGCCCAGCCGCAAGGAGTACATGCCTCTGTATATGGCTGTGCTAGCTGAAGGCAGTGTTTGACTCAGGTCCCCTGCAAAGCTGTCTCTTTTACTTGCAGTACCTCAAGCCTGTAGTATCAGCGCTGAATGACATCTCTTTTGGAAGGTGTGAAAACTCTTCTGGTACTTGCTGCATGGTTTAGGAACCTGACAGAGCGGGAGCACAGAGGTAGCTAGGCTGCATAAAATGAGTAAATACGGAATTCCATACATATGGAATCCAGCTGTGTCCATGTGGCTTCCTATTATTTTTGCATGAAAACCAAAGGAAACACAAGGTTTGGAGTCTTTTCTCTTATTTCTGTTTTATATTTTTGAGGATTATCATAAACCAATGAGATTAATACCAAGGTGTTGCATTTATTTTCCCTTTCAATAATAGCATGTCTTGTATTCAAGACTTAGGCTCTTCAGCTAAGAATTCATACTGTAAAGATAACAGGCTTGGCCATTAATGATCATTAGTGTCACCACTAAGAAAAGATTCATGTTGGTGTTATTTATTAAAGCAATCAAAATGTGCTATTACGTTCCTAATTACAATATTTATTCAAACTCCCCTACTTACCCACAGTACAAATACAGTGCAGGCACCTGTTGTAGAAGCTTCCCTGTGCAGCCCTGGAAATGACTTTTTCTTTCAACTAAGGATACTCCTATTCTCAAAGGGAAAGAATAGAATAAATGTGGATCTTTGCACTGCGAGGCAAACACTGTGGTTTTGGATGCATGAAATTGTATTAAGGACAAAAGCTGCAGAAGCAGAGAAGTGACTAAAAACTACGGTAGATCAAAAAATGGTCTCTTCAAGTTTCTGCCTTCAAACCAGCATATCATTACGAAAATAAAACATTAAAAACAATCAAACAAACAAAAATTTATCACCTGTAGTGTAAATCACCCACAAGAAAACATGATATTTCAAAATACTATAGAGTATTTTATTTATTCAGGGCTACTTCCTTTAAGGAGATAAAGAACACCAGTATCAGACTCTATAAACAGAGATTCGGTATCATGAAGTCCTCCCCTGAGAGTTGAAATGAAAGACTTATTTCACTATAATGAGGCACAGCAGCAGGAACAGATAAACGCAAACTATAGAACTGGGGCTGTCATAAAGCCTATCACACAAAATATCAAGAAACAAATACAAATGTTTGATGATTTATTTTGAGAACATCCATTTAGAATATTAAAAAAAAATCTTCAAATTAATTCAGTGTCTATCGACTGTGTGCTTTTTGCTGAGTTATGAGTAATATGTTTATTAAGTCAATATTATAGTTTTCAAACATTGTTAAGCATAGACCACAAAGACAGGTAAGAAGGTAGCATTCTTCCTTTCTCAGATGAAGCACACCATTCCAAAAACAAGAATTATCTTAATATCAGCATCATCTGCTCCTTTTGTTTTTTGGAAACACGATTTGAACGTGTCCTTTTTCCAAAGCAATCCCAAAGCAAAAGACACAGTTGAAAAAGATCATTAATGTCTTGAAAAATGATCTAAATTATTGTTTGTTTGAAAAGATTAATGTTTTAAATATCCCAAACCACTTAAAAAAAAATAAAATGTTGTCTAGGCCACTTGCCAAAGGGGAATTTGTAGCTGTGGATGGAGTTGCAGTTATGGGTATTTTCACATGGATGGAATACATTTTGTTAGCAACACCGGTGTGTGCTTCCATATGCATGCTTCTACTCAGATCTTTTCCTCTGGATTTAGTCTGTTCCTAAGTGACTGCTGGATAATTGCTGTGTTTGGGTGCTCACTTGCTTCAGGAGAGGGGGAGAGAATCCAGGAAGCTCTTATGATGCCCCATCTCCCGTTCTGAACTACAAAACTCAGATACAGTGAAATATATTTGTTAGTTATCAGAATATTCTTTCAGAAATACAGGAGAAAAGAGTAAAATTTACTTAGCAAGTCAGTACAAATCTGTGTTGGGGTAAGATTGCGCACCTTTTTTGGAGGAAACATTTTTCATGGAGGCAAGAAAAGAGAGGTTATGTAATTAAGGAGATTATGAAGGAATAAAACAATACTTAGCATACCTTCTCTATACCTTCACTCCCAGAACATATAATGAAACTAGAAAGAAAGATCATATTACAGGTCGCGCCCTTCTCATCTACTAACTGTATATAGACAGTGACTTCATAGTCACAAGATAATTGCAATCATAATGTTAACATGCAGGACAGCTAAATATATGCCTCAACAGGATTTTCTGAGTGCTGATATCAGCCTATTTAATTACTCAGTGAGCAGTTCTATTCACTTTAGTAGGAATGTTTTTTGTGGGAAAGTTCTACAGCATGGAGAAAACCGTAAAATGCAAGCAAAGCACATAAAAAATGGTAATACTTACAGTAACTAGTGGAACCAACACTGAGTCTAAAAAAGTAACTTGTTGCCAAATTGCACTGCTGTTGAATAAATAACCACTGAGACTGAAATGTGAGGGAGGAATAGACTAATCAGTGAATGAGGATGTCAGAACTAATTAATCTTTGGCATAAGAAGCATAAGCAGAATAAACACATATACTTTTGTCATGACTCCCTGAATATGATAGTCAATTCACTTCTGCATAGATATCCCTTTTGCTCTAAAAAGGGCAAATTATTTTTTATATTATAGTTCTTTTCTCTCCTGAACAGGTGAATTAATTCACTATGTCCGAATGGGAGTGCTTCCTCAAAAATTATTTATTTTTTAATTTTTTTTAATAAAAAAATGGCACACTGCATCTACTAAAGTCAACAAGAAGGTTCTCCACCACAATCAGTGAGGTCTAGATTTTCTTCTTCTTGTCTTCATTTCCTCTTCAACCTTAAAAAATGTCTAATCCACAAGTGTTGCATTTTTTATAGAGCAATGAGGAAGAGAATACAGGAATAAACAAATACTCATTTTCAACTGGGTTCACATGAATCATAGTGCTTCATGAGAGTCACAACTCTTGTGTTTGGAATTACACTAAAACTTGGTATTGGGTATTAGTTGTATTTTTCTCATACGGCCCCAAAATTTACAGTTATTCATACTGATTTCCTTGTTAGCGGTAGTCTATCATCTCATGTTTATGGGCTTATATTTGCGTGACACTATTTAGGTAGTACTAAAAATTACCTCCTTTATTTTTATTGTGATTATAGGTCTTGGTAAGCAATTCCTATGTCACAATTTGGAATCCTCTCTTTTGGCAGTACATAGCTAATCTAGTTGTATATTGGTATAGCTGCTTTACTTCTTAAAGACTTCATATCTATCCAGAACGAATGGAATCATTGAGGAGCAGAGATATTTGAACTATGTTATTACAGGCAGAAAAATGTGATTTTGTTTAATGACCCAAAGCTTCTGTAAGCAGAGTAACAGACACATAATTCTTGGAAGGCAGCTTTCAGGCAGTTGGACATCTATAGGCTCACCTTCATGCCTCCTGATTGCTTAGAGACCAGAAACTTCTTATAGGAAAGCAACCATTTGTAACCTGAATAATAGCCAACTATTAGTCAAATTAATCATTTTATGAAGGGCAGAACTTCTCTGAAGCTGTTCAACTTTGCAACAACCTCAGCAACTGTTTTTCTCAAGAGCAATTACTGAATTAGCGTTATTTGCTTCAAATAGGACATAGTACAGAACAAAGAATACACTATTGATTTTATAGCAAATTCTCAAGACACTCAGGAATTATTTGCTTGGTGGGCAACAGACCTATCCACTTTTCTGGCTAGACTGTACTTTTACTTCTCCTCTAGCTCTCCTTCAAATGGGTAAACCAAGGTAGGGATGAAGGATAGTATGTTAACGAATCTGTCTATATAGAATTGTTTTCTACCTTGGAGAGCCAATTAAACATAAACTGCCTAGGGCTTTTAAGTGCCTTTAGAACTCCAAAGCTAATGTCTTATTCTATGTCGTAATTCAGTTTTATAATACTCTTTTTTTATAATATTCTATTTTACTTTACATAGAACGGGTGTTGTTACCATAAACTGTAGCTATTCAGAACTGTTTCTTATTTAGCTGCCAATAAGCAATCTTAACATATTGTAGTTTGCCTTTCTTGCTAGTATCATAGATAACTGTAGTCTAAAAAAAAAGAAAAAGACAGTAGGGCTGACAGGTGTTACCCTTTTTCCCCTTGCCTTCACTGAGCTCTGGGAAAAGTTTCTCTCCCTTCTTTCCGTTGACATGAGTACTAATACTGTCTCAAGCCCTTTGTACCGCCAAGATCTCAGAAGCATACAAACACACTAACATTTATATGAGTAAGTCCAGTGACCACACATGTTAAGTCGAGCGTATCCTTGTAAGTTATTTAAACCAGGGCCTCAATTTCCAATATTCTGTCTAATGAAGTTACCCTTTGTCTTCTATTTAAATAAGATTCATCCAGTCTGGGGAATTATGTCAGAATACCCAGCTAATGTGTTTTTTTCTTCCTCTGATATAATAAAATAATAACACTGATAACAGTGATAATTATAATTTCCACTAGATACAAATCATATCATACTTATCTAAATTTGCCAAGTCATTTGACTGTGATCCTCCTTCTTTTCAAATACAAGAAAAACAATACTGTTGGTATTTCAGAATGATTCGTACGATATTCATATTTTTGTCTCAAGATTTCCAGAAGCTGTAGAAATAGCAATGCCATACATGATGCAAGACCATGTAAAATAGGTGAGAAGCATATTTGTTTCAGATATCTGTCAACTGATAACAGTGAAACAATTTTTTCAGTGGATGATTTAGGAGTAGTAGACTGAAGGAATCATTGTCTCCTCAGCTGAAGGACACACTACTTCTGTATAGCTTCCCACTCTAGTGGCGCACATCGTAGCCATTTGAGATACACAGACTGTTTCATGGGATTCTGCTGTGGCCACCAGTGAATTAATTAACAAAAGTGATAAAAGTTAAATTCTGCTTCAAGCCTTAAATGGAGGACTGAGATTGTGATGGAGGGATAAAAAAAAAAAGTTACCATTATTAATTTCATCTTTTCGAATGAATTAGCTTTGACTTCTCTGCTGAAAGCTTCATCTAGTAACCTCTGATAGAACAAAGTCAATTCCTTAGTTTGACTCCCAGCAACTATTGCAAATAAACGATGACAGAAAGCCTATTTCATTAATAACCTGAGTGTAAATATGTAAAACGAAAACCTAAGGTATTAAAGTAAATTTAACTAATGGAATCTGAGAAAACCACAATCAGCTCATGTATACTCATAGGCAGATAGGAAACTACAATAAGAATATTTATCTGATTACCGAATACCTTTATTTGCATTCTGTTTCTGTGTCTCAGTAATCACACTAGTAGTATGTTGGAGATTCATGTATGATTTACTATGAGACACTAACAGGAGCTACACCACTGATTTCTGCTAGAATGTCTTCCAGCCGTAACCATCAACATAATAGGAAATCATCAGCCCAAACTACTTAAACCACAGTGAGTGTTCTTCTATCTGAACATCTTTTTTCCCATGTACTTAGTTCCATCAATATTTCAATAGCAGAAACTGAAAGGAGGTAACAAACAAAAAGCTCTTTCTGCTCACAGGCACCACACAAAAAGAAGAGGGAAGAATACCACCTATTTAGGTTCTGCAAACTTTACACAATTTTTACAACAGGAGCCTGTGCTAATTCCTGAGTGTGTTTTAAGCTAACCCAATTACAACAGGAAAACATGAAAAATCTCTCCTCTGCATCTGTTGAGATCCCATCATAAGCACTGTAGATTTCCAGTATATATGTAAGTGCTATCCATACATAATGAATAGCGAATTGAGAGGGGTGCAGAGACTGACTGCCTTGAGCAGAAAAGAACAGCACAAAGCTCTGCACTAAAGTCTATGGTTTTAAAATAGGAGACCCAAGGCAATTTTTGAAGGTCTTGTAAACTAACAATGGAGTTCAGTGAGGTATTAAGTGCCAGAAAAAGAAGTGCTCTAATAGCAAAAAAGAACAGCTTGTTCTCAGGGCTATTTCATGCAGGGTGTTCACAAAGAGAAACACTCTCACATCATTCTACTATACTGATTAATGTTCTTAATGTCCCATTGCCTTCAAAAAGTTAACAGTCTAAAAGGCGTTTTTTGGTTTTTTTTTTTGAGGGATGATTTGAGAGGGTTTTGAGAAAGTAGGAGGGTATGTCTATCAACTTGAGACACAGTGAGTTCAAAGTTAAGACTAGATTAAGCCTGCTGCAGTACATTTTTAGAAGTTCAAAAGGCACTGGGAAGAAAAATGCTTATAAACCAGAGCAATCATGTTTTGCCACTAGGAAAAATGTAGTCTTATGCTCCCAGTAAGCTAAAAAACAGTGAATACAATTCTTGAACTGGAATTCAGTGATGGGGTAGATCTTTTCCACCTCGGCAGCAGAAAACAATCAGTACAAGGAATGGTGAAAAACAGGCTGTATTAAGTCCCACATTTCATCTTAGATGATGAAAAGCAAGAGGTGCTTCAGTGGAAGCTTTGAAAGCCTGCACTGCTGACACAAATATCCATTATACACATGAAATTTATTCCTACCACCTCAATTTCAGGATTAAAAAAAAAAGAAACAAGTTAACACCAGGAATTCCTTATTTTCTAAATATATTCTATGTGCTATGGGTTTATGAGGAAAAGAGAACTGTTCTAACACATTAAGACCTTTGTGTCAGACTTCACCTGCTACAGTACTTCAACTCTGAGCCACAGATTCCTGGAACGATGCCGTGAGCGCACAGTGTCATGCAAGCTGACCAAGTGGGCTTTGCCCAGAAATCAGATTGTTTCAAATTTTGTCCCAACTCATAAACTTCACATTCACCTTATTAAACATCTAACTCTTTCACAAGTGCTTGTCTTAGCCTCAAAGATAGCTAGAGGCAAGGCATTTTCCATGTTAATTGCATCAAATGAAAGTCCTACTTACAAACGTGCTCCCTTTACATTCATAGCTTTCCAGTGACAGAACCTCGTAGTACTTTGCCAGGTGGAGAAGGGTTTGCATTTTGGAAATAGCCTTACAATAAAAACCCATCATACAATTTTGCCTGACCGTATCAGCAACAGGAGTCTGAAATAACATCTTGAAGAAATACTTCCCTATGAAAATACGCTCCCGTTTTGTGAAAAGGTACAGCAACACAATTTGCAGTTCTGCGTTTCTGTAGCATTGATTTCCTTCATGTTAGAGGTAAGTCATGTCACTTACAAGTTAGGGCACTAATATCCTTCAATCATTTCCCAAAATTAAGATGTTTTTAAAAATCCCAGGCCCTCCCTTTCTTCAAAGTAGTATTTGGGGTTAATAATGCGCCTTCTGGAAGCTGCAGTTTTGCTTTATAATGCTGTCCTTTCCTTTCATTGCAACTGACATTCTGTCTGCTAAACTGTTTGCGCTACCCTTACATTTGCACAGAAACAAATGGAGATATTTCTTTGATAATTGGCTTATTAAAGATTCATGGTGCACTTTGATGTTTAATATTTAAACACAATGTTTAATGTTTACTAGTGCCATTTTTTCCTGAAAAAAAAATAATAAATCAAATATAATAGAGAATGCAGTGCTTTTCAGGGCAATGACAGACTTTATTGTGGGTTAACATTCAGGATAGATGGCATCATTTCTTCAGCGTTAGTACACCTCTTTAAAAAGTTTAAGATCACACTACCTTCTGAGTCCCAAGACAGCCAGCCTTGATATACTACAGTACTGTAATGCTATCTGGTTTTTTTCTTTTCCATTTCTGCTCAGGAGTGCTTATGTCATATAAAGAGCATTACCAATCAACTATGCACACCATTAACATTAGACTTGAGAGTATTCTATTCAGGGAACTTTCCAGTTCCTGGTTAATCTGGTAAATATTTTCCACCCAAAGGTCAGAGTCTACAAAGTGCTAAGCTCACTGGTGAAGCAACTGAATACATAGTTATGATTTCAATCTTCCAACTTTAAAGGAAAAAGCAGTATGTTGCAAATCAAACTGAAGACAGACCAGTGTTTAAAGCAGAACATGCAGAACATGGGACGCTTGCATTAAATTATCTTCTCACCCTCACGCTCTCTTGTCTTCTCTTCTGTTTTTGAGCAAACTGACTGCAGTCCACTAACTTTCATGGACCAATCCTAAAACTGAATTTTCCCATCTGTGCATAAATCCAAAAATTCAAGTACTAAAAAATTCTGTTAAATTTTCACTTAACTTTCTAGGGGCCTATGTGAGTCCTATCACGGGGAAAACTGCCTACGAAACTGTTTTCATTCAAGTACAAAACTACCAGTGCTGAGCAATGAGGCATTAGAACTTGTCAAGACCCATAAATACTGCATTCCTTCATCTACTTCACCTGTAGCTCACCAAATCCAGTAGATGGTTTAAAGACTTTTCCATGCTCCCTCAGCTTTTCCCACTTTATTACCTGGGAAAGAAGCCATAGGATGGAGCCTACCGATCCATATTCCAGAGGATTAGTCAGATGACCCACCTCATAGCTCTTCACTTAACAAAGAGATCCTTGCTTTCTCTTGTCTCACCAGTCTTCCTTGCTTGGCACTGCCGTCACCTTTCTCTGCACCAGAAGTGCTTATTAGGCTCTTCATGGAACCAATTTTAAGCATAATTCCCCCTCACCATAAAAAACAAAAAAAAAAAAAAAAAAAGTTTTGTTTTTGGGCTTTTTCTCAGGTTGGTTTTCCACTGGCTTAGATCCTGCTCAGCACAAAATTCAACAACCTCAAAGCCAGCATAGAGAAGTGGGAAGAAGCATGTGGCTAGGACCAGAGGGGAAGAAGTAAACATTACACAGACTTATAACAAGTGACCAGAAAGCTCTTTTTCGTCTCAAAATCGGTGAGCCTTCTCCACAAATGACAGTTTTCAGCTGGGAACAACTTTTGTTCACATTACTCTGTTGTAATACTGAGAGGTCCCTTCTCTGATATTCTCTTTGCAAACCCATCCATGTAAAAAAAAGAAACAAACCCCAAAACAAACATAGGGCAGATATTCCAGCTAAGCAACAGTCAACAAAAGTTCCAGCCTGAAAACTGTCTTCACAATTCCACAGTGCAGACAGCTGTGATACTTACTTTTCAGGATTATTTTATTCTTTTACACATAATTAGAGTCTAGGTGTGCCCAAATTCACTTGTTCTTCTGCTGACAGCCATCCTCAGAAATAATGTCTTGTCTTGCAGAATTGTATTCCTGAGTGCTTCAAGGTTATGAAAGCAAAAGGTGTTTATTTAAAATGAAAATAGCCAGGAAATGTTACATGAATCAGTAGGCCAGTGGCATGGAAAGGACTTTTATTTGCAGATATTATCTTAAGTGACTATTTTGAAGGTTTATAATGCCAGAACTATTAGTCAGCTGAAGAGACGCTACCTGCTGGGCTTTCCCTTTTCCAGCAAACAAAAGCTTTTTCTCTCATTCATTACTGATTGATATTTTATACTAATTAAACAGTAATGTTTGGGGTTTTTTTAAAAATAGCAAATAAATATCAATGGTAAAAGTTCTTGTAACAGATTGGGGAGAATTTCCTTGAAAACTTAATTCTAAGGGTCTGACAGAAGTGCTATACAAAAACAAAACAGTTATTTTGTTTCTGAAGCAAATTTGGTGCAAAATTAAAACAGTAACTCACCAGACACCAAATGAAATCATTATGTCATCAGCAGAGCAGTAGTTTATCAGATTACATTCTGTCATTTGTCTCTTCAGGCTTCTTCCTACATTTCTCAATTATAACTTCTCCCATGGTGTTTCTTTTTAATATAAGGTGAGGTTATGCACTGATGATGGCCAAGCAACATCAAGGAAAAATTGTAAAATAGCAGATGTGAATCAGCAGGCCAATGCTATGGGAAGGAGTTTTATTTTCACGTGTTCAGATGCAACATCAAAAATATAATTACAATATGCAGCCGCAAATTTAAAATGTAAACATTTTTATCTCTGGTTATCAGATCTTTTTGTTTTACTGATGTTATTGAAGTGCATATATAGGGAAACATGTTGTTGTCAGTCCATTTCATACCTCACCTGCAATTCTACGCAATCCAGCGACGCAGATGATGCTAGACTCACTAAGACAGCTATCTTCTGAAATGAAATCTGCAATATAATGGATCTGCCTATGCCTAATCTGTAGTCATGCCTATAGCAGATTTGCGTATACCTAATATCCAGATTTAGAATTCATTTAGTCACCTGGGTTTCACATCAATTTCACATCAGTAAATTTCACGTCAATTTAAAAAGAAGAAAAAAAAAAATCTCAATCTCCTCGCAACAGAGAAATACTTAAAAACATACTCTCAAAGTACCCAGCGTGCAGCCAGAGCTCTGGTAAGGGGAGAGCAGCTTTCAACAGCGCCAGAAAAGTAAATCACAGCCACCGACAGTTTGCCTTTCGCTCTGGGGGTGCAGCACCCCCTCTTCCCTGCCGCTGCTCTCTAACACGGGGCTCTGACCAGACAGACTGTAGGCAGCTGAATAGAGAGGGGAAGCTCCCAGTTTCAGAAGGGAGGGGGCTAGACTCCAGTGCTCATTTACCCCAGATGAGACAGCAATTTCCAAGTGGGAGAGGAGGATACCACACTAAATTTAATTTCAGACAGGGCTGTGTTAAGGCAATGTCAAAAGCTGTAAAAAACCAAATATACCCGTTGGAATTTTAATACAGCCCCCAACAACTCCATTTGAACATGCTCTCAAAATGCCTACCCAGACGCTCCTGTCAACATGAGCGGTTTGCTGCAAGTACTATGGAAAGTGCTTTTGTTAGGATTATTGACTGATCACAGCCAACTGAAATAGCTCAGGTTTTAATCTA
This sequence comes from Dromas ardeola, assembly GCA_013398915.1. Taxonomy (NCBI): domain Eukaryota; kingdom Metazoa; phylum Chordata; class Aves; order Charadriiformes; family Dromadidae; genus Dromas; species Dromas ardeola. The sequence continues at coordinate 65,985 of VYZM01017360.1, read as the reverse complement.
TATCCAACACTGCATAAGGAGGTCTGAATTTATGAAAAATGCTGCAGAGTGAATTTGAGTAACAAGTATATAATATCTTTGTCTTTCCAAAAATATGAAAAAAAAAAAAAATACAACTTTAATAGCTATTTACTCAATCCTAAGTAATATATTGCACATTTGAGGTAAGAATTTACCCCTTTATCCTGTCTCCAGTATCTACATGTGAATGGGCTGAATCTAAAGACGAAAAGGACCGAAGAACACCAACCTGCAAAATAAAATACTGGTCTTTTAAAGGAACTGGTACGATCTCCTGAAGAAAGAATGACCTCTACTGCTTGGTTACAGAGCTGCACCACAGCAAACGAAACCGCTGCTCAAAACCACGTCTGATACAGGCTGAAAAAAAAAAAAAATAGAAAAATAGAAAGCCATTTTTGTGGATTATCTCTCAGAACTATTAGGAGATACGAAATGCATGTATAAAAACAAATGTTCTTTAAAAGCAGCATTTTTATGTGCTCTGCTGCTCATTTTTCATGATGTACCTGCATAGCGTGGCCACAAGCATCTCACTCTAAACAAATATATAAAATCAAGCTGAATATTTTCTCCATAATACTCGAATGTGTAACACTTTCATTTTAAGATGGCTGATGTCGTTTTTTTCTGTAATTGTTCTGGCATGCATTTCCCTTGAACTTTACACATATATATATATATATGCTGCCTGTCCTCAAACTTAATGCTGCCCCTCTCCCTGCCATAACTGCACACAGTCTCCTTCAGAGACGTATGTATATCATTTGTCTGCAGTGGTTTACCTTTGAAAAAATACACAACAGCTGCAATTCTTACAACTCTAAAAGTTGCATTTACAGCATGTAATTTTGCAGCATGCTACCACACAGAAGTGCTCTAAAGCGTCAAAAACCAGCAGAGACATGCATGCTGACTTATTTTACATCAGCAGAGAAGGAAGGGACTCATGAATGCTATGCTAGACAGCTTGCCGCAGACCTTATTCTGGTTTGTATCAGATTTGTTCCTAAGGAAATCCTGTATTTTCTTAAAGTAAAAGAGGAGTTTCTGAAGTGGGTATTTAACAGTCACCAATTGGTACCTCCTGCAGCAGATACTCATCTTTTTCCTGTCATTTTTTCCCTTACTTATTTGACTGTCCAAGGAGGTAGACAGAGAGTCTAGGGATATTCACAACAGGCTAATTTTTGTTTCTGTAATAAGAGCTTTTTTGGTTGTACAGCACCTAAAAATACAAACTCAAAAATAGTTTAACTCAAACTCAAAGAACGTTTAAAAGCACACACATGATGAACTTCTGGAATCCACAACCCTTTCTGTTTTGCTCTTGACAGTACTTAACATTATCTTGTCTTGTAGTATGACTGCTAGGCAGTCATACTGCTAGGCAGTGTGGCTGCTAGGCACTGTGGGAACAGGAAAAGTTAATGCTAAAAAAAGTGATCAACCCCCCAGCAAATATTTCTGAGACTAAAGCTTTGCCTCACCTGGCCCTAGCTATGGAAACGCAGAAAAATTTCTAACCTTGAAATAAATCTTTTTATGCCAGATATTAATTTGAATTTTCCTCTTTTCCAAATGTCACACTTGCAGTACCTGGAAAAACATACTATCTGGAGGGAAGATGCTATTTTCTCATCTGGAGAAACATACAGAAAGTCAGGTTAAATCCCCAGAATATTAAATCAGGTAGTTCTACATTAGCTGAGAAAAACCGACAACATATACTGTAAGAGAAAATATAGAAAAGAGAATTTCACTGTTTCAGATATATCATAAGCCAGCATTCTCCAAAGACTTTCAGATCTTTACCAATGAAGACATGATTTCTAGGAAAAGAAACTACGTTTCAACGATTCAAAAATAAAATGAAAACTTTTTTTTTTCTTAAGAAAGGATAGCAGACATGCATAATCTGGTGCACAGAAGTTTATTCCATTTCATGTAAAAACAGGAAAGCCCACAGTTTTATGCCAAACACATAAAGAATATCAAAAAATGACAATCTATGTAGAGTGATCTCAGGAATTCGCTCGCCTCCCTGGTGAGAAAATTATTTTCTTTTGAGAAGGAAGGAATTCCTAACTACACAAGCTCTCCATAATGTGTTTGTCTGAGGTTGTTACAGTGCATATATGAAAGCTTCAACACTTGATTTCAGACTAATCCCACACTATTCTTAATTTTCAACTAGCAACGGCATCTGGTGTTACCACCAGGGTTATTCATGGATGCTCATAAATATTTTTCTGCAGTTGTTCTGATATTCTGGCTACAAACTGACCTGACGATTTCAAGGAAAGACTTCTCTGAGTCTGCATAACAGAAACACCAACAATAAGAATGATTGCAGCAAGAGAGGTCAAAGCTCTTTTGTTGTACTTCAGCTTTTCCCATTACACACACACATGCAAAACATGGCCGGGTAGATGTTTGAGGTAGCTGTCGTAGTGATAATACCATACATACCATGGTTTGCAAGTTTTCAAAACAAGAAACACTCCCAAGATTTTACAGCCTAACAATTTTTTTTTTTTGCATTTTCACCTTTCTGTGAAGAAAAAATGAGTGTTCTATTTTCAGCAGTAATAAACAGAAACCTCGTAAAAATGCTCTTCAAAATAAAATACAGCATCTCCCAAATAGAATACAGTATCAAATACCTTTTGCTTTCTGAGACCATGTACAAGCTCTATGTGCACTTCCCCACAAATACTATTCGTTACATACAAATATAGAGATATATGTGCATATATAGTTATCTATAATGTAGGTATGTATGTATGACTTAAGACGCAACTATTTAGCAGTATGTTGATGTAGCACCGAACTTTACAACACCATTGCAATGACAACAGTTAAATTCATTGCTCCTAGGAGCAAATCTGCAGGAATAATGATTGCTATCCAACCTCTGTTTCCTCTGCTGGATGTATCAAGAATATCAGCTGTCCCAGAAAGGATTATAATTCAAAATAATCAGGCATTTTAAAGAGACAAGATTCTTCCATCTTCATACAAAATACCGGATCACTGAAAGCAGTGTTTCTTAAATTGGTGAAGATATTCTTATTACAGAATATTTGTAAGGGGTTTTTTAATTATTTTATTTTTTTTTTAAAGTTTCTTTTTAAGCACAGCCTCCAACACAAATGAATTGCTGCATTTCCACAAAAATCATATCAGCAGTAATGACAAGCTAGTTGCTTCTAAACCTGTTCTCAACCAAACATCAAAGGCAGTAAGAGTGATTTAGGGTAATGAAATAGAAGCTGGTATGATCCGTAAAGGTGGAAGATTCCTACAATAAAAAGAGAGAAATTATTTTTGTAGAAACCATTCAGGTACATAAGGTTGTTTATTCCATTCTTTAGTAACAGAATTACAATTCAACAAAAAATAGGGGAAGACTGGTAGTCAAAATAATCAGCAGCATAATGAAAGAGACATAAAAAGATACTGCATTCTTGTATGTTTTGCTATCCTAGCTTAGGGAATGGAACATAATAAACATCTCCAACTATTTGAAGGTCACAAACTCTAAAATTCAAATAGATACTTAGTATTACGCATAGAGTATATTTCAAAATTGTCGGATTACCATAAGCGAAGTGGGAAAAGCTTCTTGACCATGAAAACTGAAACAGCTTTCTTAACAGGGAGATCTGTTGCTCAAGTCATTTAAATTAGAATGCAGAGAGCACACAGAAATGCCCTATAGGGAATGCTCTGCATTGGTTTGGCAATAAACCTAGTATGTCTTTCAGGGTATAATTTGTATGATTTCCTGGGTTTGGACATAAAACACATGGGAACTCAAGTCAAAAGTTCATGTAACTATTGTTTTTGACCAAGCGGCGTACCATATGGTACAATGCAGGCAAGCTGATGAACTAATGTAAAGCTAATGTTAAGTTATGGAGAGGCGTGTATTCCTGCCAACGTTTTGGCAAAAAAACCCCACCATATAGAATCACTAGATATAAATTTAAGATAGAATACATTGGCAGAATCAAGAATTCTTGCAGGATGGCAGCATCATGTCAAGACCTTCTCTGTGTTTTAATCACTTCAAAACCTTCTTCATGTTTCCATCACTGTCAGAACCAACCTCCGAACTACCTGCAAGCAGCCCTATGGAGGCAAGCTGGAAAAAACTAAGCGAGCCTTCCTACCCAGAGGTTACATTAATGTTCTTTCTATTAAAATGCTGACTGCACTGTATTTTTAACCAAAAGACGCCTTCTAGGCCTCCACAGCATCAGAGAGTCAACTATGACAGTACCACCTGTGGACTACTTCTCATTCCAGTATTTCTTGTAAAGAAGGGAAAGTCAGCCTTCTCTAATTATGCATTTCTCAGGTTCACTTCTGTCCTTACTAATAAAAGGACACAAAACTGCAACCAGGCAATAACTGAGTTTCCTAAATGAGGGACTCAAGGCAGGCCAAGGTTTCCTTCCTTTCTGATCCCATTTCCTCATCAATGATTTTTGAAAAAATCAAAGGCAGGTGCACAAGACAAACTGAGGTACGTATACCTGAGGAAATGTCACTGTGTAACAGTACCCAGAGCTAAAAAGATACTTTCAGAATTTTTTAGTCTTCCAAAATAATAGTGGCACACGTAGTGGTACTTAACACTCAAAACCACCACACACTATCAACATGCACAAGTGTCATCAGCAGAGATCCTGTCCTAAAAGAGGGCAATTTTTCCAAACATGCCTGTTTATTGCAAAATTTCTGTCATCTTGTTTCATTCTTATACATGTCTGAAGTTTTATTGAGGACAAAATAACACAACAGGGAAAAGAATTTCTTTTAAAAAGCTATTAGTTAAATGATTTTTAGAACTGCCCTCGCCACTAAATAATAAAACCCCTATTATGAATATGTTAGCATTTGGTGCAAAACTCTGTGGAAAGAATTAAGCCCCCAAGCTTTTACAGTTTCATAAAGACTTTCTATATATAGGAAATTAAACTGAAATTTATGTCAGTTTGATAATGGCATCACTTAAAACCATAACAGTTAATTAACTAATTAACAACTTAATTAACTCAGCACTTAATTTACTTACTTGAGTTCATTTAAATTCCCCAGATGAGATTTAATGAACTTCTAGAATAATTTCTGACTAACCATGTGATATATGTTTCTCTTATGTAGGAGATATTTCATGAAACTAAATGATTTAAGACAGAGCCCAGGAGTAAGTTTTTACTTTACAGCATACAACACTCCAAAACTTTGCAGTGGCTTACCTGCAGTTTGTGCATGTATGGGAGACAGGGAAGACAAAGCCTAGCAGAAAGTTTCCTTTTTGGGGCGTAACCACAGAAGTGTTCAAGGAATTACCAATCTTGCATTCGCGTTCAAGTCTAATCCTTTTTCAATCAGCACTCGTAATGGGACACTCACTTGTGAGTCATTAACACGGATTATACTGGGCTATCCCAATCCAAAAGCGTGAGTTTGCATAGCTCATGAGATATACCTCAAGAGAGTCAACATGAAGCACCGTAAGCTAGAGCTAGGACAAACCGCAACTTTTTTGAAGCTTTTGACCTAAAGCAACGTTGTTCTTACACAGCTTGTGTAAATACCTTTGAGGAGGCAGAAGAAAAGAGAGATTAAAGGAAGCCTTATAAAGCAGACGTTCTACTACCCAGAGTCGTACCGTTACACACCTCGCAAAGTTCTCTTTGATAGAAGGTTACGAGCTGCTCGCACATGGTGGGTAGGTGGGAACGAACGTACTGTCACCCCTACCCTTCACCCGGGTCGGGGCAGGACAAGGCGGGGCAGGACGTGCTTTGCCGGCCGGTCCCAGAGGCATCCGAGGCAGCGGGGCGGTGACAGTCACACGCCCCTCCATCCCATCCCGTGCAAGACTGAGGGCAGGAGAAAC
>VYZM01017360.1:10609-51207 GCA_013398915.1 Dromas ardeola | reverse complement strand
TCGCACTCCGCCTCCCCCTCCCCCAAACTGACAGAAGTACCCCAAAGTTTCCTTGGCGGCAGAGCAAGGGGAGGAAAGGGAAAGAAAGCTCTTACAGGTAAATCGCCTGCTGCAGAGACGCTTTGAGTCGCCACCACCCGCAAGGTAAGGGCAAAACGCCGGCGGTCGGGTCTGAGGAGAAGGCACCAAATCGGATCCCGATCCCACTGTAGGCAATTGGAGTTTTGCCACTGGTTTCAGTGGGTGCTGGATCCCAGCCGCTGTCGGGGATTTACCCGCCTGATGCCGGCGGACCTGCCGTGCCCTGAGAAGCCGGGTGGCAGTCCCAGCCCCTGGGGAAGGGCACCCTGCCTCAGGCTGCTCCGTCTTGGTGGCCCTCCAGCCGGAGAAAATATGGCTAGGAAAAGCAAACTTGTTTGGCCTCGGGTGCCGGCCGCCCAAAGTTTTCCCCAGGCACACTCGTGGAGTCTGCTCGACCACTTGAAATTCAACTGGAACTGTTGAATTTTCAGTTGTTCCCTCTGCTCTAGAGGGGGGGTTGCACTTTAACTTCCAAAATTATAACATTCCTAGCGCTGAAAAAATAGTACTAATAATGTGATGCTAATGAGGCAAGGATCGGTATCACGGTTTGGAAATCGGACTGGAAGGGGAATTGCCTCTAAAGTTTTGCAGCCAGATAAACCAAGCAGTAATCAGATAACCAAAAGAAATGGGGAAAAAAAAAAAAAAAAAAAAAAGAAAAATTGCTTCACATTTTCTTTACTCCGCTGTCTTCCATTTTAGACAGGGAGCCAAGTCAATATTTCTGCTGCTAAAAACTAGTTGCTTATAAAGAAAGCAGTCCCCCAAATAAATCGCGAATAGCACTAGTTCTATATAACGAGTATTTTTAAATATATCCCACCGCTCTCGATGTGGCTGCTGTCTAGGGCGCCAAAGCATTTTAGGGAAGCTGAGTTTTCCCCTCACCTCGGTCTAAGGGGCAAGAGGAACAGGAAATCCGGAGCAGAAGAGGTAACCCTCCTGGGAATTATTCAGAGGATTCTGGGCGGTTTTAAGATTCTAGATAATCTTCTAAATTTCATTTCGGGAAAACTTTATTTGGTGTAAGGAGGCCGCTCCGGCAAGCAGCCGGCGACCCCGGGCAGGGAGCGGGCGGCTGCCGGGCAGCCGGGGCAGGTGTCGCGACAGAGCCCGGCAGCCGGGGCAGGGCGCCCGGCGCAGAGGGTGTCGCGACAGGAGAAGGTGTCTGGCTGCAGCCGAGGTGGGGCCGAGGGTGGGGAGAACGCTCCGGGGGGTGGTGGCTCAGGCAGCGGTTTGCGGAGTAAATACGCGGTGTTTGCCATAGGCTTATCTCATCCGCGGCAGTTTAGGCGAGCGGCGAGTCTAGGCCACGGGTCACTCGCCCAGAGGGTTTAGTGTAACTCCCAAGGCAGCTGCCTGCACTTTGTATGACCAAGAGACGGTGCCCTTTCCCGTAGCTTGTGCAATGAAAATTATAGATGGTTAGAACATGATAATTTCAGACTGTCCCAGGGAAAGGGAAAATTAACTAATTGAGAAATATTTTCTAACTCGTTTATGCATATTTTCTTTATTTGTAAGGACTCCATCTCTAAACATAGCCTTTGCAACATTACGCAAATTTTGCATCAACAACCAATAATCTTAATATATAAACAAAACCAATCCCAACGCTGCTTAAAAACAGATGATGATACAAGGTGCAGATAAATGAAACAGTACCCTTTCCTCCAAGCAGGAAAGGTGAAGGGTAAGATTTTACCCTGGCAATGGGTAAGACTTTTCGCTTGACAAATCAAACAGGAAAACAGACTTGTGCTAACGAGAAGATTTTGTCTGTCTACTATACCAGTACACCTCTTGCAGAAGCTGCTTGCCTTCAGATTAAAGCACATACATGTTCTGCACAGAAAAGGCAGACGCGCCTTTACTGAGTGAGTGCAGGCAGGATGGTTGTAAACAGAAGAAACAGATGCAAGCAGGACAAGCAAGCTTAATCTTCATATCATTAGATTGCCCAAAGGTAGCAAAGCAAAAGTTAGTGTTAGAAGAATGGAGGCCTACGAAAAGGCATTGATTCCACTCCAGTACACTTCTGATTTACTGTGGTCAGCTCTTGTAGTGATTGTTATTTCTACCTATGGGAAACTATTCCTAACTGAGGCACCACTTTGTGTATTATGAGTCCATAGGGCGTACAAGTCAAGAAAGAAAAGCAAATGCAGCAAGACTTCTAGAATTAATCCGTTTTACGGTCTGAAATATAGCAGCAGTGTTTCCGTGGATATATTCCGGTTGCAGTGATACCTGGTACAATGTAACTACCAGTGTTACAATTGAAACTCTGGGTTCCATTGGCGCTGTCCTGAAGTCTCTCCAGCCAGAAATCGATCTGGCAAATCTGCTTGGAATTTTGCTGCTGCTGCCTGTGGGATCAGATTTTCCCTTTTATTGTCAGACTTCATTTTAAATCATTATCCATAAAGCCTATTTTAAGATATAGTCATCCCTGTAAGTGCTTGAAATCTGTAATAGTCTCCATTTCGAAAAGTTAAGTTCCATTTCTGCTTCTGAAGTTTTGCTGAACACGTGATTAGATTAACATGGGGTATAGTTTTATACACCTATATGCTAAATACCAAATCTTACTGCCTACAGGCCCCATACGTATTTAAGTATGTTACTTATTTGTTTAAAGAATCAGGGGTCTTCCCTCTTTGCTCATACAATGTGGTCACTGGCACTGCCCATGTAGGGACGCCTCATGGTTAGAGCACTCTTCTCAGAACCTCTGAAGGAAATCTAAGTTCAAGACCGTTTCAGCTCAAAAGGATTCACATTCAGATCCCTGTACCAAAACCAGTCAGCTGAAAAACGGCACATGGAGAAGATTTATATTTTTTTGGTGAAGTTTTGCTGTTACATTGCAACAACAAATGTGAGCTTCACAAAGTGTCAAATAAGCCACAGGCCCTGGGTGCTTTTCTCCAAAGGCAGAGTCCTACAGCCATTGGAGAAAACACATAATAAATGAAGAGAGGGAGGGAAGGATAGGAATAAATGGCAGATTTTCACAGCAGAGCACCACATGGACTGGTGTTGAATGTCCCAGAAATTCATAATCGTGGTATGTAAAAGGTGAGTTACGGACAGGGAAGTGACAAATGTTTACTAATATTATGTTATACAGACTAATAAAAAATAATAGCTGGCAAATTGGGAGTTGCCAAAAGATATCCACACTGAGTTACAGGATAATAAAATGGGAAGTGAAATTCATTGTTGATATATGCAAAATGATATGCATGGGGAAAATAATCCTGAATTTATACACATAACAAGAGGTCCTGAATTTAGGATTCTTATGAAGTTATTGTAGATAGCTCTATGAAAATACTGGCTTAATACTCATTAGCTGTGGAAAAAGCAAAATTAGTAGTAAAGAAACAGAGAACACAACAGAAAATAGCATGTTCCTGTTTAAATCCTAAGTTAACTGTAATGCATCAGGAAGTTCTGCAAGTTCCTCACGACCTGAAAACAGATATGTTAAAACTGACAGGATGCAGAGAGAACCGGGTGAGAAAATTAAAAGTATATATTCTGTACAAGTAGCAATTCAACAGTCTAAGACTCTTCAGCATGGAAAGCAAGGATATATGGAGATGTATGACACAAATTTACAAAGTCATGACAGATCTAGAGAAGGTGACAAAGGCACGCTTGCTCATTCTTTCTCTTAATAGCAGAACTGGGAGTCATCAAAAGGGTTCAAAGCAAACTGAAAGAAGGGATACTTCACGCAGCACATCATTATATACCGCAATTCACTGTTGCAGGATGTTGAGGATGTTAAAATTGTACATGTATTGGAAGAACAACAGGAACATTTGTGTAAGATAAATCCACTGAGGGTCATTCCATAAAAAGTTGCTACCTCTTGCTCAGATTTGCTATGCTAGTAATATATTTCTGAAAGTATTACATGCTTTTCCTGTCCTGCTCTTTCTAGAGCATCGGTCGTTCGTGTACTCTTGGAAACTGTACCCTGGGCTAGATGAACATTTGCGCTGACCTATGGCAATTGTTCTTAATCAGAGAGGGGACTGGGGTCTGTGACTTCTATTCCTAGCCAAGTGTCCTAAATCAAAGCAATTCTTTAAAGTTATTTCAGCGTATGATACATGAAAATAGACATTACGGATGCATGCAGAGATGCAGATGCAAAGAATCCAAACTCCAGAGGCTAACTACACATGTTTTATAAGAAAAAAGCTATAAGAAAATACTTCCTCTGGCCAAGGAGAGTGCCCCACTGACTGGATTAATTTACGTATTTTCTGGTGAAATCAGTTTTAACAATTAGAAAGTTTCAGCATGAGAGACAAACCTGATAGAGTAGACTGAGTATAGGTATGGATTTGAATCATCTCTAAGATGGAGATGCAACCCCAAATGTCTGTGTCCTGGTACTGTAATACTGCGCTTGTCTATGCCATGCGTGTCTGAGGAATCCATGCTGGTCTATGCATTGACAGAGGTGTCAGCGTATTACTTTTGTCTATACCTCCTACTCTGGTTATAAGATCAGTAAAAAGAAACTGCTTTTTGAAGGAGGAAATGATCAAATTCTGACACTTGAAAAAAATAATTCTGACGCTGATCTTCACAGAGCTTTAAAATAAAAGTTTTAATGCATTTGACATCAATATACCACAGAACCTTGTAATATTTCTCTAGACTTTACATGGATGCTTAATCTACACTGGGAGAGGTATTCATTTTCAATGAGATACAAAAATCTGTTTTTAAGGCAATATGCCTGGGAGAAAGGTGTAAGCCCACACACCATTATATATCATTCATTAAAATAATCAATGGACAATAGACATTAACAGCCCTTTGAACAACCATAGGGACCAGGCATGCACCACTTCTTAAACCAGAGAGTCATCTTAAAGCAGACATTTGAAAAAGTAAAAACAAATTGATATTCTTTATTAACTAATCACTGCCCCTTACTGTCCAAAGGTAGGTTTTTGGCTGAACATCAGTGTTACCCAGTGGATAAATTATTAGGATCTTTTACTGGTAAGAGCTGCTAATTTTTATTCATTATCAGTATTCAATTTAACAAAAAAAGGCTTTTAACTCCACGTACTATACAACAAACTCCCAGTGTGGATCAGGTCTTCCTTTCATGATGATCTGAATAATCTGAAACTCAATTAATGATTATTTCTGGATAAAAATGCAGAAAGAAAGGAGAAAAATGTATTTTCATGTACTGCTTGCACCATAGAACTGCTACTGGAAAACGAAAATTTGCTGGGAAAAGTGTAAGAGAATTTAGTAACGTCATTGTAGTAGCCATTTGTGTTTTACTAACATGTTGTTTTATGTGGGATGTGTGATTCGGATTTATCCTCTCCTAAGGCTTGAAATTAGTGTTTTCTTAATCCCCATGTGGTCTTTTAACTGTGGTTGGTATGAATTTGAACCATAACAGATTAGTAAATATGCAAATTATTGTGATACTTCATATGCTTAATAAAATGTATGGCTGTAACTGATAGGTTCTCACATCTCATTTAACTTATTGTTACTGATTGCTTATGAAAATCTTTCCTGGTACATGTGAGCTTGGAAGAAAATACTATTTAATGATACATTGCTGGCTGATTATTACAATATATAATTTTTTAAAGTTGAATAGGATTGTTGGGATGAGACCTAGAAAGAGAATCAATTTATTGCGCCTTCTTCAAGTATTTGCAACAGAGATAAAGACAAAACATCTTCAAAATTAAGTTACACCAGTAACTTAATTCAAAATACATCTTCAAAATTAAGTTACACCACTTGCACCAGTGAAAGAGCTAACAAGTGAATTGAGATCCTTACTGAGCCTCTGGTATCTTTACATTAGATCTGTTTATAAGATTTTTTTAAAAACTGCAAATGCCCCAGTTTACTCACCAACTCCAGTGCTAAGAACAAACACAATAACAAAAAAACAAACAGGTTGAAAACATGGGCTTCAAATTGGGGGTCAAAATGCATATTGCTTCAGATTTTACATGTCAATATATTTTCTGCTTTGAAAATGCATCTCTGTGTCATCAGTGTATTTTTCATTTGCAAACCTCCAGACAGAAGGGAAAGGAAAATATATGAAAAAATATCTGCCTATTAAGCTGACTTTTTTTTGAAGGAACAGGAATCGTGAAGGAAAGAATAACAAATATAAGCATAAAATGGGGTAAATGCAACTTGCATGCATCAAATGCAAGCTGTGACAGAATAGATTGATGCTTTTCCTGGTAGCCAATTTTTAGTGAAAATAAAAGTAGTGCAATTGACTGAATATTTTACAGAGCTTCAGTAAAGAATTTGGTATCAGGGTGCCTGGCAAATCATCAGTCTAAGTAGAGGAGGACTAGAACCTCACATGAGGGCTGACTGTACACTGAAATAACATGCAATTAAGTAACATGACATGTAAATTCATGCATTTTAGGTCTTATAACAAAGGTATCTGAGGAGGCTTGCCGGATACAAGCAACTCAGAGGATTCCCTTTTCTAACAAATGAGTAGAAAACTCATTGAGTATGCAGGAATATGAATGAAGGCCAAGAAAGAAAGATAAAGTTCTCATTCCCATTCCTATAACCTTTAGTATACATATAGTGCTCTTACTATCACACCAGTTTCTTCCTTCCTTGCATAGTACTTTTTTATTTAACACTATGAGTTTTATTCATTTCTGATCATGTCTCCAGCTCCATGTCCCAAACTGAAAAGTGTCTGCCCTAAAATCCATGTTCTCCCAGTTTGACAGTGAATTCCTCCTAAATTCTCCTGAAGCATGAAATTTTATAATCAATTCTCTATTTCATTGTGAAGAAATACTACCTTAGCAGACGTTATGATGTTATGCCATTTTTTCAGCTACTGGTACTCTACAATTCCTTAAGTGAGAAAAATTTTTGTAGGGAAGTTAAGCCTGCCGTCAACAGAATTAGTTTTCTTAATTGTGCCTGAGAAGCATCACAAACACACATTCTTCCCAGCCAGGAATCAGAAAACTGTTGAACTCAACCACATTCGTCTGATTTGCTGAAAATTAAAATTGCCACCTGCAACTTCTCCCTATTTAGATGGCCATGAAGAAGAGTGGGACCACACCAGTGGCAGTGATTTTCTGCCATCGGAGAGGCATTTTGTGACTACCAGCAGATTTCTGCAAGTCCCAGAAGTGGTGAGTTGGGATTCTTTTGGAATTCATGGCAGGAGAAAGCAGGAAGGGATTGGTCACTACTGTTTGCTAGGGCATATCTTTCTAGCACAAGAATTTTGGTGTAGAGGGTAGCTGCAAGACCTCTACCAAGGTTTTATTCTGTTCTCCTGGGAGTGGAATTTGACGCATTTGAACAATAGGAAAGCTTTTATATGCCCTTTCAGTCTGAACTTTTTCATTGTGGTGCCAACAATCCCTGCCTTGGGATTGATGTGTGCCTTTTCTTACTTTATATCTTAATTTATAGCATTATAGCATTGTTTACTGTCACATGATTCAGTCAAGGAAAACAAAATCTCTGTCACTTTTTCATCACTTAAAAAGGGAATAGTGAAGTCAAGAAACCTGTACCAATGCAGCCTGAAATAAATCAATTTCATCATACAGGTGGGAACATCCTAGTTGTCTGTGAGATATATTTTCTTATTGATAGGCGTTACCAAAAGTGTATCAGAGCTGGCAAACAGAATTTGCTTTATATTATTTCACTTTTCCTTCACTTCCATTTTTTCCCAACAATGCTGTTGGAAGGAAAACATCAGATTTTATACACCAAAAATCACACTGAGAATCTAATGCAAGAATGATGGAAATTTATGGAGAAAGTTCCTAAGATGGCCAATGTTTGCTGAAATGTAATACTTCAATCTCAAAATTTTGGAAGGTAATTTTTCAAATTCTACATAATACAAATGACATGTCAAAGGAATTAGAATTGTACATGAATCGGCTTACTAATGGAGAAATATGCACAAGCTCTGCAGACACAAATTTTGGGCTCTTATATGAAATATAAACATGAAAGGGATGTTCAATGGCTTTTACTCAATCAAAACTAACACAGGCACATTGAAGATGACTCACAAAATTAATATTTTTTGCTGCTGATGAAGATGTTTTAACTTTTGATATTTTTTGATTTTAAAATTTCTCATTAAATATTTAATCAGGTAATAATTCCCCTAGTAGCCACAGAAGGCTTAGAGGAAGGGTAAATTCACATGGTTTCTATTCAAATCGTTCTGGTGGATATAATGAAAGGAATGGATTAAATTACTTTGACCCAATATAGCCAGGACATTCAGAGACTTCTCTATGGGTTCCCAAAATTTTCAATACTGTTGCTATGCTTATAGGAACACTACTTTCTAGCCCATCAGGCCAAATGATGAAAACACTGCAGGAACTCCTTAGTGAAAGGCACCACCATAACAAAGGAATAGGTAAAAAAAATCAAAGCCATAACATTTTCATTTCTTGTGAACTTGCAAGTCAGATGAGAAGCGAAGTACATTTTTTTTCCAGTCTACACACACAGGAAACCAGGGGCCCCAGTCAAGACCAAATTTTTTTTCATGCTAGATGTTGAACAAAGGTAGATGTAGAAGGAAAAAAGGCACTACTGTCTTATTTTATAGGCATAGAACAGAAAGAAAACCCAAATTTGCTTAGGTAACTGGTAGCAGAGTCAGAGGTTGTATCTACACCTCACAAATATTGGTTCAGAGGCTTGCAAGCTCCTCTTCTCTTCTCTTTCATGGGAAAAGCCTTTCATTTTGATAATTTCCTTTTAATTCAATTCCCAGAAACGCACAGATGAAAACAACTCAAGGTTTATGAAATAGCACATTGCAATAACAAAACTGCGGGTTAGTTGCTGGTGCCTGTCCTCCTTGGAAGAAAGCAAGAAAATCCACTTGCCCTTTCAGGAAAATAAGCTTTGGGTCCTAGCATTACCTCAGGAGGCAGTCTGAATTCAGACAAATTTCCTATTTCCTTTGAGCCTCATCTGAGCCAAATATTTTCATTTTCTTACTGAGCTAAGCTACCTAATCAGGTTTCCTCATCCCTTTCAGCTCTTTGGTTTCTAATTAGCATTATCCCTTTTCCAAGGGCCGTGAAGCTTTGGCTCCTTGGAAGAACTGCGTCACTGTGCCTTGAGGTCTTGATGCTGGCAGATGGCAGCGTCTGGCCCCAAGTATGGATAGATGGATGGATGTCAGCTTTTTGCTGTTTTGCACCTAACTGATTAGGCAAACTGCTTTCAGCTCTAGCATGGGCACTACCCAGTTCTTCTTGGTTTTGCAAGTCCCTATTTATTCTCAATTATTTTGCTTATCAAACCTTTCCTGCTCCCGTATCTAGCAGAGACAAAATACAGGAAGATGGGGGGATGAAAGTTGCATAGAAACCGTAAAGGATGCTGAGAGCTTGTTAAATATTCTAGCAGGCCCTCATCCCAAGAATTTCCACGAATGGCATTGTCATCAAAATGCTTAGGGGGACCCTAATGACCACAAAGGATTCAGCGGGACCACCCAGAGCTGCAAATGCTAAAAGAAGCCTCAAGGGCCTCTTGCAGGATTAAAGTTGCTCCCCCTTTAAATCTTGAAAATATTCTATGAGGGCCTTCCCACCATCATGAAGTAATGAAAACCTTTCTTTATACTTATCCAACCACTTTAGCTTGACTGTGCTGCCTGAAAGCTAGACCGGAAGAAAATATCCACCTGTGAGACTGACTTGACATAAGTGTTATGTCAGAGCAGTAAAACCGTTGGAAAACACATATTCTAATGGTTTATGTATCCTGGTGAAATCTAATTAATATGCTTCCTGCCTATAGAACTAGCACTGATTTGTATGTCCTGCATCATGAACAAACATTCAAAACTACCCTGTCTGCCAGGGACTAATTTAACAAAGATGCTACCAATGGCTCTTCGATGAACCAATAAAGCTTTCCATTCATCAGAGTATCCAATTCTAAACCTTTTACAAATGAAAAGGGTAGGATGAATTTAATGACTTAAACTCAGTAGGAGAAAGGAGAAATGACCTTACAAGTTAATAGATATAGCTAGGCAGAGAGTTTGGGAATTAGCAGTTAGAAATTATTTGTACCTGGATACAACTATAAAAGCAATAAATTAAACTACTTTATAGCCATCAAAATATGTAGCTACACGGATCATACATATAAAAACAGTATAAAATCAGATTGTATTCCATTTGCCATCATAATTCAAATTGAGTGAAAGATACTTGCTTCAATACTCCTATAAAAACTTACCTATTTGGCTGGAAGCATGTACATAAGGTAAATAAACAGTAGTAATATTTATAATAGATACATTATTTTAAAGGTATTGTAAATCTTCTCCCAATACTGGAGTAGAACTGAGTATGATAAAATTATTACCAACTGTCCACTGCTGGAATTGAGGCTGTGGAGAATATCAGACATATAGTAAATTAATATCCTATTTTTCAGGTGGGTTGTTGCATAGTTATGATCTGAAAGACTGCTATCTCCATATTCCTTCTGTTAGTGAATATGTGTCATAGGCTGAAAATACAAGGAAAAGAGAGGACCATATAGCAGGATCATAGATTGTACAAATGGCAAACATTCTCACTAGTTTCTGATGTTCATAAAATCTTACAGCAATTGGCATGCATTTTAAGCTGGGCAGAAGCACTTGCTTTGGGCTGTTGAGAGGCTCTCCAAGCCCATGATAGTTGTTTCACTTTTAAGAGTGAGAACTTTTAAGGGCATGTGTTTTGGTGATGCTCACATTAAAACAAATCTCCTTTATGAAGCACTGAAGCTGTACATAGCTGTACAAGGCGAAAATTTGCATTGGTCTCAGATAGTTTTTAGAGACTCGTAACAGATCATTTCACCACATAAGAGAATATTTGAATGTAAGAAGACTCCCTTACTGAGAAGAACAAGCTTCGAAGTATAAAAAACCCATCGTTTTGTGTACATTCTAAATCCTTTTGTAATCCGTAGGCAGTGTATCAGATACGTCAGAAATGGATCGTAACATGCACAGACGATAACAACATGTGACCACAGTGTACTCTTAGATGACATTGTGTTTTAGCATTCCCTGTTTCTTCCTCATATATCGTGATGTAGATTTCCCTATAAGTAGGTGAAACAGGTTAAACTCTCATTAAAGGCCAATCCAGCCACACACATAATAGCATTCTTCAATGAAAAGAAAGACTTAACAAATTAATCGACAGGACAAAGCTTCCAAACTCTACATACAATCTTTTAGCACATTTGGGAAGATTATGGCTTAATGTACAACTCTTTGGCTTCTCTGAGATATCCCCAGTGCCTTGCTGAAACCTTCCCCCCCTGCACCTGGACCCTAGCTCATTGTGTTATAAGGAGGGTTATTTTGGCTTGGAGAGAAGAGGACTTTCATGACTTCAAACATGGACATTAGATCAAGTTTTTATCTTCTCACATAATCCTGTCTTTGATGTCACCAGACTGAGGCCTCTCAGAATAGAAAGAGAAAGCTGTGAAAAGAGGCCCATTTAATTTATACATTTAAGTGCTGCTGTTCTAATTCGCCAGTGTAGCATTTTCATTGTTTTCTGCTTTGCATCGTAAAGGCAGGCTTACACCAGGCAATTATGAATGGCTCCTCTGAACAAATAATTGAAATTCACTAGTTGTGGGATATGGTTAAACAATGTCAGGATTGGAGGTGCGAGGTCAAATATGTTCCCAGTGGCACTACTGAAATTACAGGCTACCCTTTTCACTTGCCTTGAAGGATGAGTATTTGTAATACACTCACTTTAAAAGCAACTAATCAGGTAGGCTGCACGAGACGAATAGCAAACACGACCATGATATTTTTTCTTCACTCCGGAACAGTAGTCTTGCAGTCAAAGTAACAAACATTTATAAGGTAGTATGGAAGAGTGCTTTGCAGCGTGGAGACAATCTGATGAGAATTAAATGGGTAAAGGCACACAACATTTACAAAATCCTCCTCTTGCAACTGCAGCAAGGAGACAGCTGTAAAAACATGGATTGACCCTATGTGCAAACACCTCCACTGAAAAATTCCACCAAGCTAGTGGTGGAACAACAATTCTATAATAAATTATCTTCTCTTCAATGTAGCAAAAAGAAAAAATATGTTGTTGAAACACCTAACTGAGGGATTGCAAGATGTAATTTCTGCATAGTTTACCTTGCAAAGCCAGTAATTTAGTCTTTCACAAAACAACGTACCCCAAATTATCCCCAAACAAATTACACACATTATTTTCTAGTGAGATTTGTAATGTAAGAATTTTGTGACAATGTATATAGAAACAGTAGACTTTTGTGCTCCTCATAAACAAAGCAAAACTATGTGTGTGTTGGGGTGTGTGTGTGTGCATGGAGAACGGAGGTGTGCTGCAGAACTACAAAACATGACATAAAAGAGCCTGTCAAGGTGCAAGTTACATAGACAGGTCTTTTTGTCTCATAATGAAATGAATTCACTAACAGAAAATGGGAGTATCCAGAAGTAAAACATACATACCTTACTGCTTCAGGGATCCTTGTGCTTACTGATCATTGCCATGAACCAAAAGCAAAGCAATTTGCTATTCCAATTTCATCAAAACACAATATACAAGATAAACTTTCCATTTTGTCTACTGCCTCACCAGTGCACAAAATATACTTGGTCCAAGGCAAAGTACTGCTAACTTGAGCCATTCAAAACTCCTGAACTCTGCCTTACCTACAATCTACAAACCTTTGTCTTTGCCTTTTGAAAGTATGAACTGCCAAAGTTCAAAGTCCTTCTTTATAACCACAAATCTAAAACCTGTTTCTCTTTAAAATGCAACCTGATATACATCATATTTATAATCTTATTAACTTGAGCAAAGAGACTTCAAAAAAGTACCCATTATTGGAATTTTTATGATCCTGCTCCTGCTACCACTTCTCACCATTCCAGTACCAAAACTCTTTTTTTATCATGTGTTTAAATATTACGCAGACTAAGGCTCCACACTGACAGTTAATGAGTTTGAGGCAAAAAATCTAATTTTTTCATATAATTTTTTTTCTCACCAGTGCCTGACATCTATTTCATATTACCAGCACAAATAAACGTTATCCATAGGCTCTTTCAATTACACATTATTTCCCTTTTTACAGTCCTTTTTATGGCTATTAAAGTTTATTTCAAGAGATACATTCTCTGGGCATTTTTGCTGCTTTCTAGTGTGAGGTTAACATGAGTTATACCCTAATTTATGTTTATTAGTGGGTTATGGTTCTGACTGCATCCCCATGAGAAACATTACTGGCTTCCACAACTACCTTCCTGATGACCATAAAACAAATATTGAACAATGAAGGAAGCTTAAAAAAAATCTGTCTAAAATCGAAGAATGGCTGCCTAAATACAACCTAGATTTTGTGCTGCATCACTATCTGCAGTGTTTTTACTGCTGTGCCTTTTAGATGTAAAAGTGTTTAGATTGGAGCACGGGCCCATCTGTGCCAGTCTGTACCACTGACTCCATGTCTTTTGGAACAGAAGTTCTGACAATAGTGAGGATAAATAAAGATCCAGGCAAGGAGATGTCATAGCTATTTTTCCTACTCACATCAAAAGCAAAAATCCCATTGACTTAACCAGGTGTTGGATCAGTCTCCTTTTTTGGTGAAAAACTGTAGATCTGCCAGTTCTACACACAGAATTGCTATGTTCTGCATTTCTGGCACAGAGTCACAATTGCCTAGGGATCAAGCATATTAAAGTAGATTAGCCACTCAGAATAAGGAGTAAAGCTAGCCCTTCTTAATAGGTATAGGAAAACATTAGCATCAGCATTATACTAATTCATTAGATTATCCAACATCCTGTTATGAAAATAACAGAAACATTGTATATGGAGATACAGTTTATTTAATAGTAATTTATAATATTGTATATAGGGGTACAGTTTATTTAATAGTAATTTATAGTATATGTGATTTCATGAGAGAATTTAATCAAACAGTAAACCCCCAAATTCTGCTGGCACTGCAATACCTGTTCTGCTAGTGGCTATGGACCACTTCAGAGTGGCCCAGAGGCTGGTGTCTGTCACACATGTAGCCCAGGAAATGGGAGAGGAGATGGCAGAAAGCTGCCCAGCTACTGATTTTTCCTCTGAGAAGAGCAGCATAACTGGGAACTGCTAGTGCCTCCACAGGACTGCCTTCTTTTCCACTTAATGGGTGAATCTGTCACTTTTTTCTTGGCCTCAACAAGGTCTTCTGTTTCTGTCACATGCCCTGGCTGCTAGGAGATACTGTTAACGTTATGACCGAGTCTGGGAATCTTTTGCCTAATGGGGAAAGGGTTTTGGGCTATGCACATAATAAAAAAGGAGCAAAGTCCTTAAAGATGGCAAGGGCTAGGACTGAGCACTTTGACACGTCCCTGCATCTGACTGGTCTAATTCCTAGCCAACAGAATTTTAGTCACCTGGGGAACATCTTACTGCTGTACGTGGCACAGGACAGCTAATTAACAGCATGCTTCAAGGAGATGGGAGATTTCATTCGCCTTATGCAGGAACTGAACCAGGTCTCATGCAACCTGAGTGAATGCTGTATCACAGAGCTGCTGGAAACCAGGACTTACGTCACCTCCAGCCACAGAATAAAGGAACGCAGCTTAGCACTCAGTCATCACTGGCTGTCTTAGGCATCTCATTGGAGGAACTTTGATGTATCCCATTTTGAAGCAAATATTTTCTGTGGGGATGCTGGTCACCAAAATACAGGGCTCTGGATTCTGCTACCCAGCCCAGGTATACACATTCTTCCATGAAACGATTCCTATCCATGCGTATTTATATAATACTGAAATACTTATGCCTTGTTATACTCAATTCTCCGCTCCTTTTCTTTCAGTGTACACAGAAATCAATAAAGAGATGCTAAAACCAGAGCAATGCAGAGATAAATCATAATCCCAGTGAATACTAAGCAGGCAAACAGGGGTCCTACTTGAGTGAGGACTGAAAATCTAGTCTGCAGTTATCCAGTCATGTTTATCATTCTCACTTTGTGCTATTTATTTATGAGGTGAAAAATCACCTATGTCCAAGTATGACTACACCGGTGAAGCATACAGGAATTGTCACTTCCAATAGTTCTGCCAATACAATAAATCTTGCCTCTGCAGCTGTAGCTGTGGAGCCTCCCTTTAGACTGTTTTCTCTGTTCTTCTACCAGTTACACAGCAAGGGACTTCAGACTGTCAACATAGCAGGTCAGTACTAGATCACTGAGGGTAATCTAGAATTTTCAGGGTGTTGATTCATGACCTTTCAAAGCTATCCATTCCAGGACAAAATACATTACAAATGGTTATGAATGAAAGTGAATGCAGAGCTTTACTTAGGTGCCAGCTTATGCTTATCTTGCACGAATATAAGTGGCTACAGTAAATGTCAGCAAGGGGGAATCTCATCCCAGGAAATTATTTCTTTCTAACTTGCAATCACCTTTAGGCCTGTATGTTTTTTGGACTGTCCATGACTAACATTAGAGACTGTCTTTTTTTATACAAGCTGTTGTGAACTAGAGATCTTATGTGAATTAACAAACAGAAAAAAGGTGCATGCCCTAATTATTTTTGTTTATCTTTTGAAAATGCTTCTTAGCATAATGTTTTTCGTATTTCCACAAAAGTAGAGTGGTGATGGTGTGATTAGATAGTTAAGTTACTTTGTCATTAAAATGATGCCAGCAATAGGATGAGTAATGCCAACTGGATACCTGAGACAGTCTTGATCTGAAGAGTCTGTTACATACAGACAGAGATCAGAAGGGGAATAATAATAGACAAACTGCATACCATTTATACAAATAGAAGAATATCTATATAACTATAAAAAATATAAAATTAAAATTTATTAAAAATCACTATAAAACAAATTGTGAGTTTTAGAGGTAACCTGAATGTCGATAAGGTGGGATTCTCACAGCAGCTTGAATCATGCATATAGGGAGACACACATGTGACTAGAAAGAATTGTTATATCAAAATCTGGTGAATATAAGTGCTTGTGAGCACTGGCACAGTGGAAGAAAATAGGATTAATACAGGAAAAGAGTAAGTAAAGAGAGGTTTGAGGTTTGTTATAATGAGTGGAAAGCAAGAATAGAAAATATAAGATTTTAAACTTCTCTAGGCAGAGGTTAGCAACAATGTCATGCAGAAACTAAAGAAAGAAAGTAGGAGGATGATCTTGTGATAATCAATATGAATGAAAAGAAAGAGAGACAGCTGTAGAAAGAGAGTACCTTGGAAATGCTGAGGGAGAGGGTGACTTAAATGCGACCTGGAAGCGAATTACAAAGTCACCAATACAGCACAGAAATCTTTGCTCAAACCCATGCTGTCCCCTTGGGATTCACTGCTGTGACAGTCACAGGAGTACAATCAAGCCTTCAGCAGACTTAGATTAGTACCCAGTTTAAGTAAGACAACATCATAAATATGATAGAGGGTCCTTTTCAAAAGGGCAGACTCATGAAGTCAGTAGTGGAGACTGCTGAAAGACATAACTTTTAAGCACATCACACACTCTTAAACATATGACCCCAAACACCTATGGGAAATCACAATTAAAATGTGGTCTTTCAAATCTCTCACTCACACAGACTATTTATTTTGAGGTACATTTGTCTCTGGTTATACTAGGGATTTGAAGTGAAATGAGATGGTCTTCAAATGGTCAGGAAAATTAAATTTGGAAAAAAATCCACAGGAGCTTTTGGGCTTCCTCCCCCAGCTCACACAATTGGTTCAAGTTGAACTGAAGTCATGATATTTTGGTGTTGAAGAACAAATCATAAAAACAATGAAGAGCAGTGTAAATATTTGTGAGGGAAAAAGATTCTCCTGATATAAGTAAATTTAGGTAAAGTACTTTTCAGTTAGGTAAGTTAAGCGCCTTTTCTTAAATACTGACACCAAAATGTTCTGGTTAAAGAGAATGATGGGATAGTATCCATTCGCTATTTTACTTTTGGTTGCAATTTAAGAGTCATTAAAAGTTACAGGAAAATGAAGTTGCACTTCCCCTTACAGTTAGAGGATGGCTCTTCCAAGGGGTCTAGAAGACTGCATATTTATATTCATATTACTGTTGGCTTACACTAATACATATAAGAATTAGATGAAAATTTTTTATTTTAGTGTTTCTAAATCATCCCACGTGTTCTCATCTGACTCAAATTTTAACAAAATTCTCCCTAAGTGTCTCAAATGTGAGAAACCCTTAGTGAACGGCCATCAATGAAGATGTTGGCTTAGTGGTTTTGTCCAGTGTCATCTCAGAGGCTCCAGAAAAGAGAACAGGAATTTAGTCCTCTGCCCTGTAAATCTCCTTTCCTCACTTAGCAACCACCTCTTGTCCTCATGAAGGTCTGCCTAATTCCTGCCTAACTTCTGCAGTTAATGAGGATGAAGTTTAGCAAGCCTGAACTGTTACCATATAACCCCGATTCATATATGGGACGTGCTACTAATGCAGTGGATGAAAATAAATACACTTTTAAAAGTAAGCTATCACGTGATAACATGGGCATTTTCAGAAACTTTTATCAAGAATCACCTCTACTTCAACAAACATTACATTAAGTTACTTAACAGATACAAAACATAAAATTTTGCCCTGGTTCCTTTCTTAGAAATGACAAAATAATTTGCTTTGAAACTCTGTAAGACAATAACAAAGTTTTGTGCAAGGACTAGAAACACTAAACCTGGGGCACTACAGGTTTTTATCCGATATTCCCTAAACCGCGTCACTCCCATATTTTTGCTCAGTTTTCCATTCAGCCACCAGTCTTTATGAATGTTGAAGAAATTTCATACTTTTGAGACCTATAATTATCTGGAAAGGTGGAGGCTTGGTGGAAATTAGCCAAGGTACCCAAAACAGGAAAGAAGAATTACAGATTACAGTCTGACCACATAATTTTTTTGCTATTTTGTTAAGAAAATAAGAGAATAAAATCATAATATTGATGTGACTAGTAAAACACAGCCAAAGGCAGTGTGTGGCCTACTTCAGACTGAACTATTAGTGTGGACAAGACTTAACTGGTTCGATATAGGGGCAAATACTGGGAATTATGGGCCATTGATGACTGTCAGGCCCTTAGAAACACTAATTAAACCATAGTCCCCATACATCAATTCATGGACACACGCATAGAAAAGAACCCATACAACTAACATTCTAAACCTTGATTACAGCCAACGTACAATTTGCACTGATGTTTATGAGAGCTTTGGCTAAATAAAATTACTTTAAATTACACAGCCTAGTGAGTCTTACTTACAGTAAATCTTAGAGACTAAGATAGTCATTCTCCTTATTCAAATTGCCATAAAATAGCAGTAACTGTGTTTGAAAAGGGGTAATAAAGCTGTTGAGATATTCCATCTTGAACACAGAATCCTGCTTCTAGGAAAAACAGGAGGTTTTATAACACACCATGAATAAATGTATTTATTTTTAAAAAATATTGTAAGATTGACTTTAGTTCTTGTAAAAACTAATAAATATGAATGTGAAGATGAATAAAATATAAGGTCATCAGTAACTCACCCTATTTGATGAACTTTGATCATGTAATAGCGTTTGCATTTGTTTCTCAGATATGAATGGAGATGGAATTCAAGATAAGATATTAATCATAATTAAACTGACTATGACAGGTCTATGCTGACAAATTCTTAACGACCACAAAGAATGCTTAGCCATAATGAACTGCTTCATTCATTAATTTCCTCATTAAGAGGGCCTCCACTTAATAAGTTCAGTAAAAAGTTGATATAATATTGTATTTGTATTCTCTTTTTTATCAGTTTCCACTTCAGTGGTATATTATTTGGAAAATGAAATAAATCATTTAAAACATATAATTGCTTGTATATATTCATATAGTAATTCCCCAAGCGATGCTGTGTTTGTAAGTTGTCAGTGTGCATATTAATTTGTCATACCGACCAATCTCATGTTCATTTATTTACTACTAGCCATTGAGAAGCAGATTAAAAAGGACATGCTGCCCCTTCTTTGAAAGTTTTATTAAGGCCAAGTAGGCCAAACGGTATATTCCAATTGAATCCTGCTGGTTGCCAGGACTTCAAAATTACTAATTACGGTTCTAAGTGACTTAATATGTTTGTATGCATGATCATTTATGAATACATGTTAAGTGCCACATAAAATAACACTTTCTCATTTCAATATTAAAACGTATTAATTGTTCAGTATGTACAGGTTCATATAAACTTGTTGAATACTGTTAATTTACTGAAATGTGTGTCATATTGATAAAAACTTGTGATGGCCTTGTGCAGATTAAACAAAAAATGAGCTAAAAATACATATTCCTTTTCCTTGTTCTTCTCTTCCCTCCTTCTCATCACCAAACCAGACCCTCATAAATACCTATATCACCACTACACAGAGAAGTTAGTAGCTAAGCTTCTGTTTTTTCAAAGCAATAGCAGCACACACACACACTGCTCATACACTAGGAAAAAAGAATATTGTTCCTGCCGTTCCCAGAAACTACTCGGAATCAGAGAATCACGGAATCATTGCGGCAGGAAAGGACTTACTGAGATCATCTTGTGCAACTCTCTGCTCAAGTAGGGTCACCTAGAACAGGTTGCCCATGACTGCGTCCAGTTGGGTTTTGAGTACCTCCACAGAAGAAAACTACACAATCTCTCAGTGCAACCTCTGCGAGTGTTTGGCCATCCCCACAGTATAAAAATGTTGTCTTGTGTTCAGGTTAAATTTCATGTTTTTTAATTTGTGCCCATTGCCCCTTGTCCCGTCAGTGGGTACCAGCAAGAAGAGTCTCGCTCCCTCTTCTTCACTCCCTCCCATCAGGCTTTTACACACATGGATAAGATCTCCCCGAGCCTTCTCTCCAGGCTGGACAGTCCCAACCCTCTCAGCCTCTCCTTGTATGGAAGATGCCCCAGTTCCTTTATCACCTTTGTGGCCCTGCACTGGATTCACTCCAGTATGTCTGTAACCTTCAGCACTGCAGCCAGCACTCCAGATGGACCTCACCAGTGGTGAGGAGGTAGAGAGGAAGGATCACCTCACTCAGTCTGCTGGCAGCACTCTGTTGATTGCAGCTTTGGAGGCTGTTGGCTCATGTTCAACCTGGTGTCTGCCAGGACCCTCAGGTCCTTTTCAGCAAAGATGCTTGCCAGCTGAGCAGCCCCCAGCGTGTACCGCTGCATGAGGTTGTTCATCCCAAGGGACGAATCTTTGCATTACCCCTTTTTGAGCTTTAAAATTTAAAAAAATTATCTCCTGGACCCATTCAAGACATTCAAGACCAGCTTTCTTGCTAGTAAAAGGCCTACCTGCAATTTTTTTTTGCCAAGAGTCCCGCTGCTCGGAAGGAAGCTTTTCTGGGAACTGAAGAGAAAGGTGGTGTACACCTAGGAGCTGTCTGAGAGCGGAAAATGCTACAAAGTGTGGACATCAAGTGGTTTATTGAGTTAAAAGAAAAATATGAAATGTCTTTCTCAGTATTACTTACACTGTGAAGAGTGAAGTAAAGGAGCTTCTGCCTCAGCACAACCTCTGATGAATGCAGCCGGTGACACTACTACTTTAAAACGTTCAACTATAACACCACCTGTTAATTCCGTATGAAAGTCCTTACGATCTCTATTAAGCAACTTTTTACAACTTCCTGTATTTCTTTATCAGAATAGTAGGTGTAGACAGGAAACAAATAACAGTAGCAATGTTTATATAGTAAGCTTTTTTCTGTTAAAAGAGGAGTAAGCCTCAAAAAACAACCTTTGCAGAAGTTACTGGGTTTGTTGCCTTGAAAATAAATGGCCAGTTCTAAATGCTTGTCCAACAACAGATTTGTCTGAGATTCCTTGTCAAAATCTGTTTTAATTACTTTTACATACCTGAAAGAAGAATTTAGCAAGCTGATTCTACATCTTCAACAGACAGCTAATCACAGCTGCTTCAGATAAATAAGAACGTTGCCCTGCAGTTACAAATAAAATCACACAGATTATAAATGTTTCAGGTATTTTCTCTAAATTGGAGGTCACTGAAAAAAGATGTTAAGATAATAAATCTACCAAATAAACATACTCTCCTGGCACTCAGCAGGGGCCCGCTTGGGATCATTTATCTCCAGTTCATTATCTTGTCTGCATTATTCAGCAGCCTGGTTCATGCTCAATGGGTTTCAAACAACTTTTAACGGCTGAAGTCTTCCTCAGTTTTGACTTACTCTCTCACTTTTTAATAAAAAGTTGAAAGTTGCTCAAATTAATATGGTGAATTAATGTAATCAATGCCATAGTTCAATGTTCCTTATTTATATGGTACTGTGAATGTTCTACTTGGAATTGGCTAATATACATGGCAAGTTTCCATTTAAGCATCATTACATTCACTTTCCTATATGAATAACAGTTGTTAATTAAAAGGTACGTGACGCACCGTTGAGATATATGTATACTTGTGAAATTATTATTGTCTTAAGATTAAAAATATATAGTATTTTATTTTACAAAGATTTATTTTATGTACAAAGAAGAACAAAATATCAACATGTTGAAATAAAACTCTGAACAAGTACAGTTTATTTGCATATATTTATAATGTAAGAGTACTTAAAAATACAAAGATCACATATTCCTGAAACATGACCAGGACACATTTCAATCTAAGTGTGTCAAAAGGTATCTGTAACACTGTCTATTGGGTTTTATGTGGCAAGATTTTGTTAGTGGGGGGTGCTAACTAGGTGGCTTCTGTGAGAAGCTGCTAGCAGCTTCCCCCATGTCCAATAGAGCCAATGCCAGCCGGCTCCAAGATGGACCCACCACTGGCCAAAGCTGAGCCCATCAGTGACAGTGCTAGCTAGTGTATTTAAGAAAGGGAAAAAAAGCCTCTGAAAGAGAGAAGTGAGAATATGTGAGAGAAACAACTCTCCAGACAGCAAGGTCAGTGAAGAAGGAGAGGGAGGAGGTGCTCCAACCACCAGAGCAGAGATTCCCCTGCAGCCTGTGGTGAAGACCATGGTGAGGCAGGCCGTCCACCTGCAGCCCATGGAGGTCCATGGTGGGGCAGATATCCACCTGTAGCCTGTGGACACTTCCCACACTGGAGCAGATGGACTCTCAAAGGAGGCTGTGTTCCCATGGGAAGTCTGTGCTGGAGCGATCCTGGCAGGACCTGTGACCTGGTGGAGACAGGAGCCCATGCTGGAGCAGGTTTGCTGGCAAAACTTGTGAGCCCATGGGGGACTCACACTGGAGCAGTCTGTTCCTGAAGGACTGCACCCCGTGGAAGGGACCCACGTTGGAGCAGCCCATGAAGAACTGCAGCCTGTGGGAAGGACCCACTGGTCTGGCTGAGATGGAGTTAATTTTCCCCATAGCAGGCCTCATAGTTCTGTGCTTTGTATTGGTAGCTAGAAAGGTGTTGATAAAACATCAATGTTTTGGGTACTGCTGAGCAGTGCTCGCACAACATCAAGGCTGTATCTCCCCTTCCCCTCCCATCTAGTAGGCTGGGCAGATCTTAGGAGGGGACATAACCAGGACAGTTGACCCAAACAGATCAGAGGGATACTCCATACCATATGACATCTGCTCAGCAATAAAAGCTAAGAGAAAGGAGTAGGAGGGGTGGCATTCATGATTATGTTTGTCTTCTGGAGCAACCGCTATGCGTACTGAAGACCCACTTTCTGGGAAGTGGCTGGACATCACCTGTGGATGGGATTGAAGAGAATAAATCTTTTTTTCTTTGTTTCCACACGTGGCCTTTGCTTTTATTTTATTATACTGCCTTTATCTTGACCCACAAATTTTTTCTGTCTTATTTTTTCACTCCCCTGTCCTGCTGAGGAGAGGAGTGATAGCACGGCTTGGTGGGCACCTGGTATCCAGCCAGGGTCAACCCACCACACCCACATTGGAGAAGTTCATGGAGGACTGTCTCCTGTGGGTGGGATCCTATGCTGGAGAAGGGGAATGGTGTGAGGAGGAAGGAACAACAGAGACAATGTGTGATGAACTGACCAGAATCCTCATTCCCTGTCCCCCTGCACTGCCCAGGGGGAAGAGGTAGAGAATTTGTGAGTGAAGTTGAGCCTGGAAAGAAGGGAGGGGTGGGGGGAAGGTGATTTAAGATTTGGTTGAATTTCTCATTACCCCCCTCTGACTTTTAATTGGCATTAAATTAAATTAATTTCCCTGAGTCAAGTCTGTTTTGCCCATGGTGGTAACTGCTGAGTGATCTCCCTGTTCTTGTCTCGACCCATTGTATTTTCTCTCCCCTGTCCAGCTGAGGAGGGGAGGTACAGGGCAGCTTTAGTGGGCACCTGGCATCCAGCCAAGGTCATATACTGGTTTTCTCATTCCTGCAGTTCCAAAAAAGCAGTTCCAAAATAATTCTTGACAATTATTAGCTCTTATTGTCAATTTCAGCATTAATTTACTTAACGGCTATGTTTGCTAAATGAACTCTTGCCATGGGAAGAAAGGCAGGGGATTGTCATTGTTTTGGGGCTAGAAGATACATGTTTTGGATTTAGGAAAAAACACCTTTCTTATTGTCCTAAGGAAAATGGATTAAAGTAAATCTGAATTCCAAATACATTACTTTGGAAGGCATTTCTCAACACGAAATTCCAGGATTTACAGAGGGTTGTGGTTTTTTGTTTGCGTTTTTTTTTTTTTTTTTACTGGAGATGCAACAAAATATATTATTGCATTTGAAACAGCTAGAATCCAGACAGAGAAAACTCATACTTAAACAATTCTAAAGTAAATACACAACATTCCATGCATTTAGCAGTGTAAAGTTATGGGAGGGGAGGGAAGGGGGGAGAGAGAAAAAGAAAAGTACAAATTCAAGTTTCTTTTTAATCTGCCTATTTGTCACAGATCTTAAGACAGGCAAGATTTGTGTCAGACAACGATCATGTCTTTCCACACTGTCACATCTGGCTGTTTCATCTATTACCAGAACAAGTTGTAATTTGACTCTTGGTGATGAGTTTTGATAGCAACATAAAAGCAGTAGAGACTACACAAACTCCATGAGCCAAATAGCTGTATTTAAATGTATGTCACATGGAAGACCATATACCAATGTAAAATCAACATACTTTTTTTCCTCTCTCAGATTAGATTATACAGTACCACAAAAGCTGAAACTTTGGAAAACTGAAGGGGTAATCAATATCCTTATATATCCATGTCAAATTTATTCCATGCTTATCATTGCATACTAATTTGTAAAGTTTCACTGCTGAGAAAGAATACATTCTGCAGCCTAAAGGTCTTGGCAGTGAATGTATTTCAGCACCAGGTGGTACAAAGTTGGCTCACTAGAGGTTCTAACTGAATATAGAACAAAACAAAGTCCTTTTGGAAGCAAGGAACTTTGCAGGAACTGCCAAGAATGCATGCAAACACAGAATGGGGGTAAAAACCAACTACACAGAAGAGCTAATAAAGGTAGCTGAGGGACCTAGCAAATGCCAATTATTTAATCCTATTAATTTTTTTACAATTAAACAACCACCAAACTTCTAATAACAAGTGCTGTGATAACAGTACTGACAAATCTGAAAAATAAAAGTGTTGTGAATTAAAAGGGATTTGCAAAGAAGCAGGGCCTCGCCCTTTTTCATTAAGAATTTTCCATTAGCATAACTTCTGTCGTGGTGTCATTCAGTAGTTTGACCACGCCATGATCCTGCTACAAAATTAATAGTTGAACCTTCCACTTCTGTTTCCTTTCTAAAAATACATGAAAATGAACAAAAGAAAAGTCAAAAGAATTCTGTTTTCAAAAGCAAGAAGAGTCATAACACTGTTTTTAACTCTGTTTCACATCTATCTGAGTTCAGTTACTGCAGTTTGCAAGCTGTGCACTTGTATTGTATCCACCTCCCTGGAAGGAGACACCTGCGCTGAAGCTGCAGATAAATGAATAGACTTACAGGGGCAGCTTCACTCATGCTTTTGAACCCTTGAATATTTAACAGCATACCAAGAGGAAAGAGGCCCAATAAGATAAACAAAGAAAGATACTTGAAGAAGAGACAAAGAGAGCGGAGGAAAAAAGCAGAAATATTGCAGATCTTGCGCCGCCTGCAGCTGAGGAAGGAAGTCTTCTCTGTGAGGACATGAATTTTTGTACAGTAAGTGTAATTGTCTGCTGGCTTACAACAGAGCTTTGTTGAGAAGTGCAAAAGGGAAAAGTATTTAAAATTAAAAATGTATGTTATTAAAGAGCTGACATAAAAAAGGCCAGGCTTTAAAACACATTTGGGCTGCAAACCAGAGATGTCCTCTTGCACTTGGCATGCTGGGAAAAAAAGCAGGAGCTAAAAAATGTGAATGTATATATAATAGTAATGTTTCTTAAAGTGTTCCTCCTCACTGAGATAACTTTGT
Source organism: Dromas ardeola (assembly GCA_013398915.1). Classification (NCBI taxonomy): domain Eukaryota; kingdom Metazoa; phylum Chordata; class Aves; order Charadriiformes; family Dromadidae; genus Dromas; species Dromas ardeola. The sequence continues at coordinate 25,559 of VYZM01017360.1, read as the reverse complement.
TATCAAGAAAATACATAAGTTTTAATATTGGCCAAAGGGTCTGTCTAAGTTTTTGGTACTTCTTTAGACTATGTGAAAATACAAATCTTTTACAGTCTTTTCTAATAGAGTTAATCAATTTTATTTCAATGTGATTGACATACATTTAATGGAACACCAACATTTTAAAACATTTTTAAAAAATATTTCAAAAGCATAGTTTCCTCAGGCTGTGGTAAAACCAGTTTACTGTGTAGACATTTTTGAATAACAGAATAAGTAAGAGCTGTGGTGCATTGGCTTATATCATTATCCGCCTACTGATTAAGTAATCCAGGAAGGAACTGTGATATTACAGCAGTGAATCACTCTCAGGAGCCTTTACATTCCACTGCGTACTAAGAAATTAATTTGAATGGGATTAGGAAAGACCATGCAAGAGAAGACTAATGGCAATGATAGATAAGGTAAACCAAAAATAGAAGTAAGAGACAAAAACTATGAAACATTACTAGACACGAGAATTCATCACTCATCCAGTGAAGAAACTAATCCAGATGTTCTCATGCTTCACTGATTTGCGTTTATTATGTGATTTTTTTTTTGTTAGAGACAATATGCTTTCAAAATCAAGGCCTAATTTTTATTTTTTCTTTTATATAATTTTGCAGAGTTGCTCATCCTCAGAAACAAACATCACAGTACTAGCGTCACTGTGACAGCAGTTGAATAATACATGTTCTTCTGTCAAAGGTTGGTAAAGAGGGAGACCATATCATCTGTAAAGAAACAAATGCAATCACACAAAGAGTTATCAGCTTTATGAACTGAGAGTCTTGACACTACTTGACATTCATTCTCAATTACCAGTCTCTGGTTTCTTCCATTGATTGAACAGCACTACAAAATATCTCAAGTAAATGAGTGGATTTCGTGAACCCATCATGGTGCAAGTAGCATGCTTCACTCTTCAATGAAGTTGAGTTAGCCAGCAAAGCTCTAAATGCTAATTTATATTTGATAGTAGCCACAGACTTTTGAAAATGTGCCTTTACACTCTTTCAGATGTTTAGTTTTGAAGAAAGCACTCACTGTTTTGCTGCAATAATTAAGAATATTGTAATTAGCTTTGAAAAAAGGACATTTAACTTATGGCTATCGGCAGTAGCAGATGACTACAAGTGTTAATTGTCCTCTTTCATACTTCTTCCAGTTATGGCTCCAGGTAGACTTGTTTGGAGGATAAGTTACACTGTGTATAAAATGTCGTGGAAGAACATGTTCTTAGACCTGCATATTGATTTGGGGTAAAGGATTTATTTTAGAATCATTGTTATAGCCTATTTATATTAGGAATCTAGAGAAGTTTCTTGTGGAATTCACCAATCACTCGATGAACCAGAGAATCCGTTGATCAGTTGAGAATCAAACTGATCAACTGATCTAGCAGAAAAAAATATATAACTACTTCCTGTCTAAATTCTGATTTCTAACTTCTTCTAAACCAGAAAGGTGATTAGAATCTTGCAGGATCAATTAAAAAGGCTTGGGACTTCCTGAACTGAATTTAATTTTGGAAATAAATCATACCCAGTTTTCAGTAGCATTCAATGACCATTAGACAGGTAGGTATAACAATTCAGTTTCTTTGCTGTTCAATCTTATAGTATTGATGGGCGATACTTTCATTTAAGGAATTTGGATATTTGCACTTTTCAAAGCACTAGTTTTGTATTCTGTTCTTCTACTATCTGGATGGCATTCAGATCCCTAAACAATATTCTTCATCATTCCCCCCATCAGTGCAATATAGAGTCTTTCTTACACAAATAAATTTTATCCAACAAACCTGGTCTTTTTTTCATTTGATTTCTGTAAATTTATTACAGCCATCTACTTCACCTTGGAGTTCACAAGTTTTGTCCTTTTTTTTTCATTACTATTCCTGTTGGACAGAGGAAAAAAATAAAAAGCTTCACAGCTGTTCTATTTAGAAGGTAGTGAAGCAGGTTCCTAAACATGCTGTTGCAACACACAAAAAAAATCATTATCAGTTCAATTGTTATATTTTTCTTTCATTTCCTTCCCTCACTGTATGACTATTGGACTATCAGCAGCTACAGATAAGCAAATCAAATGATTTAACAGGAAAAGAATATCACACAACATCATCATGTCACTGAGTAAACATCAATATACCACTGTATAAAACCCATGGCTCACCTGCATCTTTGTCAGTGTTTTAACCGTAGCCAGGGATTAAGCACCACACAGCTGCTCACTCCCTCCCCACAGTGGGTTGGAGGAGAGAATCAAAAGAGCTAAAGTGAGAAAACTCGTGGGTTGAGATAAAGACAGTTCAATTGGTAAAGCACAAGCCGTACACGCAAGCAAAGCAAAACAACGAATTCATTCACCACTTCCCATTGGCAGGAAGGCATTCAGCCATCTTCAAGAAAGCAGGGCTCCATCACACACATAATAGTTACTTGGGAAGACAAAATGCTAAAATTTCAAATGTCTCCCCCTTCCTTCTTCTTCCCCTAGCTTTATATGCAGAGCATGACGTCATATGGTTTGGAATATCCTGTTGGTCAGTTGGGGTCAGCTGTCCTGGCTGTGTCCCCTCCCAACTTCTTGTGCACCCCTAGTCCACTCTCTGGCAGGGCAACGTGAGGAGCGGAAAAGGCCTTGACTCTGTGTAAGCACAGCTCAGCAATAACTAAAACTTCCCTGCATTATCAACACTGTTTTCAGCATAAACTCAAAACATAGCCTCATATTAGCTACTATGAAGAAAATTACCTCTATGTCAGCCCAAACCAGGACAATCTTGAACTGAAACTGAAACTGGAAAAACAAAATAAAGATAATGAGGATAATGAAAGTTGTGGTATGGTTTGTCCGAGGAGAAACTAAATAAACTAAGATCCTTCAGGCTTATAAAGGGCCAGATGAGGCAAAATATGCAAAAGGCTTTTAAAATCATGAGTGGCTTCCAGGCCTTTTTTCATGATACTCTAACCTTACATCAAAATAGTTACACTACAATTTTTGAAATTTACACTCTTCGAAGGATGCTGATATCAGAAAACTATTATTTAACGATGCATGAGGTTCATTATATTTCTCCCAGCTCCTCTCTGATCCACTGTAATTTATATTAAGTAGAGAGCACTTTTTCTGTCTTTAACTTCAGCAAGACCTGTTGAGCTATCTACTCAAAGCTAGCTTTAGCGCGTGGCCTGGGATGTGACTTCCAGAAAGGATTTTAAATTATTCCAACGAGTTGCTGTGCATGAGTATGCTATTCTATTAAAAGTGTGCAGAGAGTATAGTCTGTGTTTACTCCTGCCTTTATACAATACCAAAGTGAAAATCTAGAAATCAAGCATTAAACCTCCTGCACCTGTGCTTGCTGGTTCATTGCTCAAGTCCCAAACTGGGTTCCCATCCACCCTGCAGAATTAGAAACAGGCTGATACACTGAGGAGAAATGGACCTCGTATTTAAGTGTTCCCACCAACCTCCATGGAAGCACTATCCTCATTCTGAACTACCCTGGGATCAACATATAAGGTATCTTCCAACACCATTAATACTTTGAACTGTTGATATGCCTATTCAGAAACAGCACCTATCTTCCAAACACGTGCTGCAGAAAGCTTCAGAGATGGCAGTATGCAGAAAAACCAACATTATACATGTGGGTTTGTATTATCAGGGAACGTATTAGACAGATCATTGCATTATTTGTTTGGCATAAGCACACTGACAGCCCCTCACAGCACTAGTCTTTTCAAATGGATAAATCTGTTTGAAATGGATTAGCCCTCTTACTTTCCTGTGCAAGAATAATGGTACTGATGCAAATGTAAATCAGCTCTTTTCTGTTACACATCACATTCAAAGCAAATGCTTGCATTACAAAGGATATCGATTTGCTCTGAAGGTGTGAAGTGGTTTAGTGGTACAAAATTCTAGTCAACACTTGCTGCCACCTTCTGGTTTTATAAAAATCCACAAATGTATTTTAAAAAGACTTCTCTTCAAACCAAAATACTCCTTTGGGACAAAGTGAGATACCACACTTAAAAAAATCTACTGTCCAATTTCATAGCAATGTTCATATCTCACAGGTGCAAACCTACAAAAAGCATACATGAAGTATTGAGTTTTCACAACAACAACAAAAAAGGAATTAGGGCAAAATAGTCATAAAGCAGTTGTGTTTTACAGATACCAAAAATAAGAGATTTTTATTACTGGTAAGTTATCAGTGACAGACATTATTTTATTAAATAATGTCCTATATGTTACACATGTATATTCTTACTGATGCATTATGTGCTGTGTTTCTATGCTGTATAGAAATTTTATGTTTGTATAAAAACCAGATGCGTTAAGAACAACAAAAACAGAAGATTAAAATAGATTTTGGGCTTTTGACACTGGGAGCACATTACACTTTTGGACACTGAAAGTGAAACTTAATGCGGTACTAGGAGAAAGTGGAAGGGGAAATCAGGAGAATTCTAAAGCACCTTCCAAGGCTCAAATAAAAAAGAATTCTGCAGAGGTATGAAACGAGAGACAAGGCCCTAAATTCTGATGTTAAAAGCACCAAAAGACATGAGAGTACAAAACAAAACCACAAGGGCTTGCAAGCTATCTCCAAATAAGCTAGTTCCGGAATTGGACAAAGACCTTCATTTCTAGGAAAAGACGTGAATTAGCCTGCACATACGACCAAGCTAATGGTTTATGGTTTGGTAATCCAAAATGCACACATGATACTATACCACAATTTATGAATATACCATTTTCTTTGGCATGGTGATCACTTCAGATCTGCCTTGTTCGGTCTAAAAATGTCATATTCAAGAAATCATTTGGCTTGGTGCTCAGAGCCTGTTAAGCAACCTCCTCCACATGTGCATAAATCTACTAAATGCCACTGAAATTCACAAAATTACTGTTATCCAGTTGTCTAAGCCTTTAAAACTCTATCTTGCTGGGATGCAAGAAACTCCCTAACGTAGAAGTGGTTTAAATGCATTTCACTGGGAAGGCTCTGAAGCACTTGCTTTGCTGCCTAGAGCAAGCTGCCTACCTTTGGCCAACCAACTTAAATGGTAAAACGCCAACGTGCGTTTACTGCTCTAGTACTTCAATTCAATTCCTAAGCATCCCTTCCTTACTGTATGGCCAGCTTGTGGCCATGTCTTGAGAAGGAGAATTTCAGCAGGCATCAAGGCACGTAGATTAAGACTTACAAAGTCTAGTTGAGCAACCTCAGGTGCTTATGACAAGCTAAACTTTAGGCATTTTTTAAGACTTACTCTTCCAACTACAGAAGATTGCTCAGTGGAAGTAAAACTGAGAAGAGAGATAATTTCTCAAGCAGAGGAGCATTATCTGAGTTCTGGTCCTCATAATACACATTTTTTCCTCACTGAAAAAATTACCTGGGTTCAGGGTTCTCTAGGTAAATAAGCTCAATTCAGTTCAAGGAAAAATAAGTGAAGAAATTGCTAGACAGAATTCTACATAATAGTACCAGGGAGAAACCAAGAAGCAGCCTAGAAATGTCTGTTATGAATCAGTAGCTGTTCTTTGAACGTGTAAACAGATCTCTTGGAAAACTTAAAACAGCAAATAAAGAGATAATAGGGTTCTCCACTACTTAGAGGCTCTGAAAGTTCTTGATAAATTCCCTTCAAGAGAATACATACGCCCCTAGTTGACTATGCGATTAAATACTGTCGTAACATTAGAAAAGAGGGTAAGAGTGTAAAATAATAAAAATAATCATTGTTTCAGATGCGAAAAATTTAAAGAAGAGGCGATTCAAAGATGTACATGGGTGTTGATGAATCTACTGTTACTACCAATCAAATACATAAAACAGTACACTTATATTTGGCACCAAATCATGTACTAAAGTCAGGACTACACAGCATTAGAAAGAATTTTAAAATTATCTAAACAAACAGGGTCACTAAATTTTTATTCATTATTTCATAAGAAAAAAATATTAATCATTCTGAGTTTTCACTTTGACACCTAAAATATTTAATGTCACAAATCAAAAGGGAAAATCATGCTAACAATACCTAATGAATTACTGTAATGACATAACAAATTCAGTGTACATAAAGTAAAGGACAACCTTAAACTGGCTAACACCAATTTAGGCATTGTTTTGCAAGGGGCAAATTGTTTCGGCTACAGTATCAAGTGGTGAGGGGCAACACTCAAACAATATGTACATGCAAAATTTATCCTTTGAAGCTGGGCGGGGTATCTGCTTTTCCATGTTTCTTCACTGTACTTTCCACATGGGCCTTCTATTTCTTATCAGTGATGACTTCAGGCCTCCTAAACAGTTACCTGCCACAAGTTACCAGCTGCTTTTGCGTAAATTTGCACTCTAGCGCTTTTCTCATATAAAGATAAAAGTAACCATGAACTTTAATTAGACTGTGTGGGCTAGGTGTTTTAGAATTAATTGAGCTCTAGTGTCACGTGGATTTTGACTACAGCGGTTCATCACTCCTCTAACTGGAGTACAAGTGCCCATACACCCTCTTCCTATGAAAAAGCTCATACAGGGGAATGACAAGCTTCAGATTTGCCATTTGAACCACAAGTCCAAGCATCTTCATTTACAACTGCAGAGTGAGTAACTGTGCAGGAAGACCAGGAAATGAGACACAGCAAGGACGGCTCCAGTCCCTCTGGACTGAGCAGAGACAGGCAAGTCCACACCCCATTGCAGCATGTGTAGTCACAGCCCACATCCAAATGTCACTTTAAAGAACTGCTTTCCCAGGGCCGTCTACAAGGCCTCTCCACAGATTACAATATCTATGGCTTTTCAAAAGAGGACCCAAATGTGGCATTAATCCCTAGGACTTCTATAAATTATTTTTAGCATCCTCTTTAGCTGCCTTACCCTGTGGACAGAGATAAAATCTGCAACGTTGTCTACGGCAACAAGTTCTATCTCCTCTTCTCAGCATTTTACATATAGTACCTAATGATATAAACAGTATGGGAATATCAAATAGTCTTGCTCTACCTTCTTCCATACAGAGCTCATCCACCCGCTACTAGACGATGCTCTGCTGCCAAGGGTTCTTTCCAAAGGCCAATTCCACATGAGATGTAAATACCTTTGTGTTGTGAGAATTTATGTTTGCCCTGTGTGCTTAATTTAAAAAGGGACACAAACTAAGTTAAAATTATTCATGTTAATTGTAATTATTTGCTTAATATGTACTACCAGAAAATGCATGAGCACATCAATCCAATACTAAGCCGAGAAATCCGCGTATACCCACCAGGTGGTGCTGCCTCCGTCGTTTGACACAGACGGCTCTCCAACCGTGACGCTAAATGGCCTTAACATTACTGGCAAAATTGCTCATTCACTCTGATTCTTGCAATGCTGTGAGGAAAAACACCAAGTGCCAAGTTCAGAATCCAGAGGTTCCATTATAGTCATTATAGTTAAGGCTTTCCACTGGCATTTGAGCTTTGCCACTCTCTTTATTCTTTTTTTTTTTTTTAATTATTTAATATGTAGTCCTGCCTTTTAAGGCCTTTTTTTTGTTTGTTTGCTTTACTATATTCCTATCAGCTGACCCATGACACCGGAGAATTTTAAAAATACAAATACTGCAAGGCAGTCCCAGCAATGCAGAATTCATGAGAAGGAGTCATATTTCTCATTTGGCCAACTGAAAGAGAAGGAAAAATATTTAGCTACACACTGACCTTCAGATCTCACTCCGCACACTTTCTTTCTCTCATGTCTCCCTTCCCACCTTTTCCCAACACTAAAATAAACTAGACATGCATTTAGCAGACTGAACAGTCTTACAGGTTAAATCTAATGTACAGACTGCCTTTTGACGACCACTACTACTACTAACAACCTTTAGCATTGCATCGGTACAGCCGCAATAGCAGAACTACATGATCTGACAGAGGTTCAGTAGCACAATGGAAGTGTGAATGCAGCACAGGAAGTCCAGGCTTCATTGAAGACTAGTCCTTAGTGTTTAATTAAAACATAAATGATACGTTTAACAATTACATAGCATGTACAAATAGGAGCAAAGTGCCACACGTTGAGCAGGATATGCAGCATACTGCGGGTATTTGTCTCTGCAGCACAGTAGGAATGTACACTGTGGCTGAACAAATGGACCTGTGCTTCACCCACAGAGGCAGGGAGTAAAGACAAAGATGAGGACGGCCTACGAGTTCTGTCAAGTGATTTCTTAAAATTCAGGAAGTTATACCTAGCTGTCATTTGTGTCAAAAAGAGGTCTGGGTTATACAAAATAGCAGGTAGTGTACCCTGAGCAGTTCTGTCGGTTTCTCTTGTGTAAATTTGTCATGTCAAATACAGATTACTTGTATTGCCAGCATTCAGAATTGCCCTATTGGGGCCCTGATGCTATTTCTACTGGAGTTAGTGGTAACACTTCTGTTCACTTTACTGATGCGAAGATCAGTTAATGATTTCTTCTGTCAACTCAAAATTTTGGTTTATCTGGTGATACTTTATCAGATAAAACTTATCACTAACTATGCATTTCTACAGAACATTTGGCTTCAGTGAAATTGTATACCTAAAAGGGGCAAAAAACTGTTTTGATTGGCCCCAGTAACCAAAGATCTAGAAAAGTAGTAGAGTAAGAACTAAAGGTGGAGAAACTATGTCCCAAAAAGGTCAAAAAAAAAAAAAAAGGATCCTTTCTCTGGGAATTTTTTGGATGGATTAATGCCACATGATACTAATGTAAACTTGTATATTGAAAAGAATTATTGCTATTATTAAAAAGGTGTTTGTCTGTCTACAATCACAATCCATAGGTTTGGAAGTGAACATCAGCAAAGTTTTTTTTTTTTTTTTTTTTTTAAATAACTATATGGCTATTGGATCTCTCCATATTGTCTCAGTCTCCTTTCGGATCTTTTTCTTGAGGCTTGCTTTCAGTTCAGCTTTCTGTAGAGTTTTAATTTACAACAAATTCTACACAATACCCTCAAATGAAAACATGTCTTCTTCCATCACTTAAGAAACCTGTCTATATGTCTGCTCTAAGAAGCACAGATAGACTTGAACTAGACTTACTTTTCCGCCAATAGTAGGGTAGGTACTACATTTAAATTAAAATATTTAAAGATTAAATTCAAGCCATTTCAATATAATAATATAACTTGTCTCATGTGAAGAAAGGTTTTAAACTTTTTTGAAAGAATAGGCATTAAGAATCAGAGAAGTAAGAGACATTTTAATTTCAACAAATCTATATTGATTTTAAAAACAACACCAGATCCCATAATGCAGGATATAAGCAAACATCCGCAGTCTAGCTAAGCATACAGCATCTCTTCAACTGTGTGTATACCTACTTTTCACGCCACTATCAATACAGATGACATACTACATGTGTACAGCTTATAAAAACCCCTGTGATTGCAAGAAAAATATGCAGGTTTAATCCTAATACCCCTGCTCAAAATAAAGCAGACCCTGGCCTACTAGAAATTTAAGAGATCTTCCTGTTCTGCTCAAAGGGAAGATGGTGCCCTTTGACTAAGATTAAATTTTTCTATCAAAAATAATTTCTTGGACCTGTTTACTGGTTTTGATTGACATCAGGGCTTTATTTCTGATGCCTTTTGCCGCCTGACAACCACTTTCATAAGTCAAGAAAAAGTCAAGGACATAGAACAAAATATGCTCAGTGTCAGATTAAAATTTATCCTGCCAACAGTACATCAGTATTTCCAGATGGTAAGATAAATGTGTATTACTTTGTGCATGCAAACATAGCATTTCCAATTCTATTTTTCTTTCTGTGTCATATTGCTTTTCATTGCTTATGAGTGATTTACCCAATTTAAAATGAAATGCAAATTCTGAAATCTGGTGTAAATTATATTTATTTATATGAAGTATAAAGAAAGTACACATAATGTTAAGTATAGTACTTCATCAGTTCTTTTAATCAGCTAGAAAATTTGCCAATATGCCAAATATATTGGAAGAACCTCTTTTGTCTACTGCTGTGTTGGACTATAGTTCCTTTAGCATACTTTCTGCTGACTGTACATTATGTGCTGCTTTTTTTCTTCATGGAATTTGCCTTAAATACCCCAACAGAAATAGAAAATAGAGCTTTTAAATAGTCATTGTTTCTCCTGATTTTTCACAACTGTTTCTCTTAGTTTCCCCAGATCATTTCGAAACAGGCTCCCGTCAACCCAGATAATCCTTCAAATATTTATGTTGATTAAAATAAAACATGAAAACACTGAAATACACCCATCTGGTGAAAATTCAAGAATTTCAACTAACAAAAATGGTAGCTGACAAGAAAGGAATTCCAAATTGCCAAGAAATGTCTTGAATCTGGAAAAGATTCCCAGATCTTTTTTACTCCAAAACTACCAAGACCAATGAATGCTGTAAGAAACAGGCTGATAAATCTAACCTCTACAGAAATATCCTGTGTTGATTAAAATTAAAAAAAAAAATAATTTTTTTCAAAAGTCTCCATTCTTGATTCTGAAACAAAAAGCATAATCAATAATAACAATAATGAATATTGATTATTTATCAATGGTAAGAATATTGATTAATTATCAATCTACCAAAATAAAACCAGAAATATGGAAAACATCAGCCTAAATAGCAAAGCTCACATTGAATCATATGGATAAAGTGCACAGCAATTGTCAAAACATGGTATTTTTGAATTCCTGGGACATCTGCATACAGGAAAGGAATCTTTATTCCACATAGATTTTAAAATTATTGTAAATACTAAAAAAATAGAAACTTCAAAGCAAATCTATATGAAACCTGTTTTAAATGACCATTTGCAGACACTACCACTAAGTTCACATGAAACATAACAACTACAACATATGCTTACAAGAAAGTACTCCCCATTATGACAGAAAAAGGTAACACTGTTCTCCATTTATGAAGAAGTCGGCTTCAAGATCCTCACTGGTTCAATTGAGTAGTTCCAACACCTTTCTGAGTAGTACTTCCAAAACAACATCCACCAAGACTTTGCAACATAAATCTGTCTCTTCTATGAAAAAAGCTTGTCTCCAGCCAGCAATCACGAATATCTGATAAAATCTACAGGTTCATGCCCTATGCTGCTTTCCTCCTGCATTATCTCTCAATTTCATCCAGGGTAATAAAATACGGCAAAAAGAGAATACAGTGCAGCCTGACAGAAGAGGCCTGCTGAGGCTAGCTACTGAATATGATTTGGGTAACCCAAACCTTAGGATGCATGTAGTTGAGGAATTTTATGATAAGTCATTTAAAGCAAAAAAATGTTAACAGCAGTTTAGTCACGTCTCTAGTCCCAGGGAAATTTCAAAAGCAACAAAGTTCACTTGTTAAAGTCAGCAAAATTCTTGGTTGTAATGAGGACTTCTTTTTTGATGGGATGATGAAAAGGGAACTAAAGTTTTGCCATTTAAAATTAAAGTTCTTAATAAAGGAACTACCATGAAAATTGACACAGTCTTAGGCAAAAATAGTTGTGCCCCTCTTGGAATGAATTGAGTTTTAACTGATGCATCTACTACAGCTTTTTTGTGACAGCAAAATTACAAGACAAGGATTACAATTTAGCTGTAATAGGGTAATACAGCCAGTTAGGGAGAATAATGATGAGTGAGGAACGTAAGGACTTCAGATGAGATATTTAAAAATAACATTTGCAAGAGAAATAATTACAGCTATCTGAGTTCAGATATTGTAGTCATAAATCTGATTTAGAAACATGTTTTCATGTTGTATGCAACACAAAAATATACATCCACGTTATGTTGTCAAATGCCTTTGAGATTCATCACTGATCTTACAGGAAATGGCTGTTGATGAAGTAGAAAGCATGAGGTACTTGCTTTCTAACACAAGTATAGGAGGTCTGCCAGTGCAAACAATTAAATGTTCTTATTCTTCCACCTAAAATCCTCCACACAGATACTCTTTTATTTGTATGCGCTTACAGTGAAAGAGAGACAAAGTGTGGATGTAATATATTTGGGCTTAATTAGCAACCTTGGTATCACAGACGAAGTTGTTCATTTCTCTGCTTTTGCCATATGGCACCTCTTTGATTGAAGCAGGAACCTTCTACTTTGTCTTCTATTTCTATTAACCATTCACATGTAGGGACAGACTTTTGGAGTTACTTAGGCATCAAAAAATACATACTTGATGGTACAGATGTGAACAACTGATAATTCCTCCCAGCAGACTTCAGCAAGAGGGAGCGTTTCACAACTAGCAAGGGAAAAGCCACAGTTTACACTGCTAGGGATCTGCTGAATAAAACTTGATGATCAGAGTCTTCTCGGTATGTTCAGAAGCCTAATGGACTTTTAACTTTTCTGTTTTGCCAAACTGCTAAATGCATTTCTTTGGCAGGAAGAATACAATTAGTCTTCAGTTGGTTCCTAGGATTGCAAGAACTGGCTTTAAAATGAAGCTAAAATGTTTTACTGATAAGCATACCTTGGAGTTTTTATTGCACACTGTGATCACGTGGAAAATTCAGGAGTGGTTTTGTCTCTGAGTGTCAAAGAGTTTAAGCAGTTTACGCTCAATACTATGGACTTACTGAGTAAAATTACTACACTTTTCAGCAGTTACTACATTGCAACATCCGTAATTGAAGTAGTTCAGGCCTTACACATATTTCACCTTGTCCTGAGGAAAAGGTTGTGTAAGTAGAGCAAACATTGTTCCACCATGATTCAGCTGATTCTGAAGGAGATTCAAAACCCTGGGTCACTGAAGGGTTTAGAAATAAGGCATCCTTGTTATGTGTGGTTCACCTAGGACGCTTCTGTTTTCCTGACTTAAGAATGACTTCTGCAGAATATTTCAATATGACAAAGAATCTTTGCCTATAGCCTAAGGAGCTGCAGACTTACAAAAGGAAGTTATTTTGGAAAACTGACTGGTAGAAGAGAATCCTGAGGATGCATAATGCCAAAGCCCGACTTCGGAAGAGTAAGTGGACAGGCATAGATGTAAATGGATTTAACAACTAGCCTTTCCACAACTAAATAGGAAGATACGGGATCTAGTCACAAAATAAGAAAAGCCCCACATTCACACTTTTCTCTAGAGGCAGCTTATAAGAAATATGTTTTGCTTTGTGTGAGAATTCTGTGGAAAGCCTGCTGTATAAATGTTCTCAGATATGTGTATTAGCGAATAGACACAGTTATATTTGATGTGGACATGTTGCTGATCACATTTTGTTTTTTATTGGTCTAAATTATCTCTTCCTAATGTAGTGTTTATTTTTATGTTACTGCCGTCTCTCAAGAGAAAAAGGTGCTAAATCATTTCCAAGAACTGGAAATGCAGAGATTGTAATTTCTTCAAACAATACACAATAAACTTCAGAGGAAACGAAGTGTCAATGAGACGGTGTGTTTTTTCATTGTCTGTTATCCTTCTTCAGACTCCCTCTCTCCCCTTCCTTGCATTAATATACAAAAAAAGCAACAATGACATCCCTGATAAAAGTGTGCATCTTTAAATCAAGCTAGGTCTTTGTAAATTATGAAATTCTGCATGTTGGGGGCAGATGAGCCATTGCTGATGTGTCAGGCTGTAGGTAAATAGGCAAATAACACGCCACAGAGAAAGGAAAGGTCAGCAGTGGTAGGTAGCATTCTTTTAGTACTATAAAAAGGAATGAAACAGTGTATCATCTCTGGCCGTCTTCCCATTCCTATCTCCCCCAGCGATAAGACATTCTGAGTAAAATGGTTTAATTTGTTATATTAGATACAAAGGTTCGGTGACACTGACAGAATGGCACACAGACTGCTCCAGCGTGGGTCCCCCACAGCCCACAGGTCACGCCAGAAACCCTGCTCCTGTGTGGGCCCTCCACAGGCTGCAGCTTCCCTCAGGGCACGTCCACCTGCTGTGGCGTGAGGCCCTCCGCGGGCTGCGGGTGGGTATCTGCTTCACTGTGGACCTCCATGGGGCTGCAGATGGACAGCCTGCGTCACCGTGGTCTTCTTCACCATGGGCTGCAGGGGAATCTCTGCTCCAGTGGCTGGAGCACCTCCCCCTCCTCCTTCTTCACTCACCTTGGTGTCTTCAGGGCTGTTTCTCCCATGTTTTCCTCACTCCTCTCCCTCATGCGTTACCGCAGAGCTGCCACGAGCGTTGCTGAGGGTCCCAGCTGTGCCCTGCGGTGGGTGGGTTGGTTGGAGCCGGCTGGAACCGGCCATGTCCAGCCCCTGCCTCTCCTCACAGAGTCATCCCGCTGTCCCCCCGCACTTGCCACGCAAACCTAACCCCGCACGCTATAAAAACTCAAGGGTTTGCTCATCAATAAAACAGTTTAACCTAATTTCAAGCGTAATTGTTGCAGTTGCAGGAACGAGCTGGAGGATAATCGTATTCTTCCCGACACCATCAAAGCAGCACATCGCGGCTGTTTGGCAGAAGGAGCTGGTGGGCGGGAGAGGCCTCGTCCCACCCGACAGTGGAGCAAACCTGACCCAGATGTCTCAGTTTGAGTCAGCAGATCCCCGGCCCCAGAACATGGCACCGGGGCCAGGCCCTTCGGTGTAGTGCCTTAAATTCAACTTGGCTTAGTCATTACGCCAATAATACCCCAGACACTTGCAAATAGCCGAGGGACGTGTAATTTCTACGCTTGCCCAGCGTGGTGGAAAAATTTATTGAAAAAAATCGTAATGGCGACCACATTTAAACTCCTCCTCCAAGTTAACTGGTATGGTAAAAACAAACACAAGCGTCCAGCCGGCGTGTAGACCTCGTATTTCCTTCGGAAATCGTACGAGGCGACCCTGGGAAGGGTCTAGGCCGCTCTCGCTCCCCACCCGGCCCCCGCCTCCCCATCCGAACCGCCGCACCCCC
>VYZM01017358.1:2109-14757 GCA_013398915.1 Dromas ardeola | reverse complement strand
ACACATTCTATGATTCTATATGTTCTTTTTTCTTTAAAACAAAATAGATCCCTAAATATTGAAGACAACCCCCAGAAATACAGCTAGAAATATGAAATAAAAATAATAAGAAAATGACTGGTTGGGGAAAAAGAGAATAATTTAAAATATATTCACATTGAAAAAATGCAAAAGAGAAATTAACAGAAAGAGAAAACAAAGTAGCAAGGAAGAAAATGAAAATTTCCTTATAAAAGGAGAGGAATTTTGGGAAATGGTGAGTGTTGGTGCTGATTGAAGGATAATATTTGGAAAATTTCAAAGCGAATGGATGGTAAGATGTTCTACAAACAGGTGAAAAAAAAGAAGAGAGAAAGAAAAAACCCCAAAGCAGGAGAAGGTTACGTGAATGGAGGTTGGTATTCACGAAAAATTAACAGGATGTAGAGAGAGAAAAGAAGCATGGACATTTAAAAACACCACTGGGAAACTACCAGTGAAATATCTCAAAGTAATTAAAGGGTGTTTCTCTAGGAAGGTGACGTGGCCAACAGACCAGCTCAAGTGCCTCTACACCAATGCATGCAGCATGGTCAACAAAGAGGAGTGACATTTCAGTGCTTAAAGGGGCTTTTTAAGAACTTTTTAAGGGGACAAACTTTTTAGCAGGGCTTTTGTAATGGTAATGCTTTTAACTAAAAGAGAGTAGATTTAGACTAGATATAAGGAAATTTTTTTTTTACAGTGACAGTGGTGAAACCCTGCAACATGTTGCCCAGAAAAGTGGTAGATGCCTCGCTTTTGGAAGCATTCAAGGTCAGGTTGGATGGGGCTCTGAACAACCTGATCTAGTTGAAGGTGTCCCTGCTCATTGCAGGAGATTTGCTCCCTTCCAACCCAAACTATTCTATAATTCTATGAATTCTTTAAGAGCTTGGCAACAGAGTGATCCCAGAGCTATGTCTAAACAAATATACTTGGGAACAGTCCTAGTCTCCATGATATAGGTGGAAGAACTACATGTTATAACCAGAATCAGCCAAAACCCAGGAGGATGTGTGCCCCACATACCTGTGCTGCACGCTAGCTCCTGCCAGAGAAACCCAAGTACTAAAGCTGAAGAGGAACTTCAGGGGTCTCTGTCCAGACTTTTTTATGTGTATAATAGACTACGCTACATGCTAAGGAGCACATCCACCTGCTGGTATTGGAGATCGTAATTTATACTGAACAAGCCAAAATTAATGCCAAAAGCATCTTCTTGCTGCTGAAAACAAACTTACATCAAAAAAAAAAAAAAAAGTGTGGAAAAGCAAAGCTATTCAAATTATAAATAAAAAAAAAAAGTAAACCCCATAGTTTTACCAGCAATTGATCAGATGAATACACACAAGATAGTATATTTCAACTATTAGGCAAACCCTGAATATAAAATTTAGCAGATTTTCTGACACCCTAATCTCACCCAGTCATAACATCAGCCATTCAAGTATTTTAACACCAGACTTGACCAAAGCAGAAATGCCTTCTTTGTGAATCTATCAGAAAAGGACCATTTAGGGATGGAGTCAGAAAAAAATAAAATCTCTAAATTTAAGTATAGTAAGAGGTCTCTGTTGTTTAAATGTTTGGATAATTGTTGATGTCTAAACGCTACAAAGAGACAGGAGGGGCCCAGAATCTTCCTGTTGATATACTAATACAAAAAGGACAAAACGCTTGCTACTATGCCTAATACTTCACTAACATTGGTGTGAGGATTTGACCTACAAATATATTGATATGCATGTGTGTATTAGCATTTTATTTTCACAGGACATAAAGAATTAACAAAAATGTACACACATCAGTTTGGTAAAATAAGAGATCACATTGTAGTAAGATGTCTCTTCATAAAAATGCTGTAATTTAGCTAATATTAAAATTCCATGAGAGATTGCTATTGCATATTTTCAGAAGTCCATGTTTACAGCATTATTTGACACCTGTAACATGGAGATCTATAAAAAAGTCTCTTCTTGTAGTTCTATTCAGAACTACTAATTCAGAGAAGAAGGAAAAAAAAATGAAACAGTGCAAAAGTAGAAGAGCTAATGTACAGTCAACTTATCTTTACAACATAAAATACAAAAATGACATTGTATTCACTTTTTTCTTCCTAGCCATCTTAAGAAGCCAACTTCTTGTAGTTTTTCACAGAGTGCTATAAAAATGTTAACAAGAATATTGCATTTTCTTTCTCTTAGAATCTTTGCTGTTGACCTTCTTCACATATGCTTGGCATTTTCATCCATCTGCCTTTGGCAGTAGTACTAACACATTGGTGAGTCATAAAAATGTTCTAAAGCAGCCCACCTGCCAGTCTGGTAGGTAAGAATATGTGGGCTTTCTCTGTTCAACCATTTTTTCTACTTTAGCTCATTTTTGCAAAACAAAGTATTTTCCTTGGGACCATTTGCTGCTTCTTCTTCTTCCCTTATTAACTGAGTTTTAATATTAATCTATTCATCAAAACCATATTTCTTTGGTGTTATTACCATATATGTTATACATCCTTTAAAGCTTCCTAGTCCTATACGTATGGGACAAAAAGCAGACTTAATATTTAGAAACGTCACTTAAGACAGAGCTTATGAGTTTTATATTTTTACATGGTGTGATAAAGTTAAAATGTTAGTGTATTAATAGTTTGTGGGTTGGTTTTTTTTGTAAATCTCATTTACTCTTCTTGTTTAGAAGAAAAGAATAGAAAATAATTTTGCACTGGTTAAACAAAGAACAAAAAAACTCAAGACATAAGTGTAGCTTTTAAAATTGCAAAAAAACATTACAAGATTCCATCAGGATCATGGCTTATTCAGAAAACCTGTTTCATATCATTACTGATTTATATTGTGCATCATAGTACAGTGCTACATTTTGTCAGAGTAAAGAGGCTGCCACTACAATACAACTAATTTTCATAAAATATATATTTATTTGTTGCATACAGGTGAACATATATATTTAAATATATTTGAAAACTAAATCATGCCAGATAACCTCACTAGTTAACAGAAATCAATGACGAGCCTGGCTTAACCTCTTAGTCTTATTCAGAGGCAAGAACTGTTAAAATTTGTTATTGTGAGGGTCATCTTTTGTAACTGTTTCGATAATATTATGGACTCATTAGAAACTATTGAACAAATTTAAAACTAGAATCTAAGGAATAATTTGTGATATTATAATAGTAAGATATCCTATGACAATATATCACCTTGTTTTCAGTGAGGATCCTGTATAGCCTAGCTTCTGTATTCAAATCCTCCTTCAAGCTATATTCTGAAAACATAGTTGAATGATATTAATAAAGCAGGTTCAGCACAGGTTGGCTGAGGAAAGAAAGGTGGATTCTTTCAAGAAAATAAAATTCTTATCATCTGCAATTTATAATCTGGTTAAAAGTCTTTGTAAAATTTTCCATTTAAGAAACATAATTTAAAAAGAGGAATGATTATATACTTGTCAAAAGAAGCTATAAGCAGTATCTTTGTTCCATAAAAACTTAGAGCATCTCAGTGTGATAAGGAAATACATTTTTAAAATGGGTTTTTAAAGAAATTATTTTATTTACCAACAAGACATAACACATTTATCTTTATTTTATATTCCCTACATATACTGTGCAACCATTAATTTCAGTCTTCAGTGCAACCTGAATTTCTCCCTTTCAGAGAAGTAAATGCAGGACTCATGACAATGGACAGACTGGCAGCTTTTTCAATACCTGTTCCTTAAGCTTTCAAATAAATGGGAAAAAAAGTTAAATAATCTTGAAAAACTGTCAGAAAGTACCATACAGTGCTGACAGTGTTTGTCAGTTTTGTTTTATAACTGATTTGTCAATTGCAAAGCAAAAGTTTCTGTTGATACTAAACAAAATGTGTTTTGCATTACAAGTTGACTCCAACCACTCCATTTCCTGAGCAAGCCATGGCCTAGCAGAGTTCAAAGGTTTATGTGACCTTAGAATGTTGACAGTTTCTAATTTTAAGATTTTTTTTTTTCTGATGTGATTGACAGATTGTAGTTACTCTGTGTTTCATTACTGCCTCAAACTCAAGCAACTGCATCATTATAAATTATAAGACTGTTTACCAGTATTAAGTCAAAATACTCCTAATGGCCGCCTTCATTTTATTACAAAAACTGACATTCATTTCAACTCTGGATACATAAAACCACCATAAAATATCACTTCTAATCTGTTTACCTGTCTGTCATAGCTAGAATGCAGTATGACGTACCAACAGGGATGTTGAACCTCATGTTTACTAGTTTGTGTTCTGTCTACTGTCTGACTTAAGTCAATACTTTTTTGTACTTTGGCTTAAGATGTCATCTTCTTTGCCTTTTACACTGTTTTACAAAGATGTGGTATCTGACTATTGTAAAACAAAAATGTTTTCTTTTTTTATTAAAATGGACCGGGAGTATTCAAGTAGTGATTCACTGCAACCCATTCAGGGGCAGACACTGGTTAACGAGGAGTATTAAATTCTTATTCTACTCAAACTATACTGTAGACATTTATGGACCTATTTCCTGAGCCTCAGTAGTCCAGGATACATCAGTCCCTCTGCTTTATAAGTTAGACACCTCAGTTAAGAACCTCAGGTTGCCTGCCACTATCATGCTTGAATATGTACAAATATATGACACTTAACACGCACATGTCCAAACACATATACTTGTAAACATTTCAAGGAAATAGAAAATAACAGCTTTCTACCTACTGAGGAGCACGTAGAGTTTTCTAAGAGCTGTAAATATAAAATAAGCCAGCAAATATGTTCTTTCAACTATACACCAAGGGAGATATCACCCAATCCTTATTGCATAATTTCATAATTAACCAGCATGGACAATTATAGAGAAACGCATGATCGATTAGATCCAACACCTACGCTTGTTGAGGTGAAATTTGACACAGTCCCTTGCACCATTACAGCACTATTCTGCTAACAGTTTGGCACCCATGAAAAGAATAAAGCAGGATATATGTGTCTGAAAGAGGTTCTGCAAGATTAAGCCATGGTCCAAGTAATGTTGCCTTAAGTTCTCTGAATCTTACATAACTTTGGTCTAGCTAATTGCTCACTAAGATCCATATAAACCAGAACCCAAGATGGAATTAAAATGCTTCTTTTCCTAAACTTCTGGCAACTTGCAAAATTTCAGAATAAGCTTTGCACTCTGTGTGAAGGATACCTGTGTTACTGGATTTGGAAGTGCTTCCAAATTTCCAGATAAAGGAATATAAATTGTCTGCATCTTGATTTTGTGAGAGAATACAACTACAGCACAGGGACATACCAGCTCACAGCCTCCCCCAGTACCCTTTTAGAAAGACAGAAGACCTAGGCGGTCCAGAGAAATATGGTGGCCTCACCAATTAATTGCCAAGGTCAGAGGATCAAGGCTACTCTGTGCAATCTGGAATGAAAAGCAGACATAAATAATGAGACTGAAAATCTATTACACTGTGTGGAGATACCCATGTTAATACTACTTAATTTCAAGTGAAATGTTTGACAGACATGGTTTTAATTGTGAGTGGTCTTATGAAGAACTGTTCATTGACTCAAATGTTTACTAGTGCGGTATGAATGTGTTGGATATTTCTCCACATCTCCAATACTCTTTTCTGAAAGCAGAAAAGGCTAAAAACAAAGATTGACACATAGAGAAAAAGAAGACTAATTGTGGATATTTGCATCTGACTCATCTACAGTAGAATTCCTTCATAGCATCAGCTTCTACCTGTAAAGTGACCAAAAAATTTGTAGGCATTTACATTGTAGAAATCTAAAATAAGTTAGATGAATGGCACCATGGATCTCCCGGCCATAAATATTTTTCAAGTACAAAGAAAAAAAAAATCAGCATATGTTTACAAGTATCATTTGATTATTAGTATAGGAAGACAGTAAGTAGAAAAAAATAAAGGCAGGCAACAGAAGAGAAAGGTAAGTGACAAAAGGCTTTCATGAATGTAGCGCCAGAGTGCAGGCTCTTTATTTGGGCAAAAAACTAAAGGTGCAGGCAACAGTACAAAATGGTGGAATATTTCTTTAGAAAGGGAAAACAGAAGAAGAAAGTGGAAGTATAAAGGGTAGGAAAGAAATGGTGAAACAAAGACCTGAATTGACAGTAGAAGGATAGCAGGGTAAGTGAGCAGCGGTCAAACCATACAGCATATAGATAGTAGAAAAGTTGATAGAACAGGAGGGAACAAGTTAGAACTAAATAATAAAAAAGCAGAATTACAATGACAGCAGAAAGGAACATTTTACAGGATGCAAAAAAGAGAAAAAAAAAAGGAGTAAAAGAGGGCACACTTTAGTATAGGAAAAGAAAACCTATTCACAGGAGCATCTTGTGTACCTGATCAGCTAGGAGCTAAAAACAGTTCAAATGTGCTGTTTTAAAAAGATAAAGAAAAAATATGGCACCTCTTTTAACTATGAATATGTTTTATAAAAACGTGTGTTCACTAATTATGATGACTTTTTGTTTTAATGCATAGAGGAAATCAATAGTCATACTGTCATACAGACACAAAAGTGTTGTTTAAAATATGTGTTGTTCATATGTTATACAGAAGTATAAATGTCCAAAAGAATAACAAGAGAAAGTAGAAAGAAAAAACACTAAACACTTTCCAGATGATATGAATAAATGTTCTGAAGGACAAAACATCATATAAAGAAAGTATCTTAATTTTGACTTGCGGAATAAAATAATTCTTTTTTTTTTTCTGTTTTTCCTCCTGTTATGAGCTTTGCCCACCAGTATAAAAGCACAAGCAAACCATATATATCCTTACCTCTGAAAGTTCCTTACGATGCCTCTCCTTTCTAACAGTAGTAGCAACATCTTACCTGACATCTCAAATATAATCAAAATATCAGAAATGTCATGCTGTATGGACAGCATCAGCATCTGGCATGGAGTTATAAACATATCTGGTGTCATATAATAAGGCATCTATATTAGAAAGATGAGATAAAATAGGATGCAGTTTAAATGATAACGTCATTAATGTGTTGTTCATTTATTGTTCCTCTTCATGTTTGTTTAGTTAATAAAAACATTGACAACTTTTTTTTTCATTTCTGCTTTGCTTTTTCTCAGAGTTTCCTATTAATTGATGTTTAGAAAACATGACTATGACATGACCTTAAAGCCACAGAAAAGCGCTACTACTGTTCAATCCTGTTTGGTTTTGTACCCGTGACCTGGTACTGGATTTATTTTTGAAAATGCAGACTGACTTCATGGATTTACCTTAATGATTTATATCAATTTGAAATTAAACATTGAATGCTATAAATGTCACCTTTCACATGCTCTCCTTTTTTACTCCACAGAGATTTATTTTCAGAAGAAATAATGCATGTATAAAGAAGGGGATAAATACCATTTTGTTGTTCATGTAACATGATGTTGAAGTGCTTTACCAATTGTATTGACTGTAGCATTAAAATGAAGGAACTTCCAATCATGTTATATGCTTGATATAGAAACACCGAACAAAATAATAGTGAATAAAGTGTATTTAAGATAATCCAATAAATAAGCAGACACAGATTAATTTCTCATACACTGGGGTTATTTCTTTGTCAAATCTAAGCTTGATGTGCATATAGGGGGCAGAGAGGGAGCAATCAAACAAAAGGTACAAGGCTTGATGTATTTTCTGAGAAGCAACAAGACGAATGCATGGAATTAGTTTGTCTGCCATTAGGGGAAGGATGAGCGAGTCAAGCCTGGAAGATTGTTATCCCTTTGGCTCTTGTCTAGGCAATATCTGGTCCCAGCATGTAGTTATGTATTCAAGCCTCAATCTTTTTAGGGAGGGATCCAGATTTACCTTAGCCTCTCTCACACTCCAAGCTGTATGCATGGAAAAAAACGTGAGATTGCATCAGAGCAGCAGATGATACAGTAAATAAGTAGGTGTTCTGAAACAATGGTAAAATGTAACAAAACAACAGTGGAAAAGAAGCCAGTGTCTAAGGTACTATAACGTGTTTGTACAGTAAACATCTTCACTACATCATTACACTGGCTCCTGTGATGACAAATTCTTATTCTTTTCCCTTATGCTTAAAGGAGATCAGAAGCACTTTGTGCTTTGCAAGAGTTCTGTTAATGTTTTTTTGTACTGTATGTTTGCTACACTGAACAGTCTGCTTTCAACAACATTGCAAAAAATATTTGACTTACCCAAATACAAAAGGATAGTGAGAATCTCAAGTGGCACACAATTAATGTCAGATTTCAAAAGCAAGAAGTTCAGATAAGCTGTGACCAAGCATCCAAAATTTGGATAACTATCTGAACCTGATATAGTGGAAGATGTTCCCTCTGATTGCAGGTGGCTTTGGACTAGAGGACCTTTAAAGGTCCCTTTTAACCTAAACTATTGTATGGTTCTATGATTCTATGAACTTAACATAATTCAGACAAGGGGCAGAATGAGCACTCGGGAGCAAAAAATAAGTTTTTGCCCTTCTCACCCCTTCAAAGAGATCTAGATGCTTTATAGTTAAGAAAACACATCTCAACATTTGTCAGAATTGTGCTGAAACTTGTTTTTCTCCTCAGTGGTTGACATATACAGTCTTTTTTTTTTTTACTTCATCATGTCAATACACAGTTGGCCAGCACTGAGTATGGAAAGTTACAGCATTTTGAAATAGACTATTTTTCATGGATCACTGAATTAGAAATTAAAATTATGGTAACAGCAAATAATGTTTAACAATTATATAGCTGCAAGTAAGACCCCTTCACTAAAAAAAAAAAAAACAAACCAAAAACAAAAAAAAAAACCACACACACACAAAAAAAAACCAAAACAAAACAAACAAAAAAAACCACAAAACCAAAAAAACCCCTAGACTATTATGGAGAAAAAATCATGACTTGTTCAGCTTCAAGTATGAAACTGGGGAAGGTCCAGAGGAACTGGAAAATTATCTTATAGTCAAGTTTCCAAAGCAAGGTAATCTAGGTACTACAACAGAATGAGATGACAGGTTCCTCCTTCTATTTTTTTCTGTAAATTTAACTTTGAGCAAAAAGATTCACTATGGTGAATGCCCTGGTGTTAATCTAGTGTTCACTCACACTGAATTTCTTACTTAGCATCTAAATAAGTTGCAATAAGAGGAAACATTCAGACGCTTCAGAAAGGATTATGCTGTGTACAGTATAACACCAGTATATTAGAAGATTGAGGATTTTCTGTGTAATATAGGGTTTTTTTTCAGGTTAGCTACCTCAAAGGCAAAGGCTAACAGTTAAAGGTATGAGTGAATATAGATAAGAAATGGTAAGTCAATGGGAACAGATATCTGAATGGAAAAAAGAATATATTATCAGGTACATTTGTTAAGCCTGAGATTTCATCATTGAATACCTTAAACAATAGATTCAGACTATGATATATTAAATTTAAATTACTTGAGAAGTAATTTAAGTTTCTCATTTTTCTGAGAAGAAAAAATATTTTTTTAATAATCTCTCAGAACATATGTCTAGAGTGTACCTGTGTTAAAGATCTGGCCAGAGTAAATTAAAATTTCTTGCATTCAAGGGTGACAAAATCTCTCATTGTAATTTGGAAGTTTACAACAATCTGTCAAAATAAACAAGTAAATCACTAGTTCCAAAACTACCACTCTCCCACCCAGAGGCTATACCATCGTGATTCACTTTCCACCCTCATTTCCCTAAAACTGAATGTACTCAACTGGCCTTCCAGTAGTAATTGTAATGATATATACCTCCCTTGTTTAGCTTGTCATAGCCAGTTATTGCTCCTTGACAAAAAGACGACGACTCTCTCTAGGAAAAGACTGCAACAACAGACGCAGAGATAAAGGGAAATCAGAAGACAGGAAGATCATCTTTACTGCTACATTCATATCAAATTAAGTTACACGTTCACACCATGTACAACATTACCATAAAGGCAGCAGTGTCACACAAGCATTCAGCTTAGTGGCTGTGGGAACATTGCCCCCAGACTTGGGAAGAAGAGGTGCTGATAACTGCTCCTGTAAGGAGAGAGATTTACTCAGTAGGTCACTGTTTAGATTGCTGTTTACAGCACTCAAACTGCCCTCTTTTGTATTTCTCATGAAACATATGTGAACAGTGTGTCTGGAAACTTAACACTGAGCAGCTAAAGGCATTGAAAACTAAAAGCTCCCCTGGCAGAATTCCCCCAAATCCAAAACACACATTAAATAAAAAATAGAATGTTAAGATGCCAAATCAGCCATAGAATTCTTGGTGGGGAACAATGTAAAACATAATTATTTTTTTAATACCATTATCACATGGTTATAATGAATTAAATATGTTATGGAGAGACAGGGTTCTCACAATCTCAAACACACCCTGAATCTTTCAATTTATTTTACATTTGAAAAAAAGGCATTCTGTTCTGTTTTTTTTTTCCTTCCAGTCAAATTTAGTATCCTGCTCTATGGTCCTAGGAACAAGTGATGCCATGGGACAAAAACTGGAATCCTGAATTCTGCATTAGATTGTGTTATAATCAAGGGTTTCCCTGTCTTAAAACAGAGGACTACGGTACACAGTGCTCCACTTACCCCATATCTATCACAGACAGTCATTTCTGTCATTACAATTGAAAAAACTTGGGGTTTTACACAACGACATAAACAGGGAAAGGATTAGGAAATATGCATCATTTTAAATTACTGACTAGCACAGGTTTTTATAAGGATCCAAATTATTTTTGCTAGTAGAAAGCAACACTGGGTGCTGAACTGTAGGGCTGTATCATATTTCTACAGGGTGAAGCTACTACTCTGCACAGTGTTGAGGCAGGCATTTATAGTAAGTGATCTGTCCTCATTTTGATGCAGTGACTATTTCTAACACTTGACAGCAGAGGTAGCCAATTCTAGTTCATCTTTGATAAAAGAATACTACATGCTCCAAATACATAAAATATTTTGTAAAGATTTATTTTTTTTTTTCATTTTCAGACCTTCTCCCTGTGATTAAATGTTTAATTCAATCCCAGAATATTTTGCTGATAATACCTTTCCCCTGATTTTTAAAATTACATTCATTTGTAACAATTGCCAGGTAAATGCAGTCTCTCAACTGATGTGACAGTTTTTAGACAGCATATGATTTAGCTTTTTAAATAACATTGTGCAGGTCTCAAAGGTAACATAGTGAAAAGGAGTCAAAGAACAAAGGTTTATCAAGCTATCTGCAATCTAATACCCTGAAATGGTACAGGAAAGAAGTAATTCCGTATAGTTAATTTGATTGGTTTGTGGTAAATTAGTTGAAGTCTGACCTAATCTCTGCACTACTTTGAGAAAGCTTCTGTGTTTTATACATACTGTTTACTTTTACAAAGTCAATATTTCGCTGCTCCACTGTGAGCTGAGTTCTGTGTTCTCTTGCTACCACCTTTGGTGAGCCAAGGCTATTATTACTTTTTATACTGTAATAGCTGACTGCTGCCCAGCAGCCCCTAGCCACCTCAATTCCCTCTGCCTCTCAAGGCATAAGATTGGAAACTGACATAGCAGCAACTTTCACAAGCTCATTGAACCTGAAAGGCTAAGAAAACCTTGTTAAACGCCTTAGAATCAAAGAAATATATATAAAAAAAAATATCAGAAATGTAGCAAAAAATCCATGATCAACCAATGTGCTAAGACAGCAACCAAACCAGAACTATGAAAGAGAAATGACAGTAACACAGTGCAAGAGGCACTACACTGCTTTTATGCATGGAAATCTAAGTGTAACAAGAATCTGAAAGCTGTGAAGGTGAAAAACCTAGTTGTCTTAAAAATGCCATGTAATATCAACCTCAGATTGTCACATAATTTCTACATTTGGGGAAGGAGATTGTAAAAATAATTATAGATGTGATTTATCAGTCCAATTACAGAAAAATAAAATCATTATAAACTGTTGATGCATTAATGTTTGATTTTCTTCTTGTAGCTACGTTTTTACCAAAATAGCAACAGAAACTTTTCTAATGATTTTCTATCAGTTGTTGGAAGTGAAATACAAATGTGGGACATGCAGAATTTTGTGTATACTTGTTTAGCGCCTGTCCTGAAAGACCCACTAGTAGTCATTCTGGCTTTAGCTGGGGTTCCAGATTAAAACATACAAATTCAGGACTCTATATGCCAGTCTCTACAGCACAGTACAGATTGAAATTCCCTATATAGTCAATAAAAGATAAATGACTGTTAAAATGAATAGTTTTCTAGACTAAATTAACTTTATTGACTTGGTCATGATATGTGAATATAATATTCCTAAAGTTGTTGAGACAAATATTAAAATATAAAATTCTCACAAGTTCTTATGAAATTATTTAATAATTTACAATTTTTTTCAGTGTTTTATGTCTATGTCTTTGCCTCTGTACACAAAATAAAGCTCGGAGATTACTAGAATCTACTCTTTACCTTCTGCTTTATTAATATCTGTTAGAGTATTTTTGTTTCATTGTTGAATGGGAACCACTGTAATCATTTTTTGACTCCAAGTTATTAAAATGAATATAAAATACTTCATTCCTAAAAAAAAAAAAAAAAA
>VYZM01017357.1:138069-177299 GCA_013398915.1 Dromas ardeola | reverse complement strand
CACTGGAAGAGGTTGCCCAGAGAGGTGGTGGAGGCCCCATGCCTGGAGACCTTCAAGGCCAGGCTTGATGAGGCTCTGAGCAACCTGATCTAGTTGAAGTTCTGCTTACTGCAGGGGGGTTGGACTAGATGACCTTTAGAGGTCCTTTCCAACCCAACACATTCTATGTTGATTCTATGAAGAAAGACATCGAGGTGCTGGAGTGAGTCCAGAGAATGGTAATGAAGCTGGTGAGGGCTCTGGAGAACAAGTTTTACGAGCAGTGGCTGAGGGAACTCAGGTTGTTTAGCCTGGAGAACAGGAGGCTGAGGGGAGACCTTATCGCTCTCTACAAGGAGGTTGTAGTGACGTGGGGGCGGTCCCTTATCCCAAGTAACAAGTAATAGGACAAGGGGAAATGGCCTCGCATTGCTCCAGGGGAGGTTTATGTTGGATAGTAGGAAAAATTTCTTTACTGAAAGGGTTATCAAACATTGGAACAGGCTGCCCAGGGAAGTGGTTGAGTCACCATCCCTGGAGGTATTTAAAAGATGGGTAGCTGTGGTGCTAAGGGACATGGTTCAGTGGTGGTTTTGGCTCTGTTATGCTAATGGTTGGACTCAATGATCTTAAAGGTATTTCCAACCTAGATGATTCTATGATTCTATAATTATTTGATTCTATCTGTAGCTGAATTTATGTGGATGTGAGGAATCCATATGCACCGCAAACAAAACTTGCTGGTATTATTGCCAAAATTGCAAAATATCATTTTAAATAAACAAAATATTAAAAATAAAAGTTCCTTTTTTTCTCTCCTTCTTCTTTTTATGTTTTTAGGGTTTATTTTTTACTAACAGTAGCAGAAATAATTCTCTTACTCATTCACTGCTTTAGTTTCCACAAAGCTTCCAGGGAAAAAAATATACCTATTTATATGTGTGTGTATATATATATATTCGCTGTTAATTTACACCACACTGGTGTAAATAACTAGACTGTGCAGATGATCACCAAAGTCGAATTGTTGCTAAACTCTTATGATTTTATAACTCCAGTGTCTAAACTTTAACATGCGAGTAGTCACTTCTAGGTACCTTCATTTTTGGCTGATCACGTCTGGCATGCTTTTGCTTTCCAAAGGAATGCTCACCGTCACATTTGGAAAGCTCAGTTCAAACAAACTGATTACTTAAAATCATTAATTGCTTATGAAAATGTAAACCTCTTACATCTTTCCAAATGAAGAAGTGAAAACTAGAGGAGTTACATAATTTGCTCTCAAAGTTTGCCTCAGAGAAACTGAATCTATGAAACTGAGATGAGAATTTAACTTTCAGCCAGAGGATTTTTTTTTTTTCCCTTGTGCTTGAAATTCAGGACCATTTTCTAAATATCTTATTTTTTTTTCATCATTTCCCTTCAAGGGGGCCAAAAATATATGTCAGCTGAAATTGCCATTCAATATAATTTGCCAAAATTGTAATTTTCCTGGGGAAAAGAGATTAAAAAGACTTTTGAACCCTGACAGTGTTGTTAATGTGCCCAGTTTTCTTCAGGGAGAGACCATCTCTAGAGATAAGGTGTCCATCTCTTTATCTATTCTGAAACTGGAAAAAAAAGGCCTATAAAGTGGTAATTCTGTGTCACATTTACATTTCTACTGGGAGCCAAACTAGAAAGCCAGCTATATATTACATCAAGTCAGGAACAAATTTAGTAGAAGAGGGAAGAGAGTTACTGAAGGACTTTTAACTACCTTAGGTCTTTCTAAAGTAATAGTGCACTTTACCTCCAGATTTGCAAACCCTCCCAGCTGGAGGTAGGGAACTGAAGGCATTGCCAGGAGGAACCTCGGGAGATTTAAATGGCCTCAGGGAGAGCAAGCATGCAGGAGCACTGCCAACAGGGTGGGCAAACAGGGCATGGCACGTCAGCCAGGGTATGGCATGTCAGCCAGGGCATGGGTGGTAGTTTACGTGGGGGCCCTGCAACCTGCTTGTAGGTCCACAGCCCAGGGAAGGGCTCCAGGTGTCTATCAAAATGGCAGGCACTCACCTCAGAGCTAAGACCAGCGCTCCTACAGAGAAAGCCCCTGTGAACTCTGAAACTTCTACCCAGATGGAACCTGTAAGGAAGGAGATTTCAGTACAGGTGGTAGGTTGCAGCAAGTGCCCAGACCCTTCTCCTGGTGAAAAGGTATGTACCTGCATAAGGTGTGCATGGGTTTATCTGTCACATCAATTAGCTGAGTTGTAGGAAACAGTTAAAAGGCTGTGCAGCATTAGAGGAGCTGAGATGGAGATAGACAGGTGGTTCCATAACTATGTTCTTGTAGCTGCCACCACTGAGAATGTGGCACCTTGGACACTGGTGACCCACAAAAGCAGGACTCTGCTTCAGTCTCCACCCTCCAGCATCACAACCATGAACAGATATGAAGCTTTAACACGAGCAAGATCTGCAAGGAGAAACTGCACCAGCAGCACACAGTGGATACTGCAAAAAGAAATAATGAGTGCTCATAGTGGGTGACTGCTAAAGCTCACTGAGACACCCATCTGCCGACCTAACAGGGCATCATGAAAGGTATGCCGCCATCCAGGAGTCAAGGTCCAAGACATTGCTGAGGGAGTGCCACAACTTGTCAAGAGCACGGACTGCTATCCACTATTACTCTTTCATGTGGCATAAATGACACCACAAGCCAGAACCTGGGCAGAATTAAGGAAGACTATAAAGCCCAGGGGGTGTGAGTGAAAAATATTGGTGCCCAAGTCATCTTTTCCTCCATTTTACCAGTTGGAGGAAAGGGGGCAGCCAGAAATAGACGTATAATGCACATCAACTTCTGGCTAGATGGCTGGTGGCATCACAAGGGTTTTGGCTTTTATTACAACAGGACATTCTTTGCTGACTACAACCTGTTAGAAAGGGATGGCATCCAGCTGCATAGCAGAGGCAAGGGAATCTTTGGCAGGAGGCTGGCCAAGTTGGTGAGGTGGGCTTTAAACTCAAGGACTCGGGGGGCAGGGCCCAAAATGGCAATGTTCAGGCCATCATATCCAACTGGGGAATATGCCAGGCCAACCAGAGCAGCAACAACTGTTCCTTAGCTGCCTCCCAAGATGAGAACCAGAAGGCCAACCACCTCAAAGGTGTGTATGGCTATGGTCGATCCCGTTGTCCCCCTCTAGGGAAACCTGTATTCTCCATTACCTCTCTGAAATTCCTGTTCACCAATGCATGCAGCAGGGGAATAAACAGGAAGAACCAGAGATCTGTGTGCAGCCACAGGGGCATGATCTCACTGCAATTACAAAGACATGGTGAGATGGCTCGCATGACCGGAATGCTGTCATGGATGGAATCACAACTCTTGGGGAGTAGCTTGGGGAATGGCTTGTGCGTTATGGGCTGTTGGAGGGGCTTGTGCCGGTACAGGTGCTGGTGCAGGCAGTGGCATGGCTTTTTCTGGCACAGGTAGGGGAGTGGCCTGTGCCAGTACTAGTTGGGGGGTGGCTGGTGCTGGTACAGGCAGTGAAGTGGCTTTTACTGCAGGCTGTGGAGTGGCTTGTGCCAGCATGGGTGGGGGAGTGGCCTGTGGCGGTGCAGTCTGTGGAGTAGCTTGTGGGATTTGAGTAGCATCAGCTCATGTGACACAATACCCAGTCCTGCACTGATGTTTAATAATAAAAACCCACCCCTGCAACTCATTCAGGAAAACCAACAACAAAATCATGATTTTATGAAAGTAACATTCCTTTTTGAAACAACCCAAAAAGTTTCCTTGCCCTAGCTCTGATGGTGTCACTTCGGTATAACATTAATGGGTGAAGTAAACTTTCCCCAGTAAAACCAAAAGTGTAATTAGTAATAAAATCCATCACATGATGCCTGAGATATGCAGGTAGAACCATTATCCAAGTAACCATATTATACCTCTGAATTCCAATCCACACCAAAATAACACATTTAAACCGCCACATACAAACACAAAGAGCAAATATACCATGCAGCACATTTGGCAGGGTAAGCAGTTTTGCATCAATTAATTTCAAACAAAGCTCTCTAAAGGCATGATATAACATTTTGCTTAAGAATGACATGGTGTGAGCTGTCTGTTTTAATCTCTGAGCAAGCTGGAATTCAAACTATTCAGGAATGTATCAGAGCCCTGCTTGAGCCCTGCTTGAGCCCCACGTTGGGCACCAATAAATCTGTCATGGTTTGGGCCAAACTGGCCACTGAGATGAACAACAGATTTTGTCCCTGACCTCTCTCTCCAAGGAGAGAAGAGAGAGAAAGACACTTAAAAGTTCAGAAGAAACTAAACTACTTAATGAAAATATTAATAATAGAATAAAAAGAAAATAATGAAATATATACAATATATACAAAACCATATCAAGCTGCCAGGATGATGACCACGTCACCAGCAGGCACTGGTAAAGTCCCAGACTGGACTCAGTGACGGACGGGAACTGGATTCCAGATCTGGATTCAGGAACACACAGATTGGGATCAAAGGTAGATGAACAGACAGAGTCCTCCTCGGATGCTGGCCACTGAAGATGACTTGAATCCTTTGATCCCTCAGCTTTTACACTGAGCACGATGCAGACTGGAATACCCTCTTGGTCAGTTTTGGGTCACCTGTCCTGTCCGCTTCTCCCTGCAGGTGGGACACCTCTACGCTTTTCCACTTCCAGCTTTCCAATGGGGCAAATAAAGTTAGCTGACCTTGGTTGTTATACTAATGAGTATAAGCAGGAACCTCCCTGTGTCCCATTCCATAAGAAAGTTTACAGAATGTGGAAAAAGGGACTGGCCACTTGGGAGGAATATAGGAACATTGTCAGAGTATGCAGAGATGCAACAAGGAAGGCTAAGGCCTACTTGGAATTAAATCTGTCAAGGGATGTCAAAGACAATAAGAAGGGCTTTTTCAAGTACATCAGTAGTAAAAGGAAGACTAGGGAAAATGTGGGCCTGCTGCTGAATGAGGTATGTGCCCTGATGATGGAGGAGGCAGAGAAGGTGAATCTGGCAGAGAAGAGAGAGAATCTGAAAAAAGGAAGACTTTCCCATGGTCAAGGACAATCAGGTTAGAGATCATTTAGGCAAACTCGACACCCACAAATCCATGAGGCCTGACGAGATGCACCCACAAGTGCTGAGGAAGCTGGCAGATGTTGTTGCGAAGCCATTATCCATCATCTTTGAAACATCATGGAGAATAGGAGAGGTGCCTGAGGACTGGAGGAAAGCCAATGTCACTCCAGTCTTCAAAAAGGGCAAGAAGGAGGACCTGGGAGATTACAGGCTGGTTAGCCTCACCCCCATCCCTGGAAAGGTAATGGAGCAGCTCATCCTGGATGCCATCTCTAAGCATGTGGAAGAAAAGAAGGTTATTGGGAGTGATCAATATGGATTCACTAAGAGGAATCCATGTTGAATCAGGACAAGGGGCAACGTGCACAAACTGGGACACAGGAAATTTCATCTCAACATGAGGAAAAACTTTTTTACTTTGAGGGTGATGGAGCAATGGAACAGGCTGCCCCGTGAGGTTGTGGAGTCTCCTTCTCTGGAGATGTTCAAAACCTGCTTGGGTGCGTTCCTATACAACCTGCTCTAAGTGAACCTGCTTTAGCAGTGGGGATGGACTAGATGATCTCCAAAGGTTCCTTCCAATGCCTGCCATTCTGTGATTCTGTGAGAAATTCAATGAACAGAACATGGCTTAATAGTCTGAAAAGGAGGAAATCTAGTCCTTGTTTTCACTTCTGCATTTGACAGAATTTTCAACATTTTCAGACTGTGAATCTCTAAACATTTTGAAAAAACTTCCAAATGCCCTTTTAGAAGTATTTGAGCATATTTCTAACACTGGTCTTTCCCAAGATCTTCACTTAATCTCAACTTCTCTAGTTTTGCTATTATCACACTCTCAGAACTGCACACATACTGGGGCAATGGTTTTAAACTAAAAGAGGGTAGATTTAGATTAGATATAAGGAAGAAATTTTTTACACTGAAGGTGGTGAAACACTGGAACAGGTTGCCCAGAGAGGTAGTAGATGCCCCATCCCTGGAAACATTTAAGGTCAGGTTGGACGGGGCTCTGTGCAACCTGATCTAGTTGAAGATGTCCCTGTGCATTGCAGGGATGTTGGACTAGATGACTTTTAAAGTT
Source organism: Dromas ardeola (assembly GCA_013398915.1). Classification (NCBI taxonomy): domain Eukaryota; kingdom Metazoa; phylum Chordata; class Aves; order Charadriiformes; family Dromadidae; genus Dromas; species Dromas ardeola. The sequence continues at coordinate 171,121 of VYZM01017357.1, read as the reverse complement.
CTCTTCCAGCCCAAACTATTGTATACTATACTCATGAGATAATCCTGCCTGCCCATCATCATTATAATCTCCCTTTTCATGTCTTGCATCATTTCCTAGAAGTCCCCCAACAGATTCACTTGATAAGTCCAACATGTTTTCAATGCAACATACAATTCGCTGATTGGCAGCTTGCCATTGTTTTGTGATTTCTTACTATTTTATTTTTTTTTAATTCTGAAAAATGTTTTTACTTTCTGTTAAAAATTATTTGTATCACAGTTCATTTAGCCACCAGGCTCTAATATTCAAGGCATTAGATGAACCCAAGGCAGAATTCCAGATTCAGCAGACAAGGAGGGAGAGGCAACACAGGTTGCTTGAGCACACAAAGAAAATCAGCGTTCTGCTAAGACAATGTAGTATATTCTATGCCATATTCCTGTGATTTGCACATTGGACTGCATTAACTTTTTTTCCTTTTATCCATACCAAAGTCATCAGTAAAATCAGTACCCTGCAAAAACACACAATGACACGTTTCTTTATCTTCTGACAGCCATTAAAACAAAAAAACCACACACACCCTAAAAAAGAATCAGAATAATAAATGCTACCAATTATTTTCCATGATGTTCTGATTTCTAATAATAGTAATTAGTATCTTAAAATTAAGTTCTTTATCTCTTGAGAATGTCAGTTTTTTGCCTGAGTATTCCTGGATGTGTATGAACGTCTGTGTCTGTCTGTGTGTCTGTTTATGTGCAAAACCCTTCAAAAGCAAGGTATTTGCCATCCATCTCATCTACACTAGTCTACAGTATTTGCAAATATTTCTGGTACTTTGCCATTGCAGAATTTTGTATATACAATAAAGCAAACAAGAGTTTCATTCTACCTGTTATTAACAGCACATCTCTCAAGAATTACTGCCTGGCTATAAAATGGTTCACCCGTGAAACAGGTAAATTTAATAGGATCAATTTTCTTCAGTGATATTCTGTTCAATGCTAAACTTAATCCATGGCAACAGAGATTCTAAATTCATGCTTAGGGCTAGAAAACTAAGACGCTTTATCATTAGTGTTCAGCATGGCTACACAGTTCTGTTGAAGCCAATTATTAGACACTGTTTCTATGTCAAAGTAAGCTGGGGAAAGTTAATGTACTTGGGAAAAGGAAAAAAATATCTGATTCAATACTCTACAGGAACTCTCAGTGACTAGATAACATAAAACTCTCATACCACTACTGTAATAATTTTCTTAAAAAGGGGAAGGGAACATCCACTTCTCAAAGTGAACAGAATCTTCTCCCATTGTCACCAGCTGCTCCCGAATTTTCCGTATCCCCACACTAGTAGGTAATCATGGTGGGTTAGCCTTGGCCAGCTGTCAAATACCCACCCAGCTGCTCACTTCTCCCCCCAACAGGACAGAGGAAGAAAACAGGGTGGAAAAGATCATGGGTTGAGACAAAGACAGGTAGCTTGCTTAATAGTTACAGTCATATGCAAAACAGACTCAACTTGGCAGGAAGTAATTTAATTTACACCAATCAAAATACATTTCCGTAGTGAGAAACACAAAAACAAAAATACTAAAACAAACTCTTGCTGCTACCCATTTTTTACCACAGGCTCAACTTAACTCCTTCATTCCAATAACTAACTAACTAACTAACTAACTAACAAAATAATTTGGGCAGTGGGAAAAAAGTGTCCAGCTGTGTCTGGCATGGGGCAGCCCCGGCCGCTCCTAACAGGGGTCCTTCAGCCCCACTGCCAGCACCTGGGCATGGACACCCCAGTACAACAGTTCAGAAAATAAACATGCAGAAAAACACACACTATGTACAAAATAATTAAACCAGTGCTGAACTCTGTATCCACACTGTTGATGACAACAGGCCAGAGTGAACTGCTAGCCAAACTGTGTGCCAGTGAAACTGTGAACAGTTTCAAACAGAGTGAACTGTGTGCCAAAAGAACATGCATAATCCATACTCTCCTGCATTTCAGTAAAGAACAAGCTACTTAATTAAACTGAGTTGTTCTGGAAGTAAGATTCTAACCCTGTAACACATACTTTTGTGAACAGCTGTAATAGGAGTATCATCCCTCTATATACTATCTGACCGCTATTTTTATGAAGCTTATTTGCCGCTGTATTGCCTGCTTGGTTGTGTGAAGTCTAGGGATCCAGGATTTGACTACTAGAAAATTCTTGTCCACAACTTCTCAATTTCAGCATTCAAAGGATTACTGACAATCTCAATATAGAGAGTCTGCTGTGACTCCTTGATGGCCATGGTCGTAGAGCTCCAGTAAAACAGTAAGACATAATTTCCCTTTACAAAAGTCACACTGACTCTTTCCTCCTCCCTAAATCTGTGGTGTCTAACCACATGATAAAGTCCACATATTCCAGCCTTGAGGACATTCTTTATAAATTGCACATAGTGAATATTTGCCTCTTTCAGGGAGATACCAACTTCTTTAACTTTAGCTTCACAACCAAGTTTATTTTTATTTTAAATTGAATGTCTTATGAAGTCTTTTCTTCCTTGTAATTAAAAAAAAAAAAAGTCAGGAAGAAGCAGCAGAGAGGGGATATCCTACTGTATTCAACAGTCTGGTGAATTGAAACATTCATCTGATGCATGGGAAGAGATTTATCTGCTTCTTTTGATTATTTGCATCACTGTAGTCTTTGCAAAATATCCTATGCAGATACAGTGTACAGTGTATTTGAGAATGATCATTTTCCTCTTCCTCTTAGCTGAACTGCTGTATTTCGCTTTGTACTCAACTATTTTAGAGCTTAGTTGTTGCAGTATTCAAGTGGAAACTCTGACCTTGTCGCTGTTGAGTATGTCAGGTAAAACAAAACAGTTTCCACAAGGAGACAAAGAAAGAGTTCATAATATCTTACATTTTGATGGTGACTCCAGTTTTGACGAAAGTCAAAACAGTAGGTTCATATTCTCTTAAAGAATAAAGTGACTTGAGTTTTTCAAGTCAATCCTAATCTATAGCCATAAGTGGGATGCATTTATTTGTTCATTGCCACATACTGCATGAGTTGCATATGGAAGTTATGATGACACTGAGGAACCTAGGGCAGCAAACACAATACTAGCATTGAATATCTACATATATGTTCAAGTAACAAAACTGGGATTACACAAAACATTTTCCTGGCCAAAAGCTGGCCATCTGCAAATGAATGAATAACCTCAGGATAATGGGGAAAATTATTTCATTCCTTTTGAATTTTTGTTCTTAGAAAAACAGCTAAGTATCTTAGTTCATTTTATAGTGTTAACTTAAAATCATTTAAGCAAGTAAATTCAGGCAGAGAAGAAAGAATATTCTTCTAACATCACCAAAGTTTGAGATATGGCATTTGTTTCCTTGTCTACACACCCCTTTCTAGGTTATAGTAAAAAAATACTTTAAATATTCCTGAATACATAGTAGTTATTCCTATGAGAAATTAATTAACTTAGTTAATTAATCTTGATGTTGAATTTTACCACTTTAAAATATTTGCTCAGCCATCTCCTCCTTCCAGAAGCAGCTACATGTGATTTTCTACTGTTTCTGTTCCTCCAGGATTTTCATGTCTACTCAGTCTTTTTTCTCAAGTAATCTTTAAATAGCCCAGGAAATGTGAACCAGCTTCAACAAGAGAAGAAAATCTGCTGGTGGAGACATGTACCTAGGCAGTGGTAAGGGAAGCCAGGTCAAATACAGCTGAAGTCTAATCTTCAAGGGACTATACAAGGGGTTCAACTGAGTGCTTGGACTGTAATGTCTAAGCTTTAGAGGAATGAGGACTTCCTTGACTTTAAGTTCAACTATTCTTTTTGCTTACTCGGAGAGCTCTTGCTTAGTCTAATATTCCTTGTGGACCCCATTTCAAAGTGTTTAACTCTCTCTAACTGTCCATATTCACCTTCTGAGAGGCATTTTAGAGCCTTATGTCCTTCACTGAACTAACAGAGCAGCTGTTTGAATGCACTCCAGATAATTTCTTTTATGCCCTAAAACCTGTACTTGATACAGACTCAAGTTTTTCCTGGAACATTACTCAAGATTTGGGCTAAGGATGTGGGGTAATGTTTTTGAACTGAAAGAGGGGAGATTTAGGTTAGATATTATGAAGGAATTCTTTAGTGTGAGGGTGGTGAGATACTGGAACAGGTTGACCGGGGAAGTTATGGATGCTCCATCCCTGGAAGTGGTCAAGGTCAGGCTGGGTGGGGCTTTGAGTGACCTGATCTAGTGGGAGGTGTCCCTGCCCATGGCAGGGGTTTGGAACTAGGTAATCTTTAAGGTCCCGTCCAATGCAAACCATTCTATGATTCTATCGCACAGAGTTTATCTTGTGCCAAGAATGTATGTGTTTAAATCACGGTTATAGACCCAACCACCTAAACTGTGTGTAAACTAATCTGCAGTACAGATTGCTTCTCTCACTTAACCCTAAAGACATATATAAAAAAAAACCTTGTATATAGCTGTCTGTGGCCTTCTAGAAGATAAGCAAAGGATGATTCCCATAATAGTTTTGGAAATTTGCTTCATCTTTGACCTTTAATACTCCTGGGTTTATGCCTTTGGAGTCACCCCTAAGCCTTGTCTGATACTGCTTTCTGATATGAACAACTGATGTTTAAAATGTAAGCAGAATAAGCGCAGTGCCCTGAGCATGTCAGCAGTCATAGTCTGCAAAAACAAAAGGCTGACCCACTAAAATTTCAGTAGATCTTCAAAGAAAATTATCATATGCTTAATAAAGTGTCTTAAATAAATGTCACTTATAAAATTTAGCGGAAGAAAAGCAAGTACAAAAAAAGGTCAGACTTTCCTGAGCCCTGTCATAGACTTCCCACTTTATTTTAATCTCCTCAGTCCTACAATATTGATCTAATGATTCCCTACTTCATCCCCTTAGGGATAGTAAAGTTTTCCCTACCTTTTTATTTTCTCTCCTTACTTTGACTCTGTCTTAGTGAATATTTAGATGGTAGCTAGCGCAACGGGACCTCATCCTTGATGGACAGATTTTCTATTAAAAAAAAAAAAAAAGAAACTCATAGATGGAAATCCTCCTTAATTCATACAGAGCACATCAAGCTACCACATAGATATTATACATACCCGTACATAGATATAAAAATGATTGAAAACTGGTTTGGAAAAAGCGGCTAGCTATGCTGATTTTTATAAACAGCTGTCAACCTCCTTAACTGCTCATAGCATACCAGGACAGCTTGTGATGCCTTTGCAGACTCCAAGCTGTCATTCAGGCAGAGACTGGGTGGAGATGCTGATGCCTTAGGAATAGATTCAGATTATTACTGTGATGGGGATGTGACCATTCCCTTGCTCTCTCTGATAATGTTGCAGATATTGCAGTGACACACATTATCTTCCCAGCTGCCAACATATCTCAAGAGACGGAGGGGGAGGGGAAAAAGCCCAACACCATAGCTTTTTATCTAGAAATTGAAGTTTTCTTCACTTTATTCTCAGACAAATAAGCAGGCAGCCTGTCTTCCAAAGGAAATTTCTTGTGTTCCTGTAGACACTTGTCTGTAGAACCAATGTGCTAACGATTAAAAGTTAGATTCTGCTCTTGTTCATACAACGGGAAATGCTTTATTCAGCGTTCAGTCCCACTGGGCTAAAGAGCACTGCAAGAAAACATCCTTTTGTGGAGGGAAAAAGCAAGCCATGCCACCCAAGGCATACCCTTAGGAAATCAATTTGCCTCACAGGGCCTCAAAAGACATGTCACTGAGTGCCAGAGGGCAGGTCTGTTATGTACTTTGCCTAGTCTAATAGGGTTTTCATCCAATATGGCTTGAGATCTCCCTACTCCTGCTAAACAAAAAATTCTAGGAGTAAAAAAAAAACCACGGTTGTGTTAATGTGGTGCTGAGCATGTAGTAACAGACCCTTCCAGGGAAGATAAAATGCCTCTGAAGAGGTTTTTGAAACTTTCTTCTGGGACCCTTATGCTGCCAGTCAGTTTGTTGGGTCTTGATGATGGAGCAGTTCTGCTAAGGCCTGTTTGGGGGACTCCATCACGATGTTCTCTTCTACCATAGAGACGTGCCTAAAGGAGGCATTGGACTGCAAAATCCACAAGACTGACTTAATCATCATGACTACAAAATAGATAAGAAAACACAAAAGTAAGTGTGAAACTTCACTTGCCTTTGGGTATCTAAGTCTATGGGGTGATTTATCTTTTCAAACTCTAGGACTAAAAACACATCCTAAAGAAATCACTAGGAAGGGAAATGGGAACTTTCATCAACTAGCATAAATCTAGAAGTTAGCTTTTGAAAATGAATGAATAAAAGAATAACAAACTCTATTGAGGTCTCCGTAAATTTATAGCATTTTTCAGTTCTCACCAACATGCTAAAATGCTATCGTCTGGGGATATAATCTAAGTTGTTGATTCTCTGCAGTGCTCCTGCTGTATTGAGAGAATGGAGTAAAATCTCTCCCCATGTTTGCTGCTGCAGTGTCCCTCACCAATGACCTCTAACATTTCCTCACTCACTGCTTGCTCTGTGTCCATTCTGAAGGATGTAACAGTCCTTACGGTGACGTTAAGAAAAAACAACCAAAACCAACAAAAAAAAAAAAACAAAAACAAAAAAACAACCAACCAATCAAGCATAAAAAAGCCCCCCCCCAAAAAAAACCAACCAAACAAACAAACCCTTTGTTCTCTTTTTTTTTTTTGCCTGGATGGGACAACCTTAGAACTCCATGTTGGAGAGCATACTAATATATATACATAAATCTAAAATAAGGCTGATTACAGGCAGTGTGGTTTTCTATTACATTGCCAAACTAACAGAAAGATTATACTGTTATACTCCTGTAAAATTAAATAACCTGCCTATGTGCATAAGAGAAAGTTGAGAAATGACTGTTAAAAAGTACACAGTGCTGGTGCATTTAATTTATGGATAGATACACTATTATATCAAAGTAAACAACATCCTTTATGTCTTTTAAACATTCACACTATTTCAGGTTGGATTCCAATGAGTGTGAAGAGGGTGACGTTATTTTCATCGCTGCTCCACATCATTAAAGAAAACAAAACTCAGTAACATCTTTCAGCAGCTCTGCTTTCTGGGTTTCTCTGTTTTATAGCCCTTGTGTGCATTAATAACGAAAGCAGCAGGGAATTTGTCACTTGCCACAGAAAAAGAACAGACAAAACTAAACACAAACACAAACGAGAGGTAGTAAGAGAAAGACAAAAAGGACTGTATGATTGCTTAAAGTGTAAATACAGTCTTCCCCTGACACACTAATGATAATTCACAGCTCAGTCTCCAGAATGCAAAAAGATTCAATGAACTAGGACAAGCAAACTCTCTGTGGATGCTTTTGATGACTCTAATAATCTTTTGATGATTACATTGATAAAGGTAATAGCATTGCTAAAGTATTCTTAGACTTCTGTGAGGCATTTGATTTTGTAGTGCATAATATATTTTTTGTAGGAAACTAGAATGATACTAAATCAACATGGTCCATATTAAATGGATGGGAATGTGATTACATCATGCATCAAAGGATGCCTCTATGTAGCTTTTTGCAGACAGAGCTTTTATTGATTTTCTGGGGAGATGCAAACTGAGTCTACTCATATTCTGAGCTATAGGTCCATATGATCTTCAGCCTGCTGAATTTCCTGCCTATAGTTAGTGATACTGAAAAGTGATTTTTAGGGGAAGTACTACATCTCTTTCTGCATGCAGTCCTGGGAAAGAACCATGCCATTGTTATGGAGATCTTCCGGAAGCCATAGAAATGTGCCATTAAAGAGCAAGATTTTATACTTTTTGGAGATCTAGAGATTTTGCAGATAGAAGAATGATGGGGCATCTAATCTGTACTGCCTGTACAAACTTGATATGGAAAAAGAATGGACTTTAAGACACCATTCAGAAAAGTATTTTAGCCTGGGATAAACCTCACGAAATGCTATTCACATGAGACTGAGCTGAGTTGAAACAGAACAGAACCAATTTTCTTTTCAGTAATTTTACTTTTCAGTTAAGTCTCTTCTAACTGCACTCTCTGAAATTAATGGCCTATTTTTCAGACAGTGTCTGCTTCCAGAGTGACACTGTCTGATGTTTATAGTTAATACCAAGGAATGGTACGCAGAGAGGATCTTGCTTATACTTATTGCTATAACAACCAAGGTCAGCTAACTTTGTTATGTGACCCGTTGGAGGGTCAGGAGCGGAAAAGGCGTGGAGCGGTCACACCCATCTGGAGGAGCAGAGAGGACAGGTGACCCAAAACTGACCAACAGGGTATTCCATCCCATCTGCATCATGCTCAGTATAAAATCTGAGGGATCAAATGGGTCAGCCTCTTTTCTTCAATGGCTGGTGTCTGAGGAGGACTCTGTCTGTTCATGTGTTCCTGAATCCAGGTCTGGAATCCAGTTCCCATCCGTCACTGAGTCCAGTCTAGGACTTTCCCAGTGCCTGCCGGTGACATGATCGTCATCCTGGGAGCTCAGTATGGGTTTTGTATATATTTGTATGTATTTCATTATTTTCTTATTATCATATTTTCTTTTTATTATTGATAGTTTTAGTTTCATGTTTCATTGAAGTAGTTTTAGTTTTCTTTTCAACACACAAGTCTCTCTCCCTTATTCTCTCTCCCTTCTCTTTTTTTGGGAAGGGAGAGAGATTAAAAGATCTGTCATTCGTTTAGCTGCAAGCCCAGCCTAAACCATGACAAAGACTTGGATCTCCAATATTTGGGTTCCCCATGTGTTCTAAGGGAGTTTTGTAAAACTTCAATGGGCCAACCAATATTGGACACTTGTTTTAGGATGGGATAAGTTACCCACTAAAGTCTGTTATGACAAGAACTTTATTAGGAATTTAGTTTTCAGATGACCAAAGTAATCTGAGATGAAACCCACTCCTCATCATCCCTCATTAAGAGCTATTGGTTAGTTGTTCCTTTAAAATAATATTAACTTCTTGACTTAAAATTACAGTTACTAAAGTCAGCTGTGATATAGAGATGTCCTGTCTTGAAATTTTCTTACTCACTTAAATGATAACAAATCTGTTCCTATTAAAGTTACATCCTAGTCATAAGCCTCAATTCAGAATTTTGCACAACAAAAAAAATTAGAGAAAACACCAAAAGTCAGAAAATGTGTCAGACTTTTTGTGTTTTGATCCAAGTATTAATAACCCACAGTGCTGAAAATATATCTGACTGATAATTTTAATGTGTTTCAACTTCAGTTCCAGCCTTAGGTCTTTGTCATGTCTTCCTTCATTGGATATTTGTTCAAACTTTAATCAGAGCAGTATGCCTCAACCCTTAACAGAATTTTAAATTACTGTGAAAAATAGTGTCATCTCCCTCCCAGTCACTTGTTTTTTCCCTGACATGCTAACCATATCTTTCATGTTTGAAGTTAAAAATGCAAGAAGTTTATGTTACCTTGGTTGGTTTGTTATTATTGCTATTATTGGGGTTTGGGTGCTTTTTTTTTGGTTTGATTTGTTTTTTTTTTTCCGTATCTTCTTTTGCTTTGGCTGATGTAAGCAGATTTTTGGCCTATGAGATACCTGAAACAGACCTTTTCTGACGGTTGTATCTATACAAGTTTAGAGTTGCCTTATATAACTATATTTCCTTAAGGTGTTTATAAAATCTTCCACTCCACTCTGTCCATTTGATTAGCAGCAAATAAAAAAAAATTTGCTAATTCATAAGACCTCCACAGAGTCAGAGGGGCTAGTAAGCAACTGAAACGTTGATGTGTTTGTGACTCTTTGTATATTTATGCATGTATGTGTGTGCATTTCCATGTATGTGAGTGTTTCTGATTGTTCAGTTTGGGGGAATATTTGGAAAAAAAAATAAAGAAAATGACAGCTGTGTTAACATATTTGACAGCAATTGCCATAGAATGCATCTCACTGAAGGATAAGTAGCAACATCTGTAGTAATGATTAGAGATTAAATGAATACTGTGAAATATCCAGTGTTGAAGCAGCTGCAGTCCATGTTGAGGTACTTTGCCTATTATGTAAAAACATCAAGATACCCTTCCCACAGGTGTTAGGCAGCAGTAACCATAAGGTGATAATGAAAGGCACAAATAGATTTTAGTCCTTCCTCACTCAATACTGACAATAGAAAAAACAGACAAGATCTTTAACATCCATTCTTCATTCCACTCCATTGCAAGATCTTCCATTTGGCAATGTAACACCCTGGCAAACCATCTAAAGCTCTTCCACTAAAAGTTAAAATCTCCCAATACGTGTCTCTTGGGTAAACTGTGACACTGGTTGTCACAGATGTGTTCTGTGTTACAGGAACAGAAAGGTTATAAGTCCAAGGTAGCAGATGGAAAGCAGGGCAAGAAGAAAACTCCAAGTTTAACAAGTCTTCCCATATTCATTAGCTCTTCTGTTAATGTCACATGCACTAAAATTAAGAGGAGTCACCAGATGATTTTTTTTTTTTTTATTTTTTTACTATTTATGAATAGCTCCTGAAGGAAAAGTTTGTGCTTTATCCTTGAGACAATATTTCTATTTTCTAACCATGCAGTGAAAACAAAATTTAGTTTTCGCTTGAATATCTCTGCCCAAAATGTTTCCCGCATTGAGAATTATCGATTACTGGTTACCAATATCAATAAATGTTTACATGTAGTTTAAAGCATGATGCATATGTCTGTCTTGGAAATGCAACTCTGTGGAAAATTTCTACCTTGTTTTTATGTGTTTGGCCTACAGCCATTTTATTATAATTTCTCATCACGTTCCACCCTGCCAGCTGAATCATCATTTTAGCAAATCTCAGTCTACAGCTGTAAATGAAGAAATTACTTCCAAGAAATGTGATTATTCATTTCCTACTCTTTTAGTCTTGTAACGTCTCAAGGTTAAAGATGCATATTGTGACAATGTAGAATTATCCTTGTTTTTGGCTATTACAACCTGCTTACCAATGTTCATCAATCAAAAAGTAAGAATAAAAAAAGGCATGGTTTTGTAGCTGGAGCTACTTTGAAGATTCAAACAGATAAGTTTTGCATATGACAAGGGCAATTACTTAAAATCAAAATGTTTTGTGAAAATGCATGAAACAAGAATTCTAGTGAAATTAAAAAAAAAAAACAAAAAAACAAAAAACAAAACACAATAAAAAACCCCCAAACAGGTTCAAGGGAGGGTGGAATAGAAGAGCAGAGAAGAAAAGGAGATTGAGAGAAATTATGTTTTCATTTTTTAATGATAGGGTAAGAATATTCTGTGTACAGGAATCCCTGTTTCCATCGTTATATTGCTTCATTACTGAACTTATATCTGTATAAAAAGAAATTAATAAATCAAAAGACAAACACAGATATACACACAGGAAAGCCCATTGACATATATTGTATAGAGAAATACAGACACATATAATATCTGCAAAACATATGCATAAATATACATACATCCATATACTCCCATATAAAAATCTGTTTGTTTTTTTTCCTATAGAGTAAATATGTATATATATATACACATCTATTTAATATACATCACAGAATCAGAGAATGGTAGGTGTTGGAAGGGACTTCTAGGAGATCATCTAGTCCAACACCCTGCTAAAGCAGGCTCCCCGAGAGCAGGTTGCACAGCATCACGTCCAGGCATGTTTTGAATATTTCCAGAGAAGGAGACTCCACAACCTTTCTGGGCAGCCTGTTCCAGTGCTCTGTTGCCCTCGAAGTAAAGAAGTTTCTCCTCATATTGAGATGGAATTTCCTGTGTTTCAGTTTGTGTCTGTTGCCTCTTGTCCTGTCACTGGGCGCCACTGAAAAGAGCCTGGCACCATCCTTTTGACACCTGCCCTTTAGATGTTGATAATCATTGATGAGATCCCCTCTAAGTCTTTTTTCTCCAGGCCAAAAAAACCCAGGTCTCTCAGCCTTTCCTCACAAGAGACATGCTGCATTCCCTTGATCATCTTCATAGCCCTCTGCTGGACTCTCTCCAGTAGTTCCCTCTCCTTCTTGAACCAGGGAGCCCAGCACTGGACACAGCACTCCAGGTGTGGCCTCACCAGGGCAGAGTAGAGGGGGAGGATGACCTCCCTCGACCTGCTGGCCACACTCTTTATAATGCAACCCAAGAGACCATTGGCCTTCTTGGCCACAAGGGCACATTGCTGGCTCATCATCAACTTGTTTTCCACCAGGACTCCCAGGTCCCTCTCTGCAGAGCTGCTTTCCAGCAGGTCATATGCATACACATATTTACACATATATATGTGTATACATGCACATGGGTATCTATATGTAGCAATGAAAATATTACTCATTCCCAGTAAACCCAGCAACAATAGCTGATAGCACCTCTATTCTGGTAAATATGAGGTGCTGATAACAGCCCCACCAGAACATAGTCTTGGGACCAGCAAAGATCTTTGGTGAGTCATATGGGAAACAACTTCAGAGTATGCTGAAAACAATTTACTGTATTGCACTGAGCAGATGCACAGTAAACTGCTCATGGTCTCCCATGGATTCCACAGGTACAGTAACTAGGAGGAATGTGTTTCTGTGCAATCATCTCCACTTATAATGTGCAGATGTTCAGTACCACATCTTCAAAACTCAGTATAGAAACTTGTAATTTTAAACATGGTTTGGTTTTGCTGTTGGAGTTCTACCTTGACCAGGGATAAAGTGTAAGTACAACTACAGCTCTTGCATTAAGATGGCCTGTAAGCATAAGTAGGGAAGTAATGCTTTTTGATTCACCAACAACTCAAAAATAAAAATGCATGTTAGAGATAAAAATAGTATCATTTAGAAAAATGAAAAGATGGGGCCAGTACATTTTGTTACAGAACAGAAAGTAAATATTTCCCATATTGGTTTATTTTATTTTCGTTCAGAATATACAGAAAACCCGACACAAATCTCAAAACATTTAATATAACTAAATGCCTCATAGTGAATTTTAAGCCAAAGAAGAAGGTTTTGTGCAAAAGAAGGTGCCTGCTCCCTAATATTATTTTCAGTAGTTTAAGGGTCAGATCTTAGTTATACATTTTTTGAATGAAAGACGGAGACAAATCATAGAACCATAGAATTGCCTAGGTTGGAAGGGACCTTCCAGATCATCTAGTCCAACCACCAACCGAACTCGGACAAAACCCATCACTAAACCATATCGTTAAACACTATGTCTACCTGTTTTTTAAATACCTCTAGGGATGGTGACTCAACCACTTCCCTGGGCAGCCTGTTCCAATGCTTGACAACCCTTTCAGTGTAAAAAAAATTCCAAATATCCAGTCTAAACCTCCCCTGGCGCAACTTGAGGATGTTTCCTCTTGTCCTATCACCTGTTACCTGGGAGAAGAGACTGACCCCCACCTCTCTACAATGTCCTTTCAGGTAGCTGTAGAGAGCGATAAGGTCTCCCCTCAGATGGGAGGACCCAAATATGGGTCCTCCTGCTCTCTGACTACTTGTTCATCATAGTATATTACACTGCAGGGAAAAAAGAAGTCTTCCTAATACAAATAGGTGTTATATAGAAGTTGGCTTTTTGCTTACTGTTTTGAAGACATGGCAGAAAGTGTGAGCATGGACAAGGAAAAGAAATAAAATGGATTTTCTCTTCAGCTCTTCTTTGTATTTGATGGGGTTACTAGAACTTCCAAACCCCTCATACCATCTTGTGATATTCAGCCTTGAACAAAAAAATGTTGAGGGTGGATGGGAAAGTATGAAGTTGAGGAAGGCAAGTAACTTTCCCTGAAACTTGTCAGGAGGGAGGAAGACTGGATTTTAAGGAGGAAGGACTAGAAGATCCTAATAGCTCATTTGGACGACCCACCTCCAGCAGAACCACGACCTCATATATCACTCAGCCAGTGCAGAAGCTGAACTTGAGTGTTGACTATTTCTCCTACTGTTCTTTAGCAGAGCAGTGAGTCTCTACTATTCACAGTCATCATGACTGCTACACAGTTTGACAACACCAGCTACTCTTCAGAGGCTTCACCTACCTGGAATTCAAGCAGCATTCCTCAGCTGGAAAGCTTTTAGTAATACTAGAGTGAAAGCAGACAAAATTTTTCAGGGCCCAAATTCAGGTTGTCATAACAACTTGACACAGTTCTAATAATCCTATTTTTATTACACTGCTTAAGTAGAAAGAGCAAGATGTATTTGTTCCTCATAAAAGCAACTTCAATCCAACCGTTCAAAGTGTGTTCTTGTAATTAGATATAGAGCACCAGTACACCTCACAGTGACATCAGGTTACTCTCAGAGCAACCCTGCTGATGTTGGTGATTTAGTTTGAATTTATATAGGTGTACCTGAGCTCTGAACGTGGCACCAAATAACTAAGGTTCTTCTGCTCTTAAGGAAATCTCTAGTGTTCAAATCATAAAGGATACAGAAACGTGAACATATTGAAAAAGACTGAAGTGGAAATAAGATACAACAGAAAATGGTGTCTGCTTAAAGAGCAAGAAAGGAAGATCATCAGTTCTGTACAGCACACTGGAGGTAAATAGTCACACTGGAAATTTTGATCTGATCCTGAGACGTTTACAGAATACCTGCTAAAAAAGAATTCTTCATCCACAGTTCACTTAGCCACATTTTCTGGGACAATCATGTGCTGTGTACTATCACAGTGGTAGTTTTCTTAACCTTCTCTAAGCTGTATCTAAACATCTTGACGCCCCACAGGACAAAGCAAAACAGGTGACTTACATAGATCTGTTTTTGGTTTCTCTGAAAGACTAGAAAAGTGCACACAGTCAGTTATAGGTAAGGCCTGGTTTAAGGATCCTATGTCTCTCTTCCCACTTTTGGTGTGGGATTCACTTCATCTCACTGTAGTCACTTGCAACTTAGATATCTAAGCTAAGCTATCAAACTAAACTCTACAGATGTTGGAGAAAGCCGTCACATGCACAGGGGGACTATCTCCTAATGGGGCTGGGTTTCATATCTGTAGGGGAAGACCAGATGTTATGCCTGAACAAGGCATCTAATTTTCAGATGGCAGAAGTTAGGTGAAAGTGTTTCTACTCTCCGTTCACAGTTCTTAGTTGTGATCTCATAGATGTGATATTTGTAAGCATGAAATTTCAAGAGGTGAACCCTAGGCCATATTTAATAGATCCTCAGTTCATGTGTGGTAGGCCTTGTGGCTGCCATCCCTAGTCTTGCTATAATATGTAAATGAGATTTATGCTTTATTCCATACTGGTGTTATGAATCTACATGTGGTTGAAAAGCATGTGAAGGTTAAGGATAGGTAGGATCTGTGCAAATGTAGGATACAGGTGACTTGTACTCCATTTTTTAGTAGGTCCTTGAAATGCCATTTTATTGCTCTGTCCTTTAATTTGTTTGGGTAAAGAAAAAAAAAAAAAAAAGAACAAACCAACCCCCCCCCCTTTTTTTTCTCTTCACTTCTTTTCTTATCTTGCTAACTTACAAGCAGATTTGGACACCAAAACCTACCCATTTTTATAGTGACTAATATGACTGGATGATCTACAAGCCACTAAAACAATTACACCTGTGCCTTCAGTGGTATGAATCCTCACAGAAAAGTGATATATCACATGGATAAGAATCATAAATGTGTATTAATAATGTAATTAGACAATGCATATAATATGGTCCAAAAATGAAGCAGATCTTTAGCTCATGTAGCATTGATCCATTCAAGTATTCAATATAAAGGCAGCTAAGCTGTCTTCAAAAAATATTTCTAAAAGCTTTTGTTGTACTGCCCAAAGAAGGACAAAACATCACAAATTTACAGTGCTAAAGAACCACCCAGTAAGCAATGGAAAGAAAAGAAACTCTTAAACAACTTCACATTAATATAATAGGGTGGCAGCCAAATCCACCCTAGCAAACCTTTTACCTCCAGAGTACCAACAAAGGAAGAAGCAAGTTGCTTGTGTTCCCTTAGATTTAAAGACACTCAGTGTGATGTTTAAGGGTATTGAACAATAAATATCATGTGGAATGTGAGGTCTTGCACAAAAATAATTTGCAAGAACAAAGAGAAAGCAAAGTAAAAGAATATGTGCTGTTAGATGTGTTGTGGATATCAG
The DNA here is from genome assembly GCA_013398915.1 of Dromas ardeola. Classification (NCBI taxonomy): domain Eukaryota; kingdom Metazoa; phylum Chordata; class Aves; order Charadriiformes; family Dromadidae; genus Dromas; species Dromas ardeola. The sequence continues at coordinate 154,947 of VYZM01017357.1, read as the reverse complement.
TTTCTATATTAAATAAAACATACAGTGTTTGAGTTCTTGATCAGTATGTAAGGTATCAAACAACTTCTCCTTGCCCCTGGTTATTTCGACAGTTGACAGTGCTCTTTACCGAACAAACAAAAAGTATAAGTTAATTATGTCTTCGATAACATTTACTTTTCCTAATATCACCTACAGTCTTTGCTATAATGACGCTATTTTCGGATAGATGGCCGATGTGCCAATAGTAAATATTCCATGCAAATGGTTGTATTTCAGTATTGAAATATAGGTTCTGTGAAAAGTTCCATCTATATTTAGAAAATATGATCTAAAGGAGTGCATCAAATATCAAGTCTGGTTGCCCATTGCTTTGTACGTTACTGGATTATTGATAATTCTGCAAAGGAAATGCAGAGAACTGCTATCCAGATATGAAGCCCTTTTTTCTCCTGTGTTACAAAAGATAACTATTTCTGTAGTCCCTGGAATCCCATCTGGGACTGTTATCATTGCACTCATGGGTTGCCATCACATCCTCTGAAAGAAAAACTTTACTTTTGGTAGCAGAATTTGACTAACAGTCTTTTGGGAAAAGTAACCCAAGGGTATGATAAGGTGAGGTTTGAAGACTGAAGATAAGAGCATCTACCAAACTGACCTCAGAAACACCATTCATGATACAGAAGCTCCTTAAATTTTTAGTCAGCTTTAAATCAGAACTTTTACATCTGCTTTCCATGGCCTATGAATCCAACAAAATATAAGTTTATAACAGCAGAACTTGACATAGAAGCCCTGGGGTTTTCTTTCTTCGATTTTATACGTTTAACAGATCATTTTAACACCTCATTTTTCAGAGCCATTGTGTGGGTATCTAAACTGTTGGGACTATATGTAATACAGGAGTATTTCTTACTGACAGTGCTTTTCTTCTTCATGATTTAAAAAAAAAGATAAAAAATGTAGCTAAGTCTACTATGTAAGATAGTAAAAGAAAATGTACTAACTGAAAAAGAACATATTTCCTTAGGAACTAGAATTCTTTATTAAATACTGTATTATTAAATTGTCAAATAAATTGTTAATATGATGGTCTTTATTTTAAAGGAAAATATTTTGTGACCACAAAAATAAAGTACAATTACTAATATTACAATTACAAAGTAGCTCAAAATGAGATTGAGGTAAATTAAAAGTTGAGAAGTAAGTTTCAAGTAACATTCTTATTTTTAGAGTTATAATTTTAAAAGTTAAAAAAATGGGTATATATTTATATATTTATAGTTCTCCTTTGAACTTTGAAAATCTTTGGATTTTATTTTTTTAGCCAATCTGAATTTTTAGCCATGTTATTCATAAATTTTAAAAGCAAGATAAAGCTCAGAAGAGATGTCATTTTAGTGTTATTTTCAATTTGTTCATTGTGGAGGTATTTGCATTTCAATTCTAATCAAATCCTCAGAGATCTCAAACCAAATGTATGAATTTTTTTCATTCTTCATGACACTTCTGGGATGCCTTTTGTTACAGTAATGGATTGTGGAGGAAGACTGATCCCATGATAACATATCTTTTTTTATGTATAACATTGGAGAAAATATTAAGTACAGGACAGAAATTTTTCTCCCTGTGATGATGTCACTTTGATCTCTGGTGCGTCTAGAAAATTTATAAAAAGACAAAAGTTATTATCGTATTTCTTCAAGGGATTGGGATCATAATTCTGAAAATAGATTGGAGGTGGGCTGTTTTCCTTCCAAACACATTTGACTCCGAATCTTCCACTTACATAAAGTGTTGTTCTATCCTATGCATTTGTATCTATTAAGATCACATCCAATATATCTCTATTCTTTATTGTTGGCTGAGTTACTCTGGAAATTCAGATAGACATAATGATGCCTAAAAGGCAGTGGAGAGTGCTCTAAGCCATAAAATCCTGCAGTTCCTAAAAGTTCACAGAGGTAGACTTGCCAAGACAGGAACTGGGCTATTTCTCATGAGCAATATTCAAAAAGCTTAGCCAAGAGGGATAGGCTTCTTATAATCTCCAACAACAAAGCCTCCTCTGTTTTCAAAAACTGCTCCTTGCTTTTTATTTTTTTTTTCTTTTTTTCATCTGTTTGGATTTTTTGTTTTTGTTTTGAAAGGACTGCTATTCTTTATCAGACTTACTTGGCATGCAAAATAATCTGCCAGCTGCATCATGTCTTCTCTGGGCACACAGAAAAAACTAGTTTGGATGCCACCTGTTTGATTACTCATCTAGTGATGCCAGTTCTGATTTTGCTTGAATGTGCCATGAACAAAACAAAGAGCAACAGAATATATTTTGTTTTTCTAAAAAATGAAATGAAGTTGAAGAAGTGGTAATAGTTAAGGAAGCCCTGATCAGAACTGGACCTGTCATACCACCGTATAAATAGCTATACTGCATTTGAAATGTTGGACAATATATCCTGATCAATTATACCAGGACTTCTCAAACCTCAAACACAATTTTCTATACCAACTTCTTTTTTCTTTAGTAGTAGAATTTTTTACCACCTTCTGAAAAATGCGTGTGCATATATTTGTACATTACTGTGTATGCTTTCATTTTTATTTACATACATTTATATATAAGTATGGATCTTAAGATATTGGAATATTCTTAAATATGGCAGTATTTTTAAAGAATTCTTGTATACTTTTTCAACTGAGTTATTTACCCTGTCATTAGAAAAAATTAAGACATAGAAAAATTTAAAATGTCTAGTTATTGATAAGTACATGCTTAAAATAAGCAGTTGACTTTAACTTTAAAAACGCCTCTTAACTCTAAAGGGAACCTGTATTCATTAGTTCAGATATAATCCCTAGATAGCAGACATTTGAAGTTAGGCAAAATAAACCCTTTATTTCTGATAAAACATCTTGATAAGGAGTTCACCAGTTGGATATGTATCTGAATTATATCATTCAGAGACTTTTATGAAACAAGGTGTAGGAGGAGATTATGAAAAGGATGAATGAATAGTTCTTTCCCTTATAGTTGTTTTACATATTTTCAAAACACAGCTGAAGCAGAGGTAGGAACAGTTTCTACCTTTATGTAGAAAGTTGCCAAGACACATTTAATCTGGTACACCAACACCATTGACATCTATGAAAACTTTGCCATTAAATTCAGGGAAGACTGGATTAGAGAGGAAAGACAAAGAGAAGTAAAAGGCAAAATGTGAATAAATGTAAGTAGTCTTGGAGAGGGGGATGTTCAGATGCAGTTTAAATTTCACAAATGGTTTTGTTTAGGTTTGGCTGTCTGCTGATGTTTGGGGAGAGAGGTTTGTGCATTTAAATTAAAGGAGTTTCCCTTTTGCTAGGAAAGAAATGAACTTTAAGCCTTTTTAATGAGAGATTCGTATATTATTTGATATGCATCTGGGTACTGACAATTTACCCACTAATTATATGGAGAATGGAAACCAATTAATTATTCAAACAACTTTTTTAAGAGTTAATCAACCACTGCCAATGGCTTTCTATTGCAATGCCTTTAATGTCTATTACTGTCACAGCTTATACATATTCCTGATAACTGAATATTATAACTGTTGGCGTCTTTTGCATTATACAATTTAAGTTAGGCCTACATGAAATGTGTGGAGTATCTTACAAGGGTTTTCTTGACATAATCCAAGATGAAAGTATGAGGTAATTACGTGACTTGCCTTCAGTTTCTCTTTTGGGAAGCTGATCATTCAAAGTCCTCTTCAGTATTTATAAGAGCACTAGATGAGAATGAAATTCTGTATGTCAGGTCAAAGTGTGCTTATATTATCAGCTCCTTAAGATGAAGAAAATCTTGTAATGTGTGTTTACAAAGAAACTCAGACATCTAACTCATACCACTGATTATTATTAATTGTTAATTATACAAAGACCAAATATAAGGTTCATAGTTGGTCTGTGATGTAAATAGCAATACAATCAAGCAATTAAGTTATCATAAGGCTTCAGTATGGTCTTTCAGAGTTTTTGAGGGAAGACAATATTTTTTGGGTTCCCATAAAATTGGAAAATGATTGAGATGTTACCAACAAAATAGAACAACAAATGTATAAACTCATTGAGTTCAAAGTATGATTGATTCCTCCTTTATTCCAAAAAGCATGCTCCTTGTTCTTTTGCTTTAGTTCCACGCTTAAATATGCCTTACATAAGAAGGGTAGAGATATAAATTATTTTTTTAATATTCCCTGTTACTGATACGCTTGGCTTCATTTAAAAAGCTGATGTACTACAATCACTGTTTATTGTAGCAAATTTAATAATTGTATTGTTACCTTGGATTACTCTAGTTACATCACAAAGGCTGGGAATATCATTTCATCGTGGGTGTGAACTGTCCCTAGCCCAACAAAACGCTGATTCCCCTTTGTCAGTTTGACATAGGAGCAAAACCACTATTAAAGTACTAAAGGTATTTGCAAGAGTATATGGGAGGAGTGTCTGGAGCAGGCACCTCTGTGCCTGTTGCCGGCTGCTGGGGTGGGGTGAGTGTCTGTATCATCCCCATTCCTGGTGTGGTTGGGTGATGTGTGTATTCACCAGCAAACTTCAAGCTGGACCAGCTGGCAAGCAGGGGAACCTCGGGTCTGGGACAAGGTGTCAGGCAGGTGCTGGTTCCATGCTGGTAAGCACAGGAGGACCTGCAAGTGTGGAGTGCATGAAGGACAACTGGGTGTGTGTAAGTTTGCAGCGAGCATCAAGATGGACCAGCTGGCAAACAGGGGACACACAGGGTGGGTAAGGAATTCTGTGATCCAGGCAGGGGTGTGGGGCAAACAGAGGGACTGATGATCAAGGGATCTGCAAATATGTGTGTGCTTATGAACTTAGAGAGCGTGGTGTGTGTGTGCCACCTTCAGTCTCTGCCAGTGCAAGAAGAGGAAGGGACTTGGCTGTCTCTGATTATGCTCTATGTGAGTCCTGTATGTAGGTGCTGTTGAAGGCAGAGCCTTGTCGGTTACAATCTGTGTGATCGGCTGTGTCCGTGTCTTCTGTGTGATCGGCTGTGTCCGTGTCTTCTGTGTCTGCATGTCCATGTCTGTGTGTTTGTCTCTGGGACACATGCTCTGCTTCGTTACTGGTTGAACCTGTGAGTGGGAAAGCGGCACAACATCCCTCAGCCTGGGCAAAGACCCCAGGTCCTGGGCACCGGGCTGGGCGCCAGCAACTGGGCAGCAAGGACCTGGGCCGGAGCAACTGGAGGAGGCGATCACATTTCTTACATCACCTCACAGTATTTTGACACCAGCTGTTACCATGTTTTTCTACACTGAGTGATTAACTGCTGTGGGAAGACAGACTCATAAGTCCAGTGACAGAAGAGTCTATTTGTGTTAAAACCTGAGAGCCGTGTTGTATGCATACACGGACTGGGACCGTATGGCAGATTGATGTCACAGGCCAGCCTCAGAACAGCCACTTTCATACAGCTGTTGGCAACTTATTTATTTCTGAAGGTGCTGTTAAAAAACATCAATAATTCCCTAAACTAGCATAATAGTAATACAGCTCCAGCATATAAGGCGATCTGACAAGGTCTGTGGGTCTTAGAAGCAATCAAAAGTAGAAAAGTTCAAGAAGAACAGAAAAGAATAGACAGTGTCAACTAAAAACCTCTTTTGAAACTCTAAAGCAAAGTAGATTAACTGAGGTTATTTACGGTGAAGGACAAAGATACTGACTTTCTTTGAGAGCTGATTCAAATACCAGTTGCGCCTACTTTTTTCAGGTTTAATTTGGTTGTTTGTATTTAAATAAAGCACTAATTTTTAAGAAAAAAATAAACGTTTTTCCTGAAAAAATATAATTTTGCTGAAATAGTTTTTCTTACTGAGAGATGATTCAGAGTCTTTAAAGCAAAAAAGTACTCTTCTATTGTACATATGTCACCCCATGGCCCAATAACTTGAGCATGGTGAAAGGAAGTATTTCAGAAAGTCATCCCCTTTTTCATGTAAACACAGGCTGCCCCAGGCCGCAGCGGGGGCACATTTCCTGCGGGAGCCGCGGCCGTGGAGAGCCCAGGCGGGAGCAGGTTGTCCCTGAAGGACTGCAGCCCGGGGCAGGGCCCGCGCTGGAGCAGGGAGAGGGGTGAGGAGGGAGGAGCGGCCCAGAGGGGCTGCCATGGACAGACCCGTACCCCCATCCCCAGCCCTGTGCCCCTTGGGCTGGGGAGAGGGGTGGGAAGGGGAGGGGGAAGCTGGGAATGGGGAAAGGGGTGGGGGAGAGTTGTTTTTTTTAATTTTGGGGATTTTTTCTCACTAGTCAAATCTGTTTTGAATAGTGATAAATGCAATTAATTTCCCCAAGTCTTTTTTGCCTGTAATGATGACTGCTAAGTGATGACCTTGTCCTTATCTTGATTGACAAGCTATTTCATCCTGTTTTCTCCCCCTGTCCTGTTGAGGAAGGGGAGTGAGAGAGAAGCTGGGTGGGAGTTTCACCCTTAGCCAAGGCTAATCCACCACACACTCCTTTTCAGATCTAATATTATAAATAGGCAATAACACAGAAATCTGTATACATTGGAATACTCAGCATTCAAAGAAAAATATGTCACTTTTTTCTTAGTTATAATCATAGAATCATAGAATCATAGAACCATAGAATGTGTTGGGTTGGAAGGGACCTCTAAAGGTCATCTAGTCCAACCCCCCTGCAGTGAGCAGGGACATCTTCAACTAGATCAGGTTGCTCAGAGCCTCATCAAGCCTGGCCTGGAAGGTCTCCAGGCATGGGGCCTCCACCCCCTCTCTGGGCAACCTCTTCCAGTGCCTCAGCACCCTCAGTGTAAAGAACTTCATCCTAATGTCTAATCTAATCCTGACCTGCTCTAGTTTAAAACCATTGCCCCTTGTCCTATCGCTACACGCCCTTGCAAACAGCCCCTCCCCAGATTTCTTATAGGCCCCCTTCAGGTACTGGAAGGCTGCTATAAGGTCTCCCTGGAGCCTCCTCTTCTCCAGGCTGAACAACCCCAACTCTCTCAGCCTGTCCTCATAGGAGAGGTGCTCCAGCCCTCGGATCATCTTCGTGGCCCTCCTCTGGACCCGCTCCAACAGGTCCATGTCCTTCTTGTGCTGAGGGCTCCAGAGCTGGACACAGTACTCCAGGTGGGGTCTCACGAGAGCAGAGTAGAGGGGCCGAATCACGTCTCTGGATCTGCTGGCCACGGTTCTTTTGATGCAGCCCGGGATGCGATTGGCTTTCCGGGCTGCAAGCACACAAAATCCCTGTATCCTTTTTCAAGGAACTTCTTTTAGTGACAAACTCTCCCTCATATGTAAATAAGCTTGTATTGCTTTCTTCTAGAGGGATAGGTTGTTTTATAGTAAAGTAGTTGTCTTACACTATATATGATAAGTTATCGTTTTTTTTTAATGTGTCTCATTTACTAGACAATCCGGCTCACTCCACCCACCTGAATTTGCAAACTCAGCATTTATTTCCTTTTCACTTAGGTAAATTTCATGTCACCAGCAGACATGATGCTAAAAGAATAGTTCAGGTGCTCAATAGCCCCCTTTTTTCATAGTGTTCTGACACAGCTAACAAGCAAATCTTTAAGCTCTATTCCAGAATTAGTGGGACTTCAGAAAAGAACAGTTACTAAAATTGACCTAGAAGTTTCTGGGAATGAAGGTCCTGAAAAGTCTGGAATTGCTTACGAAATGAAGCAAAAGACCCATGAGGCAGACAGTAAGAGTAAGAGTAAGAGTACGAGTATGAGTAACAGTAACAGTAACGCAAAATAAAGAATGATCCCTAAAAGGCAGATAAAGAAGATCTGTTCCACATGTCTTCCAATGTACCAGGAGGATATTTGACAGTGTTACAAAATGGCAATTTCAAAACTGTTTAAAAAAAACCACAAAACAACAAAAACCTAACCTTTTCATAGGAAGTAAGAGTGTAAAATACTTTGATATGAGTTTTACAGGGACATTTACAGTAATCCATATTCCTCTTGTGGAAAAATGGCACAAAATCCCTCTTAAAATTTTGGAACTCATTATACTTAAAGACGAGGTGATAGAAACATGATGGTTCTTCTGACTGATTCATTATAGCGGTGCTGCCATTGGTAGATAGAGACATCAAATTAGAGGTCAATTAATGCTATTAGTTTTTCGATCTCTATTCATAATTTAACAGCTCAACTTTTTTTTTGTGCTGTCACAAAAGTAATTCTTTGAATGTTCTTGTTTTAAAGCGTAAAAAGTGATGACAAACCTCCTAAAAGAAGTCAGTATATTTCACACTTTCAAAGACTTGGTAGGGCATCTTCTTTCCAGTGTAACATACATTTCTTTTGCACTTCCTTTTTTTCTCTTCTATCCGGACCATTTAATTTCAATGATAAATTGATCAAATGAGTGTTATCGACCAGAGCAAGGATACAATATAAAGTTCCTAATCTATCAATACAAAGCTTTTTATGAGCACAGAAACAAATCTGCCTATTAGTGAACCTGACATATTTTCTCAGTCACTGAAAAGCCAGGGCAGAACTGCCCTTCACAATTGTTAAAGCAAGGTTAAGAAGCACTACATACTAGTCTATATTTTCCATACTTGCTGGGTGTTAATTTATAGGATGTTGTAAATACATATTGCACCATTTCAATCTGTTTTATATCATCTGCTTTTGTACTTTATTGCAGTAAGAAAGTTACTACTAATATATTCATATTGCACTAATACCTGGAAACAATCAACCATATAATTCAGTCATTACACACTGTAATAAATATCAATGAAATTTTAAAAGTGAAGAAATAAATCTGTCTGACTAATATTTCTCTAAAATGTGTAGAGATTTCTGGTGTCAGTATGTGTACCTCCAACCTGACTCAAATCTATCTTTATTGGATGAATGGGCAATCTGAATTGTTATGCAAATATGCCCTTCAAGAAAGTTGAGACAAAAAAAAAAAAAAAGAAAAAAGGAAAGAAAGAAAAGATAACATTGACTGTCCAGAACTATACTGTAAATGTTTCTTATTTCTAAATGAAGGACCTTTTATGTTTTAGAATCCTAGGTTTAATCAAAACAATCTATTTGCAATCTTTGTAATGTTAAAGGTGAACTGCAAATTGTCTTTCCAAGCCTTAGATTTTGAGGACAAGACAAATAACTTGGGAATTTCTTAGGGACAAACAGTATACTTTAATATCCAAAGAACAATATTTTGGAAGCCATATGATCCAAAGACAGATACTTCAGTAGAATAATCCTATGTGTTAGAGGATTTTTTTCTTTTTTTTCTAGTATCTGCACAAATTGTACATTGCTTCCTAAGATTCTGCAAGGAAAATCCATGCTGTAATAGCTGAAGACAGAATGTTCTAACTCAAGCAAATATACAAAAAGTATGAGATGAGCGTTGAATTAAGTACATTCCTACAATTCTAGCAATTTGCAAGAATGTGACTCATCTACAAGTTATAAGGCACCTGTAGTAACTGCTGCTGTTGGCAAAATGCATTAAAGCTCTGTAGCGGGTTTTATGTTCACACACCCCATAGTACGGATATGAGAGTTGCTGAGCTCCATCCATACCACTTTAGGAAAAGCTAAACACTTTTACTTCATTTATGTCTTATACGCATCAACCCAGAATTTGAAGGCAATAAAGGATATCTATTCTGAAGACGTACCTGTAGCCTCAGATGTGATTAATTCTTTGTTCAGGCTGCAGGCAAATGATTAGGCTGCTGACTAGGTCCTGACCTGAGGTTAAGTTTACCAAACAGGGGATGAGAATGTGCTGGATGCGACATGAGAAATTGCCAAGCGTGACAAATTACAGCGTGAGGAGCTGACAAAAGACGGAGATAATGCCATGAATTTCACAGGTGGTTAAGGGGTGTTCTAATGTGAAACATCAAGCCAAACCCTTTTTTTTTAACCCATACCACAAACGTCAAAACCAGTTTTGCAGTCAAGGGACTGAGGAAGAAGGTAATTTTCCTTGGCCTATGAGAGAACAGCTGGCCAGGCAGATCAAGCATCATGGTATCACTGTGCTAGTGTCCACTGAAGAGCTCCAGCATTTCAGAGCCCATTGCAACGGTCCATGCCTTCATAATGTTCTTATTGTCTTCAGTATGTAAGTCCAATGGGGTTAATTAATTTTGAGCAATGAACCAAATTAAAGTTAACCATCTAAGCTGACCTAGTTGCATCTTTGTTCTGTAGGCAATGGAGTAATACAGGAACCAAAGAGCCATTCATCCAAGAAAAGTGTATAATATAGAAGTCATAAATCATCAACTGAAAGTTTTTGTTTCAATGAACACACTTGAATTATGGACACAATGTGATACAGGATGAAACCAGGCTCTTTGTATATGCATATATGTGTGTATGTATATTCTCTCCCTGATCTTAGGGATCAGGGAGGGATCAAAGACCCATTTGCAGCTTAGAAGTAAAATACAGGTGACAAGCAACTCAGGTATCTTGTTGTGGTTGAGACAAGCTTCCAGACTGATTCCAAATGTCATTACAGACAACATTTTTTCTTCTAACACGTTGAAAAGGAAGTAGAGATCAGATAATTTCTGATCTCCATTTAGTCTTGAAAGAATACATTCCTGCTTTTCTTCACTGTAAAGAAGACCGAAATATTACAGCACGTGAAGAAATGTGAAACTGGAATTGTTTTGAGTGACTGAGTTGTATTGAGAGATCTGTGTTCTAGCTGGCTTTCACCCCAAAAGAAAACTCACATCCTTCATTAATGAATTCTTTCATGTGTTGTCTGTGATTTCTGGCCCACCAACAATTTAACTGTGAATACAAGTAACTTTAAAGTCTTGTACTTTTCCTATTGCAATTTTAGTAGTAATCAAACTTTCCTCTCAACCTTGATTGACAGAAGATGGTAGAAGCACAACTTTGACCCCTGTAGTGTTTAAAATGAATGGATACCTGTGTATAGAAACACAGAGGTCTACCTTTCGCTGTGTGATCATAATATTTTCCTGGAAACTATACTTCTAAAGTGCAGAATGATAAAAGCAGCATAAACTCTGTTAGGTGTAACTGTAAGGGAATATATTTGAGAGATGCATGTTCTGTAGCTTCCATTCTGTCCTAAGTGATTATTAGAATCAATCTTTGTTGTTTCTTTGTCATTTCTTGTTTGTGGAAAAATGAGCTCCCTTCCTTGCCTGTAGTCAGTCATTGAAAAAGCCAGGATACGTCCTGAGCAGTTACAGCATCTCCTTTTGCAAACCTGATGACACAGGTGAATGATTATGAAATGAAAACATTAAAACAATATGATTGTGATTATTTTTTTTGAGCTTTCCATAGTTCAGAATTCCAAGCCAACACTGAAGAGGATTGTGTTACCTGTCACAGCGCAGTCCAGTTGTTGCATACTACTCATGAAATATTGAAAAATATGACAAAACAGCAGTGTTTATTGGCACAGCTGAAAGCATTTGCTGAAAGCATAAATATTTATGATCAGACTGTGGATAGCACTGTGACAAGGTACATCTCCAAAACAATAGAGTTGTGTACTTTGAAGAGATGGGTCTCTCTTTTCCAACAGAGACTATACCTAAACTTGGAAACTGAAATGTGTGCAGACATGTATCTTGAATTCTGATGGAGAAGGATACCTCTTCAAAGAAAACAGCCTCAGGTATAGGAATCTGTTGGCATAACCAGGACAATATTTTTTAAACTCTAATATATGAGCTTTTGGCATGGAAACCGTGTGGATCATTTATATATACAAGTTAATTACTAGGTAGTGGGCTATGTTCTCTAGCAGTTTGTACATTTGTTATTGTTATCCATTGTTTCTATTATGACAAAACAAAGCCTGCATCTGAGAGCAACATTATGCTAGGTAATATTCAGGCATAATAACAGCCTGTTTCAGAGAATTTAAAATTAAAAATTAGATAGCCAAGTACAAAATTATGATCTTTAAAACTGTACTTTTCTTAAAATTGTACTACCCTTACAATTGTTCTAATCCTTACGTAATGTTGGAGTTATTTAATCGTTTGTTTCTTCCTTTGTACTCTCATTTCAAGGTTCTTGCAGAACGTTCTGTTTCTAAGAGAAATTTAAGATTTTCTGTTCTTAGCCCACTCAAGCTCCTGAAACAAGAGGTGACTCAGTTTCAGCATAGATCCTCAGTTCAATTGCCTAAATGTAGGATTCATGTGCTGCTAAAGGTACCTTTGGGTATTTAAGACATTTAGATTGAGCTGGAAGGTAATGTTCAGTGCTTCTAGAAGAATTATGTCCTTCTGCAACAGCAGATGAAGGCTATCCAGGATATATATAGTATCTTATAAGGTACTGGGTGCAGATCTTTAAGGAGCTGAATGGCTGATCTACCTGTCCTTGTCTGCCTAGGCTACCACTGTCCTACTGACTGCCACCAATAGAGCATAGTGAGCTATTCAGATCACCCAAAGGCAGACATACAGGACATGATTCTTATACTAAAGATGCGTCTAATGCCATTTGAGATGCCCTGTGCCACATATCTGTTCCCCAAAATCTGATCCAGAAGGATATGGGTCTTTTGAACGTCCTGTGTCGGATCCGTGAATCCTGTGCAGATATTGCAGATTTCTGGGGGCACGTTAAATGCCATAAGATGCCTACCTTCAGATAACAGAATCGAGCCCATGCTAGCCCGATATCTGAATGGTTTTTCAGCCTTCACGGTACTGGCACGATATTCACTGACTGAAATGGAGTTTAGATACACCTAGTGTCTTTACAGATGCCCAAATTTAGAGACTCAGACTCAGTCACTCCATTTGTGTCTCATCCAAAAGTCTCCACATCAAAACTACTGTATTGTAGTTCATCCAAAATATAGCAAAGACCACATTAAAGAAAGCAATAGGCAGATACTTAGAATACTATCTTAAGATGAAGCAGACTGACATTTTATTCCCTTCACTTCATAGATTCAAAACGGTATCTTTCCTTTCCTGAAGCATATTTTTGCTAGCAGTCTGTAAAGCAGTCTGCTGTGAGACCTAAGGAAGAACAAAGTTTTATTACCCTCCTGTTTAATTTATGTTGTAAAGGAAAAAAAAACAAGCAAAACCAAACCAAAACAAACCAAAAACCAAAGCAAACAAAAAAAAAACACAACGAGACATTGAGAAAAGGAATATGCCTTGACTCTGTATCCAGGTGGCTCAGTTTCTAAGCAGAGGAAAAACCGCTCTGACTTCTCTCCTGCAAATAGCTTCAGTAGCTTATATTACTCATTCACTTCATAGATTATAAATAATTATTTGGTAGATCACCTGAACACATCAGGTCTGTTTTTCCAAGAGCTTCTGCCCTCTATTTTCAGACTAGCATTTTAACACCATCACTTACCAGGATGTTCTCTAAATGAAATAGTACTCTTGCTTCCCTCCCACATCCTCCTTTCTCCTGTAGGGAACGAAGCAGCACTCATTGCAGAGCTCTTTCAAAGCTGTGTGTATGTTGCTTAGTTCTTTAGCCAACAAGTGCTTGCCATGTAACAAAGAAGCCAAAACAAAGAAATCTAAGACAACTCTGTCTTTTTTTTTTTTTTTTTCAAGAGAGTACATGAATTTTTGTCTCTTCCCTTTACTCAGATGTTATTTTTCATTAAAAGTATGACTTGGTTGATGTTAACAACAGAGCTTAAAATGTAACAAACTGACAGATAATTCTAATCCTTGTTACTCTATAAATGAATGAAGATTTTAAAAAAAAAAAAAAAGGCAAGCTAAAATGAGGTGTAGGGATTAAACCCTGAGACTTTCCATATTCCAGTTACTATTTTAATCACTTAGAGACAGAGAATTTTTCTTTATTTCTGTCTTCTCTCCACCATGTCCAAATTATTTTCTGCAGAATAACAGAGCAGAAACTGAAGGGCTGAAGTATGGTCTGCCTTCAGAAAATGTATAAGCCAGTGCTTAGGATATATTCCTGGCAATGGAGAATTTCAAATCTGAAACCCTTTCAGATGAGGCTGGAATTAAATCAGAGTGCTGTAACCATTCAGGTGTTAGAAAAATATGTGGGTGGTTTTGCTGTCTTCATAGAGACCAAAAAATTGAAAAAGAGAGCAGATTACACTCTTTTTATGCAATCTGTCCTTTCAGAGTCAGTTTCAGACATTATCAAAATATTTCTAAATTACTGAATCCCTCAAGGATTTTAAAAGGGAAAACCTAGTTTCTGGATCCTTATCAGTTTAGTGGCATACAGCCCTGCCAAAATTGAAGTGATCCTTGCCACTTGCGTGGATGTAACTCTTAACATCTGGTAAACTTTCAATTTGGGGAGGTGAATTAAAAGTTATGTCATAACAGAATTGCAATTTGAAGCTAGAATGTTGAATCTAAATGTAACTTTATTTCCTTGTCTTTTGGTTGCGTATTTTTGGTTTGCTCATTCCATCTTTTCTTTTGTCCCAAAATCCACAACAATCACGATTAGATGAATTAAAAAGATACTATTTGTAGATCTAGTCACATCAATGGTACACGGAATAATTTACACTTGAAAATGCCTGTCAACAAATGGATTTACCTGAGGGAGTCTGGGTATAATTTATTTATGTCAATACAGCTAAATCAGGAGGAGGAACTTGGTGATCCATCACAGTGAGTTCACTGAAACTATGTTGTCTTGTTTGTGTCACGGATTAACCTCTGTGATGGTGATTTAGACATCTTGATTACTTGGCCCTTCAGCTAAAGATCTGATCTAGAGGCTCAGGTATGTTGATGTGACTCATTTGGAAATATGTCCCTTTTTCATGCAGTTCAGTGAGAGCAAGTTTCTGCTTGGGTTCCACACCGTTGTTTGAGCTCACAACTTCCACTTGCCAAATACAACCTGGCGGTTGCTCATTGCCTCAGGAACTGACTGAGGTACCAGATGAAGAGTGGCTGTGACAGCATGTCAGCTACAAAAAGAAAAAAAAGGAAAAGGAAATGACTTGTAAAACACTAATAAATCTAGAAAATAATAATTTCCATTCAAGTATGTAGGACAACTTGGCAGAGAATGAACAAACAGACGTATCGTAAGGCAAGAGGGAACAAGGGAAGTTAGCTTTGATATCCCCATGTGAGTAATATTTTTCTGGAATATTTTATTGTTTTATTTTATTTTTTATTATTTTATTATTTTGAAATCAGATATGAATGTATTACAGAAAATCTATATAAGAGAGAAAAGTATGCCAGAACTAGTAATCTGCATATATTATAAATATTGAAGATAGTCCCTAAAAAATGTTCAAGTGTTTTTGTTGTTAAAAAAATGCACAACCTTGACCTATGTTTGTTCCTGCTGATGCCAAGAAACTCGCAGTAGCTGTGACTAAGTTTATTTTGACGTCTAAGAGATTGTACATGTCAAGGTACAGTGACCATATACTTAGAAAAGCCATACTTCTGCTTTAGAAGCATATTGCTTTGTGAGGAGGAGGTTCTTGAAAGAAGTCAAGTGTTTAAGACTTGATCCTGCACGCAGAAGAGGAAAGCAAGACGGTACCTTCCAGAGTTTACAGGATGTTATCAACTACCTTTACCTTGAAATGCAGTCAACTGTATTAGACCAATAGATTATCCAAAGAGTGAACAAGGAGTGAATTAATTTCTCTGTAAGACAAGGTGCCTGGAGAGATGTACATACAGAAACAGCAAATTCACTGATCTGGCAATCCAGTGTCTTTTGCATTTATATTCATTAGGCAGGTTTTCTTTCTTTCTGTTTTAATTTTTTTAAGTGGATGATTATGGTTTTGTAAGATATGAAATTTCTCCATAAGCTCAGAAAGAAAGAGAATTCTGCTCTAGGAAGCAGAGAACAAATCTGGGAGCCAAATATCTTGAATTTTTCAGTCTGAAATAAAAACCTCCATTAGAGTTTCTAGTTAAGGTTTTACTTGCTTCTTAGAATCATACAACCATAGAATAATTTGAGTTGGAAGGGCCTTTAAAGATCATCCCTGTTATGAGCAAGGACATCTTCAACTAGATCAGGTTGCTCAGAGCCCTCTAAACCTCACCTTGGATGATTCCAGGGATGGGGCATCTACCACCTCTCTGAGCAATCTGTGCCAATGTTTCACCACCCTCATTGTAAAAGATTTCTTTCTTCTCTCTAGTCTAAATCTACCCTCTTTTAGCTTAATAAAATTACTTCTTGTCCTATATCAACAAGCCCTGCTAAAAAGTTCATCCCCATCTTTCCTGTAGGCCCCCTTTAAGTACTGAAAGGCTGCAATAAGGTCTTCCCAGAGACTTTTCTTCTCCAGGCTGAACAACCCCAGGTCTCTCAGCCTGTCCTTATAGGAGATCTGTCCCATCCCCCTGATCATTTTTGTGTCCCTCCTCTGGACCCACTCCAACAGGTCCATGTCTTTCCTGTGCTGAGGGCTCCAGATCTGGATGCAGTACTCCAGGGGGGGACGCACAAGACTGGAGTGGAGGGACAGAATCTCCTCCCTCGAGCTGCTGGCCACACTTTTTTTGATGCAGCCCAAGATACTGTTGGCCTTCTAGCCTGTGAGTGCACATTGACAGTTCGTGTTGAGCTTCTAACCCACCAACACTCCCAAGTCCTTCTTGGCAGGGCTGCTCTCAATCCCTTCACTCTCAGTCTGTACTGATACTGGGGGTTGCCCTGATCCAGTTGCAGGGCCCTGCACTTGGCCTTGTTGAACCTCATGAGGTTCACAGAGGACCGCTTCTTGAGCCTGTCCAACTCCCTCTGAATGGCATCCCGTCCCTGGGGCATGTCAACTGCACCACTCAGCTTGGTGTCATCCACAAACTTGCAGAGGGTGCACT